>LR812520.1:36618720-36958720 GCA_903798195.1 Danio kyathit | reverse complement strand
AGTATTGTCTTTATCATATTAAAATCGGATTATTGATGTCCATGTAAACGTACTCAGTGTGTGATCAATGTTTATAGGGGAGTAAAAGGTCAATTTAAAACTGTCCCTCTTAAAAAATGTCTTATCAGAAGACATGAATTTTATCAAAAAAATTTATGAATGTTTTGTCGGCGCCAATAGCCTAGTGGTATTGTGCGCCGACATATAGCACAAATGTGCTCACGGCGACCCGAGTTCGATTCCCGGCTCGAGGTCCTTTGCCGATCCTTCCCCTCTCTCTGCTCCCAATACTTTCCTGTTTGAAACCTCTACTGTCCTATCACAATAAAGGTGAAAACCCCTAAAAAATAAATATAAAAAATAAATAAATAAATTTATGAATGTTTTAAAGCATCTGAGTTTTAAGTAAATTCAATGAACGGATAGAAATTTCTGTTATTTGATTTAAAAAATGTTAATCTTCATTTTGGAGTGAATATTAATCCTTTAATATTAATCAGTGTAAAAAATATTGACACTCAACAAAAGTGATCACATAAGAATATATAATAATTTCATAAAGTGGCATCATACAGCAAATAAACAAAAAAAAAAAACAGTAAGCATAATAACCCTGTCATTTGTAAATGTGCCATATTGTTCAATCTGAACCATGTTGAAAGTTCAGACCCTGATCTGAAATACATTTGGGGAATATCGTTGAGCTAACAATGTTTATGTATATTTACAGTAGTTCACATTTCACAGTTCCTAAGGTTAGTATATATAATTGTTTTTTTCATAGTGTGTTTCTAAAACTTTAAAACTGTTTGTTATTGCATTTAAATTAGACTTTCTAAAACATGCAATTGTTACCTTAAGGAGCTCAAAAATATTTGACATTATATAATCCACGCATATAATTACATAATATTTTATAATCGACTTAAAAAAAGCACAGGTTTGCACTTACCTAACAGAACTATTTTTTACAGATAGAAGATGATCTATAGAAGGATATGTTAATGTTTGGTTAACTTCACACTCTGTAAAAAATATTACAGTAATAATCTATCTAGTAGGTGACACGGTGGCTCAGTGGTTAGCACTGTCACCTCACAGCAAGAAGGTCGCTGGTTCGAGTCCCGGCTGGGTCAGTTGGCATTTCTGTATGGAGTTTCCATGTTCTCCCCGTGTTCGCGTGGGTTTCCTCCGGGTGCTCCGGTTTCCCCCACAGTCCAAAGACACGCGCTATAGGTGAATTGAATAAACTAATCTGGCAGTAGAGTATGTGTGTGAATGAGTGTGTATGGATGTTTCCCAGAACTAGGTTGCAGCTGGAAGGGCATCTGCTGTGTAAAACATATGCTGGATAATTTGGCAGTTCATTAATAAACGTTGTTATAATAAAGGAACTAAGCCGAATGAAATTTAATGAATCAATCTATCTAATATAATCTATAAGTCACATTTATAATTAATGTGTTACTTTTTTTTAAATTGTTTGCAAAATTGTTGAGGCATCATTTTTATTCAGTGCAGTTTGAAAACCCACAATGCTGTTTGTTTGCCAAAGCAAACACCCATTGCCTTTGTAATAGACTATATAGGCTTCTATTGTAGTGTTTACACGGAACCTGCTCATTATCTCCATTAACTGTATGTTGCCATTGTATTACATTGTACATTCTGTTTTGAATCGTTGCCTCAAACTCTGCAATAAATGAAAAAAAAAATACAATAAAAATAGTATGTATTGATTAATTCTAGACACCCGTCTTGTTCTCAGCAAGTGCAGTGTTTGAGTAACAGATGACAGCCATTTTCATGTGTTAGTCACTATGGGTAGGCAATGAGGCAGTCATGTGACAGAAGTCCTCTTTTTGGCAAAGGGACCTGACAGACTAGTGTAGTTTGTGGCCATTTTTCCTCCCCCGCTCATTCTTTGTGTGCCTGTGATACTGTCCACAGGGTGATCTCTCTCTGTTAGAGGATTCCCTCATGGGGCTGCTGTGCGAACATCATATATCATACAGGCATTCGTCAGAATTCATCTTTACAGACCCCGTTATAATATTTTTGCATTTTTCTGGGGACAGTCATCAACACAAGAGCATTCAAGTGTGCTTCATGAGGTTACAATATGTGTGAACATGTCCATTAACAGGGCTTGAAAATTTGAGAGGTCTAAGGGTTAAGAACCGTGCAATAATATTTTGTTTCATTCAGCAGTAAGGTAATACTTTGCTTGCTGTAGTAATTTTTATTAATAAGGATTGGTGTATGTATATATGTTTATGACTTTAAGCATTACTTTTTAATTGGTTGGCTAAACTTAAAGGGATAGTTTACCCAAAAATGAAAATCCTGTCATCATTTACTTTTACTCTTTACTTGTTTCACAACTTTATGCGATTCTTCTGTTGAACACAAAAGAAGATGTTTTGAAGGAAGCTGGAAACCTGTAACCATTGACTTCCAACGTCTTCAAAAATAACTAATAAAGGTTTAAAACCACTTGAGGATAAGTAAATATTGAGTACACTTTCATTTTGGGCAAATTGTCCCTTTATGGGAATAGCATAGTCTTCATCCTTCATTCTGTTGATTTACAGTTATTATTTTGCTATTAGCCTTTGACAAAATCATATAGATAATATAATGATGGTCATTGCATTTGTTTTACTAAATATGGTCTCCTCGCGAATAAACTATCCGCATGCTCCTTTTTTGATGACTACCTGTCAATTTAAGTGCCGGCAATAGAGTGTTGCCAGATATTGCTACAAAAACAAACATATAAAGAAAAGAAAAAAGCAAGCCCTGAAAATTTAACCAAAAAGAGTTCAATCTTTGCATTCGTTTGTAAATTAGATACAGAATCGCTAAAAGGAAGTCAAACAATGCAATAATTATAATAACAAGATCTGGCAACATGGCGAAGCAGTGGCTGCCCTCTAATGCTCGTTGACAAAGTCTGAATTTATTGATTTATTTAGCAACAAGCATTTAAAAAATTTCTCATTGACAGAATACAGAATATTTACAGATGTATGGACCTATTTGCTAAATTTTAGATTTGCACAAAACTGAATGTTTTTTCTTCTCTGTTTTCAGGTTCTGCAGAAGTTGGGAAAGGCGGATGAGACGAAAGATGAACAGTTTGAGCAGTGTGTGCAGAACTTCAAAAGACAGGAGGTGAGATGAGTCTGATCTATTGGGCGATGCTGTTTTCAGCTGGTTTATTGGCTCTTTGGCTGGTTGGTGTGCTGGATTGATTTTCCCACCAGCAGCAGCAGAGATCCACCTCGTGCTTAAACGGTCAAAATCTCTATTCTTTTCTCTCATTCTGTGGTTAAACATCACTTTTAAATGAGAATGATCAATATTAGTGGAAATATGTCCATTCACTGTCTTTAGCTTATTTGAGTTGCTAATAGGATTAAGACTATTAACCAGCCTTTCTCTTTTGTCTGAAAAGTCTTTACAGTCTAAATGATTCTCATTATTGCCACCATTAGAACACTTCAATAGTAAAAAACTACAAAGGCACTGCCACAAATATAATTCTCTCTTTCTTTAGAAATCTTTCCCTATTCTCCCTTTATTAAAAAATATGTGGACTAATGCTGTACACTTAAGCTATTCATCATCATCTCTCTCTCTCTCTCTCTCTCTCTCTCTCTCTCTCTCTCTCTCTGTGTATATATATATATATATATATATATATATATATATATATATATATATATATATATATATATATATATATATATATATATATGTGTGTGTGTGAATGAATGCAATAAATAAAAATCTTATATATACACACTGTCCATTCAATAATACATTACAGTCATATACATGTATGATAATAAATACTAGGGACGCACCAATATTGATTTTTGGGCTGATACAGATAACCGATAACTCTTTAGATTTAGAGGCCGATAACCGATATATTAACTGATGAATATAAATATTTAAAAATGTTATATTTTTATACAGTGAACAACTGATTTTATTTTGAAAACTTCATAAAAGTTTGAACAGATCTTAGAATAGCCTACCCAAAGCAAAAAAGAGCAATAATTAATAAATTGCAAGGTAATTATATAGACCTATTATATAGGCCATATCACCCTGCAGCCCAAGACCAGTTACTCACTTAAGCTAAGCAGGGCTGAGCCTGGTCAGTAACTGGATAGGAGACCACATGGGAAAACTGGGTTGCTGTTGGAAATGGTGTTAGAGAGGCCAGCAGGGGGCGCTCAACCTGTGGTCTGTGTGAGTCCTAATGCCCCAGTAAAAGTGAAGGGGACACTATACTGTCAGTGGGTGCCGTCTTTCGGATGAGACGTTAAACCGAGGTCCTGACTCTCTGTGGTCATAAAAAATCCCATGGCACTTCTCGTAAGGAGTAGGGGTGTAACTCCGGTGTCCTGGCCAAAAGTCCCTCAATCTGCACTTTCCAATTATGGCCTCCTTATCATCCCCATCCCCGAATTGGCTCTATCAAGGCCTCTTTACTCCACCTATAGCTGGTGTGTGGTGAGCACACTGGCGCCGTTGTCCTGTGGCTGCCGTCGCATCATCCAAGTGGATGCTACACACTGGTGGTGGTGTGAAGAGAGTCCTCTCATGATTGTGAAGCGCTTTGGGTGTATGGCCATACACAATAAATGCGCTATATAAAAAAATACACATTACATTACAATACCTATATTCACGATTTCACAAAAATAGATTATTTCCTTTTCTTTGCATAGCAAATTAACATGCAACTTGACTTTTGCATAAAAATAATAGGTCAAATAACAAAACGAGAGGCAGGCAAATTTGTACAATGACATAATCTATCGGCTTAAAGATATCAACCTAATTTTGATATCGAACCGATAACGATAACATTAAAAATAGCATTTATCGGCCGATAAACGTTATGGCTGCCGATATATTGTGCATCCCTAATAAATATTAATAAATATTATTTATTATTGTTAATTTATTTTGACTACAGTAAGCTAATGTTAATAAATTAAACTGAAGTAACTAAAATTCCATTTACCTAGTATAGTTTAACAAAAACTGCTTTATGTAAATCTTAATACATTTTTTTAAAAATATTGATATAGAATTTGATAGTTGATTTGATTGATTTGGTCAGACAGGGACCTCTGTTAACATTTTTACAGTACAAAACATGTAAAAACATGTTAACATAAACTTCTGACATCTTAAAACAACATAATGGGCATTCATCACATTATTCATAATTAGGGCTGGGCGATTAATTGAGAAGTAATCAAAATTGACATTCAGAACCTATAATCGATCAAATTTTTACAGGTCAATTTTTTTGATTACTTTCCCCAACTGCATGTGGAGTCAAGGCTTCAAGGCTTTGCAGCCACATCTGATTTCTGGTCAAGTAGGACGATGGACCTATTCTTGAGCCTTACTTTGCACTACACTGACGATGATTGGAAGCTGCGCCAGAGATGCCTTGAGATGCATATTTTCTAATACACTAAAATGATTATTTACATTAAAATTGAAGATTCAAGAAATGCGCTGTTTAAAATATTATTTACAGGATATGCAAGAGTTATTTTGTTTATAAGAGATACTGCTTATTTAGTACTTTTTAAAATATGATAAACATAAAAAATAATTAATTTTGTTTCCAAAAGTGTAAGTTATTTATTTTCACTCTTTTCGATTTTTCAAAAAAAATTTGATTTAGGCAATGTGAGTTTTAATTTCAGTTGTTAACGTTAATAATCCTAGATAGTAGATAGTGGGTGTTTCCTTAAATTATTTTAAAATCAAGTAATGCACCATTCATTCAAAAATCTCTCACTTGTAATTTACAGTACAAAACCTGTCAGTGAGCTATGAGGGGAAAAATAAAATAAATAAATACATAATATAATCATGGAGTTAAAATGTTAATTAATCGAGATTTAGATTTTAGACCAAATCGCCCAGCCCCATTCATAATACTTAATAATTATATAATAGCAGTATAAAACAATGAAATTATTTATAATAACGATATAACAATGATATCCCTATAATTGCAAATATACCATAGTTCATATACACAGCTGTATAAATCATTTTGGCCTAATTACTGCAAACCACCATTTCTCCTCCAGCTCAGTATTTAACACCAAAATAATTTAGTCTCAAATATGATTAGTTTAATGATTAATAAGCTATGCTATTAAATTTAGAGTTGAAATTAAATGTCTGTGAGGCCAGATAGAGTGAGAAGTTCAGACATAAGTGTGTGTTTGCTAAGGAAAAAGCAGCAGTCTAATCCCACCCTCTCCACCTGTCCTCACTAATCCTGATTAGACTGCTTTATGCTCCAGTGTGCTTGTGCTTCCAGAAACACTCTCCTCTCCTCCGCTCACCTCCAAACTTCTCCTCTCATTTAACCCTTCATGCATACACACACACAGATGACTTTCTGCTCTGCATTTCCTATAGTCAAAGGAGTGATGGGTGCTTTAAATAGAGCCATGCAGAATGAATTGGTTCGATATAAAATTTGCTGAGTCAGAGTCAATCACTACAACTGGAGGATACCAATCACAGCCAAAACTGAACCCACACACCATATGCTGACAATCTGGCGCATGAAACACTCGCTGAACAGAGACATGGAGCCATTAACTGCACTGAGATACCAGAGACATCAATTTTCAACATAAGGGAGTGTGAAATGCTCTCAGTCATATAATGGCTGAATGCAAAGCCCATTCCAGACTGTGTGATGTTAAACAACCATATATTATTCCTTTAATCAAAATTAAATGTAAATTAAATCCTTGGTGTGTCTAGAATGTGTCTGTTAAATTTAAGGCTGACAAAACCTACTGATCATTTAGTATTTAAAATATATAAACTGCCCCAATTTGAGCAAAAACATGCTGTGTGCTTTTAAAGGTCCCGTGAAGTGCTTTGAAATGTGCAGTTTTTATTTGATGTTTGACGTAATCTTAACCGTAACATGAAGAGAGGGTGGGACAAATTGTAGCTCCTCCCCTTTTTAAAAATCAGCCAATAACGTTTTGTATTATAACAGCTCTGCCAGTGATAGTGGTTGAGTTCAAGTGCATCAAATGAAAAGCAAATGTAAAGTGTCTTAGGGGGGGGGGCATGTCATATACTAGAGAGCAGTTGATTGGTCACGATTTGATAAGAAACTGAAGTATAAGGTGACGTAAAAAAAACGTTCATCCATTTAGGCGGAAGTGACAAACTACTATCTTTACATGCTTATATCGTCAAATTTTGTCTCTGTTTTGGAGCACACTAGCTTACAGATATCCTAAAAACTAACAATACTGATACTAATATCTAATAACCTTTATTTTATTTTCATGGGACCTTTAAAAGCAAACTAGCTAGTGCTTTTCAAATGAGGAAGGGGCCTATACATGCTATTGCAACAGAAACAACAATGTCAGAAATTACCAAAAGCACATTCAAATGTTTAGACAACGATGGAGAGAAAGAATATTTACTTACAATATGCACCATTTGCACCAATGTTCACCTACACTGGACATTTCTTAATGGATTAGTGAGTACATTCATGTCATTCTGTGTTACTGCTATGTTCTAATGTGGTGGCCTTTGCAAATAAACTTTATAGTAAAATTGTCCTATCATCACAGAAAACAGGAAAAGTCAGGCATAATCACTGTGCATTTCGTAATTACGCTAATATTGAGCATTTTTTTGGATAAAATAGCCAATAGCGTTTTGTTTTATCACATCTCTGCCAGTGAGAGTGGTTGAGCTTAAGTGCATCAAATGTAAAGCGATTTGAAGGGGGCGGGGCATGTCAGATACTAGAGAGCATTTGATTTGTCATGATTGGATGAAAAACTGAAGTATGAGGTGAGGTGAATAAAACCATTGATCCATTTTGGCGGAAGTGACAAACTATAAGCTTTACATGTTTATATCAGTTTTATATCTTCTAAATGCAAATTTTGTTACTGTTTTGGAGCACACTAGCTTATAGATATCCTAAAAATTAACAATACTGATACTAACATCATAAAAAAACCTTTATTTTAACTTCATGGGACCTTTAAAAGCAAATTAGCAACTGCTTTTTAAAAAAGGAAAGAACCTATACATGCTATTGCAACAGAAACTATCAAAATATCAAACAGACAAACTGCCAGAAATGACATATTAAAATATTAAAGCATATTAAAATGTTTAGACAATGATGGAGAGGAAAAAGATCTACTTATAATATGCACCAATTGCACCAGTAGTCACTTACACTGGACATTTCTTAATGAATTAGCGAATATATTTATGTCATTCAGTGTTTTTCTGTGTTACTGCTATGTTCCAATGTGGTGGCTCTTGACAATGGTAACTTTTGCCACATGAATATTTGAAAAAAAAGTGACAAAGTTGTTCTGGGTATAAAGATACTGTAGAGCATGAAGGGTTGGTGTTGACCCATCATTTAGAAACAGCCTTGAACTGACCCTTGCATGTGAAGCAGTCAAATGTAAACATCAATCAATGATCAATGGGCGGTATTATTTAATACAAGCTTCCTCTTACATCACAAGGGTCCTGAAAGCAGAATGCCCATTAAAGAAGAAGGCTTACCAAAACAACCCAAGTTACTGGGTTTTCTTTTTTCACAGAGGACATGATTATAGTACTTAATCACAGAAAAAAACTCTGATTTTCACAAATTTTCACCTTTATACTAATATACTACACAAAATGACCTGCTAGTGGACACAATGTGCTATTAAGTACAAACAGCACTAAAATCTTTTCTTAAAGCTTCCTGTGGTTTAATTTCTCTCTCAGCAGATGTTGCTTTAATGCATAATGCTAACATCTTTCTTATTCCTGCATCGAAAGGTACAATATTCAGCTGGATTAGATGGAGAAAGATTATCGAATCTGATAGAGGTTGCCATTTGGGCTTTTCATTTCAAGTCTCCTTGCAGCCGTTTGCTGTTTCAGGACTGCTGAGCCTTGTGTGGAGTGCGGGGAATGAAATGACTTCCATCTGCTGCATTGACTGAAGAGCTCATTGTGAGCACATCTTTTGTATGAATGGCTGCATTTTTCAATGCGACGCAGTGATTTCAGCACCATGGACAGCAATTATTTTCCACTGCTTGGTGCTAGAACTATTATAGTGTGTGCAGTTTTAAGAGTTTTTTTGCTGCTCAAGATTTTTATTGCAAATTTTGTTTTAAGTTATTTACTTAAATACAAAGAAATCAATCGGGGGTGTTTTAATTTCTGCTCAGGTCTCAATTTAAGACCGATGTTGAATAAATAATTCACCCAAAAATGGAAATTATCTCATAATTTACTCACCCTCAAGCCGTCCTTAGTGTATAATGACTTTTTCTTCTATCAGACCAATGCAGTCAGTGTATTTTTACACTTCCATGCTGTATAATAGTGGCTTTTGTTTTGAAGCCTCCAAAAACACATTAATCCCTTGTAAAACTAACCCAATACGCTGCCAGAGAAATAACGCATGTCTTATGAAGCAAATCAATGTATTTTTATAACAAAAATATTTCACAATTTAAAATATAAACTTCAATCACTGATTTCTGGTTACTGCCAAATGCACATTATGCGTAACTGACTAATCTACATATGATGCACGACATAAAGTAGACACATCTACGCATTGTAAGAGTAATATACTGTATAATGTCAGACCCCCTAGTTTTTCATGTTTTTTTTTGTGATTTTTGCGATAAAAATGACTAATTTTGTGGTGGTAATTCCAAGAAATTTGTGGAAAATTTAGCGATTAAATTCAAATTTATATTAAAAAGAGAAAGTTTGATTTATGATTATTATTCTGTTCAATTACATTTGGTCCCTTAACAAGTGGGAAGCACATATGCAAACTGTTGTAATTCCTACAGCGTTCACCTGCTTTGGATGTAAATACCCTCAAATTAAAGCTGACAGTCTGCAGTTAAAGCACATCTTGTTCGTTTCATTTTAAATCCATTGTGTTGGTGTATAGAGCCAAAAATGTTAGAATTGTGTCGATGTCCAAATATGAATGGACCAAATTGTATATATACTTATACACTCACTCACGCTTGACACTTTATCCGCATCTGCTTACTGCATAGGCTGCAAAACAATTTCACCCCATGCTCACGTAATGTTAGGATTGTGAGGGGGCAGGTGAGACGACATTTTTCAAGAGACTCTCAAATAAATCACGTCTTTAAGTCATGTAAAACAATTAATTGCAAACTGAAATAAATATAATTTGATTATATGGTTTAGAATTAGATGTTTAATGAGAAAATTTAAATTTTTAGCAATTATTTTGCATTTAAATTAATAATTTTGCTGGATTGCAAAAAATGTTGACTTTTTATTGATTTTGCATTGTAAAAACTCGGGGGTCTGTAATGTTATACAGTAATGCCAAGCCAACTAATTTTCTTGTTTGCTGTTGTCTTCTGTGATAAACAAGCTGTGGCAAGTGGTTTCTGTAGATGGGTGTTTTGCTATTAAATAAAAACCACAGCATGTTTCGTTTAATATATTTATTGATTTTTTTTTAAATTTAGAAAACAGCATATAAGTAAACTCATGCTGATATTCTAAAATCAATATTCTAATAATATTTTAGATATATAATAATGATATCAACATTAATAATCAAACAATCCACTGTATTATTTTATTCTAAATGTGTTATATTATAGGCAACAGATATTTTAAATATTTTCAACATGTTCTAATATTTTATTTTTACAGCACAATTGTATTTTTTACTTACAGCGCACTTGTAAATTTTACAGTATTACTGGCATCCAAAATTGCCAGGTATACTGTGAAGTTTACAGCAATATCTTTACAATGTGGAAAAAGAGTGCACAGCCAGGGTGAACTCGACACTGAATGTTCACACAAAGACAAGATGAAAGAGCTTCAGTAAACCCAGAAGAATACACTAGCTAGAAGTGACAGAAGCTTGACATATCTAGCCTTGCACAGCATAATAAAGTACCTTCAAAAAACTTTGAACAGCAGTGTGCTTTTATAAAAAATAAAAAAACACAGCTTTTTTTGAGAAACTGATTGACTCATCTGAACTAAACCCTTACTGTATTATAGTCAATGTAATGTTGTCATGGTTTATCATGTGTTGAACCAACAGTAAAACTTCTCTGTTTTGTTTTGATCCACAGTTTGAGGGCTCTAGGCTACAGAGGGAGATGAAGGCTTACATAGCCGCTGTTAAAGGTAAACTGTTGCAAAATATACACATGCTAGTACATACTCTAGTCTAGCCTGCTCTAGTCCACACTGAACTGCTTTGTCTTTCTGGTATAATTTCAGGGATGCAGCAAGCCTCTATGAACCTGACAGAGTCCTTACATGAAGTATATGAGCCTGACTGGCACGGCAAGGATGATGTCATGACCATTGGAAAGGTAGCCAGAATTACAGTGTTTTGTCCATAGCAATCATCTATGTTTTAATAACATGCATTTATACAGCAGGGGAAACAGAATACTGTCAATATTATATGAAAGACATTTGTCTACTCTAGTAAGATGTTAGTTGAGTTAAGAAGATGAGAGCCATCATATAAATGACAAATGTAACACCACATCAAAAGAGCTTCTGAAAGATCAAGGATAGGTGCTGATTTCTATTCACAGGTTTACAGTATATGCTTAAAGGCAAAGCAAGGCTTGTTTATGTATATAGCACATATCATACACAGTGGCAATTGAAAGTGCAAACAAGAATAAAAAAAACAAGAAAAAAAACAACGAAGAATAAAAATGATTAAAAACAGATTAAAATGTGTTAAAACAGGTTTTAAAGGAATGAAAAAAAGAAATACCTAATAGTGTGACCTTTCGGATGTAGCACAGAGCTCATTCAGTAAAGGAACCGTTAAACAGATGTGTTTTTTGTAGGGCTGTCAATTGATTAAAAAAATTAACTAATTAATCACACTTTTTTTGTGATTAATCATGATTAATCACGAATCAAAAAAAAAAAAAAATCCAAAATACAGGCATTGCAAATATGGAAATTGGAAAATTACAATAATAATAAAGTATTGAATACAAACAATTCATCACCTTAGAATTCTAAGGTTCTATCTGACATTTTTGTCAAAATTGAGTTATTGACATATTCTTATTAAATGACAACTTATTTACATTATGAGATGTTTTTTATGAGTTGTTTACATTTTAAGACCTTTTTTTAAAAAAACTAAACAAAAAAAAACTAGTGTTACACACATACTGTTTGCTATGCAAAAACTTTGAAGCTCAATATCTCAAAATCAATCAGAACGCAGATAGAACATTATAATTCCAAGGTGACTAATTGTACTCATTGTAAAGTTGTATTGCGAGTTGAGAACCTTAATTATAAAGTAGAAACAATTTTGCCTAGTCCTCCTTAACATTTAGCCAGTTGCAGTCTATTGACATTATCAGGGGACAACACACACACACACACACACACACACACACACACACACACACACACACACACACACACACACACACACACACACAGAGAGAGAGAGAGAGAGAGAGAGAACGCGCAGCACAGCGCACTCCCTTCAGATCATCAACACGCACGATCGCGTTGATCAAATTTTGCTTAAACTAAGCGTTCTTAAAGTATGGCTGTATTTCTCAAGCAAGGATTCTGACACAGCAAAGCAGACGCTTTACAAAAGTTGCGTGTAGGGGGGAAACACGTCAAACTTAATGAAACATTTGAGGGCGCTTGGAGTCAACTTAGAGAGGAATGGGCTGTCTTTGACAGCTTGCGACATCATCTGCCACTTTCGCGGAGTACATTTACATGGATCCATATTATCCTTTATCTATATTTCTTTACACATTAAACACACGCAGGGCCGGAGCAAGCTGAACTGGCGCCCTCAACCCGAAAGTGAAATAGAAAGTTACCGGTTTGCGGATGAAAGTGTGAACCGGGAGGGAGCAGGTGGGAGTCGAAATGAGATGAACGTGAGGACAGGGGGGTTCGCTCACTATTCTGCCGTCCAAGGCGGTCGCCTCTATGGAAGCGCTGGCCCTGAACACACGTCGGCAACAACAGGAAATAAAAAAAATCCTGCAACTGCGTTAAATGCGTTAATTTTTTTTAAAGCGTTAAATAGTTCAAATTAATCACGTGCGTTAACGCGCTAATTTTGACAGCTCTAGTTTTTTGTCTTGATTTTAATGTGCCTAATGTTGGAGCACATCTGATTATTTCTGGAAGCTGATTCCAGCAGCAGGGGACGCTGTTAGTAGCTAAAGGCCGATTCACCCTGCTTTGACTGAACCCTTGGAATTTCTCATTTACTTGATCCTAATGATCTGAGTGATCTGTTAGGTTTGTATTCAGTGAGCATATCTGTAATGTATAGACCATTTTGAGGGATGTAAACAAAAACAATGGCCACAACGTATTTCCTGTTTTACATTTTTAATTTTTACAGCTTCCGAGAATCCAAATATTATATTTATCAATATGACCACATATTGATTAATAATGTTATTATAGCTGTTTTATCTTTAAGTTATGATTGAATTGTCTCTTGTTATAGTTATAAAATAGTTTGATAACAAGCAGGATATGTTCATGAGCCAATGACATGACCACATTGAAATGGTCTATTGAGGTCCTATGCCATTTAGTGATTTATAGACAAGTAATAATACTTTAAAATCTATTCTACATTTATTCTTACGTTCTGTCAGAAAAGTGAGTGAAAATAAAGCAAATGACCTTTGGCATTGTGTTCATTTGAAGATTAGAAATCATCTTCCTACTAAAGTCTGCTCTAAGCTCTGTTTTCCAAAAGCATCATAATTCTAAGTACATCGTAAAAAATATTATTAACTGATATTGTTAAGTCCTGTTTTCCAAAAGCATTGTAACTTTAGTAGCACTTGAAAATATTTGTATACACATGAGTACTCTAGCGTAATCATTAAGACATCAACCAGAATTGCAAGACTTTAAGTTATAAGGCCATCTGCAAGACAATTTACTTTTTTTTAGTGGAATGGGATTATAATTCAAGATTTTGATACTTCGTTGGACACTTTATTAGTCTTTTTAATGAATTTATAAATGTAATCATAAGAAATGTTCATTAGAAATTAGAAAAATGAGAGAAATGCATATCAAAGTTAAATGACGTGACATAAAAGTAAATAAAATAAGTAATGTAGGAAATATGTTTCAAAGAGTGTGAAAAATAGGTTTAAGCTCAAAAACATCTGTCAATGACCTGCTGACATGCCAGACTAATAACATCCATATATTGGCCTTCTTTTGGGCAAGTTTCTTTTTCAGCCATTTTGTCAGTGTCTCACCATGTAGGTAGATTTATAGACAAATCTTGATTGTATTCCACATCAGATGATCATTATTGTGTTAAACTTTCAGATTATGACTCCATATAAGGTTACATTTCAGCACTATGCTAATGGACAGCGACATGTTACATGCATTTTGGGAAACACACGTGGAATTGCGACAAGCGTTCATAACTTTGTACATAGAGTGTGCTCTTAAGAGCTAACATACATTGTTATCGGAAAACCCAGCCCTGATCACTTCCGGGGTTTAAGAACTTGCAGGAGTTTTTACAATCTCTCACAACAGGGAAGGATTTGTCCTCAGTATCACAGCCAAATCTAAAAATGCTGCACCTTTTGAAAATGGGGTCAAGTCACTGAGCCATTAAGGTCTATTATGCAGCCGATGCCTGTGCATTTCACAGGTGATTTATACGATAGATTCAGAAGGGGTCACGTCTGCTAGTCATATTAACCCTCGGGCTGTTTAAATTCCCGTACAAAAGATTTAATAGCTGGCATTACCGTAGATATGTCTATAGCGGTTATTCAGAGAAAAGAAATGGGTGTTGTGACCTGTTTTGCTATTAAATAGAAACCACAATGTTTCGTTTAATATAGTTATTGGATTTTATTTCTTTTTATTTAGAAAACAGCATATAGGTAAACTCTGAATATGCTGATATTAGAATATGCTGATATTTTAATATCAATATTCTAATATTCTAATAATATTTTACATATATAATAAGGATATTAATATTGATAATAAAACAATCCACTATTTTATTTCAATTTAATATTGTTATATTATAGGCAACACATATTTTTATATGTTTTAATATTGCTGTTTTTATTTTTTAATACATTTCATTTAATGCAGCCTTGCTAACATAGCCATACACCCAAAGCACTTCACAATCATTAGAGGGGGGTCTCTCCACACCACCACCAGTGTGCAGCATCCACTTGGATGATGCAACGGCAGCCACAGGACAAGGATGCCAGTGCGCTCACCACACACCAGGTGGAGTGGAGAGACGGTGATAGAGCCAATTCAGTGGATGGGGATGATTGGGAGGCCATAATGGTTAAGTGCTAATGGAGGGAATTTGGCCAGGTTACATCTCTACTCTTTACGAGAAGTGCCATGGGATTTTAAATGACCACAAAGCACCAGGACATCAGTTTAACGTCTCACCCGAAAGACGGCGCCCACTGACAGTATAGTGTCCCCTTCACTTTACTAGGGCATTAGGACTCACACAGACAGCAGATTGAGAGCCCCCTGCTGGCCTCACTAACACCACTTCCAACCAATAATATCCAGCTGCAGAACCGCAGCACACACGTTTCAGGCACACACAATCCAGCACACACGTTCTAGGCAAACCATATATGGTAACTAACTAACTCCTTAGGAGCGTTATCGCCACCTAGTGTATTTCACAAGTATGGCGATCAAAAACGCCCATGCTTCGATTGTCATTCATTAGACTGTGAACAGTTTATGGTTTCCCATTTCAGTCATTATTTCATTATTATATCATAACGATCATTTTAACATCTCTACAGTTTCTGAACTCAAATTATGTAAATAAAAATAATTGGTTAAACACTTATGACTTTATTCATGTATCCACATACACAAAGAAAACAACAGACCGTCTAATTGTATTAAGCGTAATAAACTAATTCACGATCTTAATGTTGTCATACTTGGTTAAAATCGTTTTTTTTGTAAAATATAAAAAACAAACAATAATGTGTTACATTAAAAATGAATTACTATAGATAATAAATTAATATAGTTATAAACTGATTTAAACTACTATCTTTTACTAATCTGTAACTGTTAGTAATATATATATATATATAATTTATTTTAATTAATTATTAACAGTTAATTTGTTTGTATTGCTAAATTTGTTGCAACTATAATTACCACAAATTACCAGTACTTTGTGGTTTAAAAACAATATATTACTTACTATAAATTACTATAGTATTTAATGTAGGAAATCATTAATAAAAAAGTTATTAGAAAATTAAGCAAATAAATACTATAAAATCACTTGAGTAAAATATAGTGTTCACATTTATTAAATGTAAAAAGATTTTTATTACATATAAAGATGTATTATTGCCTATTCATATTAATTTGCTATTATTCTCTCATTATAAATGAATCCATTATATAAAGTAAAACTGTCCAATTTAGATCGTTCAGCAAGGCCAGCAAACGTATCTGCTATATTGACTCTGACAGATAATAATGACTGATCATCTATGATGACTGATAGAAAACTATTCAGTCTATTATATTGAATGGCGATCGGAAACAACGCTCTCCATTTGCCCGCCTCTATCACAATATTTGTGAAACAGTAAACACAATTGTTTATTGTGTACAATATTTATCAACAATATATATAAAAAAATATTGATGGCGATGTCCGAGAAGACGTTAATAACATTAACATCCGTCGTAACCATATATGGTTTGCCTAGAACGTGTGTGCTGGATTGTGTGTGCCTGAAACGTGTGTTCTGCAGCTAGATATATCTCCTTCCAACAGCAACCTAGTTTTCCCATGTGGTCTCCCATCCAGGTACTGACCAGGCTCAGCCCTGCTTAGCTTCAGTGAGTAACCGGTCTTGGGATGCAGGGTGATATGGCTGTGGCGATATTATTATTAACTATTATCAGGGCAAAGACAGATAAAAAGAGTTATTAGATATTAGAGAAATTAGATATTTAAACTATTTTAAAAAATGTTTAAAATGTGTTGGAAAATCTGTATGTGTGTGTGTGTGTGTGTGTGTGTGTGTATAAAGCTGTATAACATTTTATAACATCTTTTTAACAGCAGAGAATGTTACATATGGACAGCATTTTATCTTGACAGTGATCGTAAGTTCATCTGTCAAACTGATGATTTCAATAAACAAGAAAATAAAAATCAAACCTTCCATCTGTACACACAGATGATGTGGTTTGAGGGAGTGAGTTATTAATAGTGGATAATGGCATATGTCATTTGTAGTATGAGAGTGAGGGCTGTGACTCAACACTGTCCTCAGAGGGTTTCAATTTAATTTACCCAAGGACGCTCGTTTTTGTTTACTCGCACCTCACCGAGGGGGCAGAGCGATGATTTCAGCTTCCTGAGTCTGATTCGCATCCTCTGTGAATGAATAAGAGCATAATTAGATTTTAATTTCCCTACTGCTGAATCATAAATCCAACACCTAAACTCATCTGTTTATGTTGCAGGAGCCGCAGAATAACATTTAAGGCAAGACACTGTAGGTGAATAGGATTTAAAATATTAAGTAATACCTTTACCTTTATACTTCCCCAGTTAATTGATTTAAGAGTCACAAACATTTTATGTATTATGACTGTTCAAAATGTCCTATTTAACTGTGCAAATGAGGTATTATTTCATTAAATATTTATATTTCTATACAGAAAGCTGAACATTATTTTAAGTCACGTTCAAAATTCTTCTCTTTTGCTTTTTTGTGCATGATTTGAGTATTTCTTTTTATAACACTTTTTTTATAAAAAGAAATGTACATTTTTTGTGGATTAAAATATACACTCACCGTCCACTTTATTAGGTACACCTGTCCAACTGCTTGTTAACGCAAGTTTCTAATCAGCCAATCACATGGCAGCAACTCAATGCATTTAGGCATGTAGACATGGTCAAGATGATCTGCTGCAGTTCAAACCGAGCATCAGAATGGGGAAGAAAGGTGATTTAAGTGACTTTGAACATGGCATGGTTGTTGGTGGCAGACGGGCTGGTCTGAGTATTTCAGAAACTGCTGATCTACTGGGATTTTCACGCACCTCCATCTCTAGGGTTTACAGAGAATGGTCCGAAAAAGAGGAAATATCCAGTGAGCGGCAGTTTTGTGAGCACAAATACCTTGTTGATGGCAGAGGTCAGAGGACAATTGGCTTCACAAATATAAATTGTATTTGAAACTGATACATATTGATAAAGTGAAACTAAGTAAACACTAGATCACCCCCCAAAAATTATTCTGTTTCTCACCCTTTTCTTGTTTCAAACCTTTATTAGTTTCTTCTGTTGAAAACTAAAGAAGATATTTTGGAGAAAGCTGGGAATTGTAACCTGTATTTATTTACCCTACTATGGAAGTCAATGATTACATGTTTTCAGCTTTCTTCAAAATATCTCTTTCTGTGTTCAACATAAATAAACTGATAGAGGTTTGGAACCACTTTAGGGAGAGCAAATAGTGAGTCAATTTTCATTTTGGCGTAAATGATCCCTGTAAAAGTGCATTTTGGATGTTTTCTTTACACTGAAAAACACCTTTATGAAAATGCCCAAATCTGGAGACTGACAGGTGCATGAAACAACAGTGTTTTGCCTGCAGTGTCTCTCCTTAAAGCCTCGTGAAGTAGATTGTGTGTTAAAGCCCTCAAGATGAGGTGTGTTAATCCGGCTGATGTCTGTCCCGTCTCGTTTGCAGAACTGTGACGCTCTGTGGGAGGACTTCCATCAGAAACTGGTGGACTCCACCATCAACACGCTGGAAACATATCTGACTCAGTTCCCAGATCTCAAGGTGTCGTTCTACTCGTGAATTCATTTTAAATAATGTATTCATATTTTCATGAGCCAAAGCATTTAGGCTGAAGCATGTGCCAGTGCTGTGAATAAGTCCATTGAGTGTAACCATCGTAACCACAAGTGTTTTCCCCCCTCCAGATGCGCGTGGCGAAGAGAAGCAGGAAGTTAATTGACTATGACAGTGCGAGGCACCATCTTGAGACTCTTCAGACTTCAACCATGAGGAATGAGAAGAGGATTGCAAAAGTAATTGAGTCTTTTTGCTTGTCCTGAACACTATTTGTTGTTGTGTACTACTTTTGTAACTGCTATCTTTGATTGAACCTATGCGTCATATCTGTGTGCATGTAGGCTGAAGAGGACTTGAAAAAGGCCCAGAGGGTTTTTGATGATCTCAATGTTGGCCTGCAGGATGAGCTGCCCATGCTTTGGGATAGGTGAGACATTTTAAGATTGGCTATTGTAATTTGAGATTAAACACAGGTGCGCTTCTAGAGGGTGGCTAGCATCCCTTATCTCAATAAGCTTGGTCACTCTCAACTTCTACATTTGGAAGAGTGGACTAATAAATTAAAATAAAATGTTTTAGATGCTAGTATCACTACTGTTCTTTTTTAGGATATCCATAAGCTAGTGCTCATCAAAACAGTGACAAAATTTAGAAGATATAAAACCGATATAAGCATATAAAGCTTGTGGTTTGTCACTTCCGCAGAAATGGATCAACGGTTTCATTCACGTCACCTCATACTTCAATTTCTCATTAAATCGTGACCAATCAAATGCTCTCTATCTGGCATGCACAAACATACAAAATAATAATAATCATATTAAATGAAAAATAAAACAATAAAAATAGAGAAAAAAAAATGCAAAAAAGAAATAAAAATAATAATACAAAATATACAAACATATAAGTAAATGCATGTACTTACACATACAATATAAAGGCGCATCATATACCAACAACGGTATATCAATAGCAGGTTATACAGTGAAAAGATTTGTATCAGCTTCCTTCAGAAAACCTACAAAGGGATCCCAAATTTTGAAAAACTTTTCAGGTTTTCTCTTGACTATACAAGTAATTTTTTCTAAAGCCAAACAATTAGACAATTCCACAACCATTGTCCAAAATGCAGGCTTTCTGTATTTTTGCAAAAACGAGCTATTATAGGTTTTGCATGTAATACACAGAAACAGTTTCTTATCTGAACTAGTAAATGTGCTTGTAATAGGAAAAATATTTAGAATACCAAAGGACACTTCCATAAACAATGATATACGCTGCGTCCCAAATGGCACACTATACACTATGCACTCATGCACTATGTACTTATGCACCTACACACTCAACAGCATAGTATATGTATGCAGTGTCGTCCCAAATGGAGCACTAATGTTTTTTTTACTAAGTGGAAATTCAAACCGTTTCACTGATGACGTTTGTCAGTTGCCAAATTAGAGAAATAAATGACCAAAGTATTAAATAATAGCTGCCATGAAAATAACCGCATTCACCATCAGGAGGCGCTATAATCACTCTCGTAGGAGAATACTGCTTTCACAATCCAAAATAAGTAAAGCTATTCAACATGTGCGCCCGAAAGCTCCGCCCCTTCTGCTACGTGAGCAAAGCTGCGGTTGTTAAGTGCGTAAAGTGTCCATCATTACACTCTTCATATACCTGTTGAATGAGTGCATCATCCGGGTAATTAAAATGCACTTATTATTTTTAGAGTTTTTAGTGTGAACCCACTACTTACACTATTTATACTACAAAATGGCATAGAATAGTGCATAAGTATGCGATTTATGACGCACCTTCAGAGTTCCTATCTCTTTACTGCATTTTACGCATTGATCAGGAAAGTTTGGATTAAATTTGTGAAGTAATTCAGACACCTCACATTTGATGCGCTTGTGATCAACCACTCTCACTGGCAGAGCTGTGAGAAAAACTAAACGCTAATGACTGTTTTTTAAAAAGGGGAGGGACTACACTATGTCCTGCCCCCTCTTCATATTTCGGTTGAGATTACGTCAAACATCAAATAAAAATGCACATTTCATGGCACAAGCCTAAACAACAAGCCCAAATACGCTTATAATAAGTGGACATGGCAACACTGCAAGCACGCACAAGGTACAAGGAATCTGTTGTCCATGCTTTAGTTCAAATTGCATGACGCATTAAACACTCAAAAAATGACGTTTGCTGTTTGTCCAAACTACTTATTCAAAATTAAATGAAACAAACACAATGATTGCGTTTTTTTTAGCGACAACTTAATTGTTTTATGTTCAATTACCAGTTTATGAATCCAGTTAAATTTGTAAAAACTAATTTGTTAATTAATTTCTTCATGTTGTCCAAATACAAATCAATTGTCTTTAACAGGTAATGTTTGATAGTTTGGTAATTTATTTCACTAATTTGTAAACTGTTAAACATCATAACATAGAAACATGTTAAATTTACGGTTAGTAAGAAATTGTATGGGGCAGCACGGTGGCTCAGTGGTTAGCACTGTCACATCAAGGTTTCTGGTTAGAATCCCAGCTGAACCAGGAGGCGTTTCTGTGTGGAGTTTTTATGTTCTCCACATGTTGTGGGTTTCCTCCGGGTCTCCGGTTTCCCCCACAGTCCAAACACTTGCACTATAAGTGAATTGAATAAACTAGATTGACTGTAGTGTATGAGTGAGTGTGTGAATGTGAGAGTGCATGAATGTTTCCCAGTACTGGGTTGCAGCTAGAAAGGCATACGCTGTGTAAAACATATGCTGGAATAGTTGGCGGTTCATTCCGCTGTGGTGACCTCTGAAATAGAGACTAAACTGAAGGAAAATGAATGAATGGAAGAAATTGTATGTTTTATTTAGGATGACACTAAACTCATACACTACACGGCTGAGTGTACAATTGCATAAGAATATAGTCTAAAAGTGTGTCTATTGAGACACAACTGTTGTCATCTATATGCATTTGTTTTTTAAAAGCCAAACCTTTTTTTTTTTTTTTTTGTACATCATTGTCAGGTAAACATACCCATAGAGAGCTTAAGTTTTCTCATTCTGATTTCTGACTCTAGTTGTACCTTTGTTTTCAAAGGCCATGTTTTGACCCCTTCATATACAACATTATATGCAAGTCTAGCACAATAATAAGACATCAATCTCTTATATAACCAAAGCTCTGCTGTATCATGCCCAGCATAATTATTGTACTTGCAGAGAGGTGTCAGTTATATTTAAAGCCTGGTGGTGGCCTGACAATACAAGGCTCTGGCCGATAATATTGATCTCATTTGACCAAAGGCCTTTCTGCAATGTACATGTACATCCAGTGTTCCAGATTTGTCCATTAGTTGCACAGCATGCTAGCTGTGAACACTCATGCCATGTCGTTTCTGCTGTTGCGTGTAGTAGAAGAGGTAAGGTGCTGATTTCTCCATATTTTAAAAATGGAATAGAATATACCGCAAGATAACAGCTAAGTGTAAAAAAAACTAGGGTGATTTGTAAAATGTAAATTCATGTTGATTGAACGTTATTTGTCTTGTTGGAAAAATGCTTGCCTTTTGTGCAGTATAGCAATAGATTTTCTGACTTTAGCTCATTTGGATTTTTAAAGGATCTCTGGTTGTAAACTGTGTGGGTTGAATGGAATGTGTGCTTTTTTGCATTTTCGATGTAGGCTGCATTTACACTGCAGATCCTGATGGTCAATTTTGATTTTGTGACTGTATCAAATTTTTTTTGCTGACCTGCTTATATCATCTTTTAAAAGTGACTCATATCCGATTGTCTGTATTTACAAAGCACATGGTAAAAGCGCAATGACCAGGAAAAAAAAGAGCGGGCGCTGACTGACAGCTGAAAATAAAAGAGCGTTTTTTTCTCCATTCCAGTTTTTAATGCGTTCACAGGGTTTAAATTTTTTAAATTCTTTTTGACAAGTTGTTTTACTATAGCTTATGACAGAAAAGTCCTCATTTTGCCATCTTCTTTTAATCTAGGCATTTTTAAACCAGTAGGTATCCTAATGTAATGTCCATGGCGTGATTTATGCACGCAACGTATGCCACAATTTTATATCAGTTTATATTGGTTACGTGGCGGATGTTGCACACTTTTTCTCTCTCTCATTAACATGCTTAAATACTTGTGCTACATGACAATATAAAAGCTTTTTTAGTTCTCTTGTAAGAGATTTAAGGTTTGCGACTCTGCTGAAGTGAAAACGAAAAGCACCAGAGTTGACATCATTCGCTATGGTTTTTAATGACCCGCGACTCGCATTAACAGGTGAAAATCCGATCTACCTGCTTATACTGTAGACACGAGGGCATGAATCCGATTCATATCGGATAAATTTCCACATAGGCCATAGAACAAGGCCTGAATTTAATTTGAGTAAATCAGAATCCATGTGATCTTTTCCTGCTTACACGTACATAAGCCATATTTAATCTGTGCCACATGGGAGAAAAAAATAAATAAAAATTCGGAATTGAGTCACTTGAACCATGCAGTGTAAATGCAGCCAATGTGTTGGATATGGACAACATTTGTGTTAATAATAATAGGCATGGGACGATAACCGTTTTTAAGGTATACAGCGGTTTGGAAAAGTCAAGGTTTTAAAACCTCAAAGATTTTCGGTAATATCGTTCCTAAGGTACTGTATGTATACGATTTTTTATTTAGGTTATTTCTTATTTTTTTTACAACAGTATCTCCAGCAAAAAAGATATCCAAAAATGCAGTTTAAATGGTAAAGAAATCTGTGTTTGTGAAACACACGAAGACAAGTCAATAATTTATTTGAATTATTTAGCCTGACATGTTTACCGTTCCAAAATATTTTAAATATTTCCCAAAATAAAATATATTGTGTTCAAAGGGGAAAAAGTGTTTGTACATATTGTGCATAGGAACATATTTTAAAGCAGTAATCACAATACCGTGATATTTTTATTTAAGGTTATTATACCGTCAGAATCTTATACCGGCCCATGCCTAGATGATAACAGCAGGATTGGTGCGATAAATGTGATAACCCACCATAAATAGCTGGTTTACACAACAGGAATAATCCTTTTTTCAAAGTGATCAGAATGTAAGTGTCTAGAATTAGTCATCAGTTTATTTAGAGCACATTTTCTTTTGTCGTAAAGAATTATAAAGAGGTGCAACAGATAAAAAGTGATTTTAAGTACATAATTGTAAGTAAATTAAATGCTATGTTAATGTTTCAAAAATATATAATACGTTATTATAATAAATATTAATTTTGGGGGAAATACGACTTTAGCTAACTTTTTTGATATTTTGAGTGTTGATTGTAAATACAAGTAATGTGTCTGTGTGTAGTAATGTGTGTTTAGGTTGTGGTGAATATGCTCTGGTAAGCAGTGTGTTGTTTTGAGCTTAGAGGGTCTGTCTGCTCACTGGAGCAACAGTCTGGTTATATAATGCATCCAATCGGCAGCTTCCTCTCTGCACCAGCCCTGCAGCCACGCTCATTTCAGCACAGGCCAGAGAGAAAAGGGGCTGAGATACATTTATAACTGTCGTAGACGTCAAAAAAAAAACCTGTCACTATGTATTATTTAGAATTTTAGGGTTATTTTCAAGTGTGGACTGGAGTATTTTAGCTTTGAGTGGTGACTTACATGCATGAATTCTGATGTGGTGGTTTATTAAGGATTAAAGTGTCTTTAAAGGGATAGTTCAGCGCAAAACGAAAATTTACTCACAATTTGCTCACCCTTGAGGGGTTTCAAAACTTTTCATAAGTGCTAGAATAGTTTCAAATGTTTCTTTCTTTGTACTAATAAGTATTTTGAAATAAGACCATTGACTACCCAGTTTCCAGTTTCTTCAGAATAGCTCTTTTGTGCTCAACAGAAGAAAGAAGCTGAAACAGGTTTCTTACAAGTGAAGAGTGAGTAAATGATGACATTTTTAGTTTTTGAGTGAACTACCCCTTCAATGTATTGCTTAAGTAATAATGTTTAAAGGGATAGTTCACCCCAAAATTCTGCCATCATTTACTCACTCAATATCTTTTGTGTCCAACAGAAGAAAGAAACCAAAATAGGTTTCAACCAAAGGAAGGGTGGATAAATTATCACAGAATTTTCATTTTTGGATGAACTATCTATTTACGGTTCAGACAAGTTTGTGTTTGTGCATCACATTTGCCTTTACATGTGCTTTTCTATGTTTTTTTTTTTATCATAGATTTTCATAAGAAACATTCTAGGGATTTTCACACTCTGCTAAACCTTGGGTTTTTATCTTTTTAAACCCTGCTTTTAGCCCCTGGCTTAGGAACATTTTACACTTTCAATTTTAAGCACGGTTAGCACCATGTTTTACCCACTGCTTCACTGAAATTTGTCAGTTGGAATTAAGAAGAGGCTTTTTTTGTTCTAACCTTTATAATTTGACAAGTCCATTAAGAAAGAGAGCTTGGTAGCAGTTTTAATATAGGCAATATATAATATAAGGATACACAATGTTATTTATGTGAACAGGTCACATACTGCAATTGTCCAATCAATGGCACTGGCATTACAAATATGCAAATAAGGATGTTAACCCAGGGATTACTCATTTACTTTGCCAAAACTCTATATCAGTCATTTTAAGGTCTATTTTAAAGAGAAAAAAAAAATATATATGCACATAAAGTCTTCACATCGTTATTGTCCATCTGTTTTTTGCTTTTTTTTTTTTTTTTTTTACATTCTCCAGATACTTGTTCAACACATTGCACACTTGTTGGATGCTGGAGCCTAATTATTATTTCTCCTCTTTCCTCTTTCCAGTCGGGTGGGGTTTTATGTGAGCACCTTCAAGAACGTCTCCAGCCTGGAAGCCCGGTTCCACAGGGAGATCTCTTTGTAAGTTGGCTTAATTTCTAATGCCAAGGCCAAACTGCAAAATATAAGCCTGATTTGCCACAATCCATTGGATGTGAGGTCCAATGGTTATTTATAAATTACATTGGGATGCAAGAATTCATCGTTTTATCTCATATTGTGTGTCATAGTGGATGACAATTGGCATCCTAACTAAAAGCATTTGTAAAAAAACTTTCATTACATCTAAGATGTTGACCAATAGAAATGGACCTCTTCTATACATGGCTTTCAAACATGCCGAATTAAAAGACAGATGGTGGTATTAGTGCTGCTATAGGTAGAATTATACAAATGAAATGTTTACTTTAGTTGGTAGTTCCAATTTCTCAATTACTTAATGCATCTCATTAAAGATGCACAATGATTGGTCAAGAATGTAGTCTCATGTGTTTTTGTCCATGATTTAACTAGAATTTAGAAGTCCAAATCACATAATCTGACAATGACTATAGTAACAGATCTAAATGTTGCTGCATAAAGCTATAGAACATGACATTTCTGTCACAAACAATAAAAAAATGGGGTGCTCAGGAAACACAAAGACGATGTTCCTCTTTGTGAGTCATAGTTCTTTCTAGTCGCATGAGTAACCCGGGATTGACATCCTGACTACAGTTCCTGCTGCATGAGGGCTTTATTAGAGCCGTCACAGGCTGCTGTGTTTTCAAGGATGGTTTATGATAAAATTCACGCATTTATGAAGTCAGTTTAAGAGCTTTCTTTCTGATCCTGGCAGACAGTCAAAGAAAAGCTCTAATGCTTTTTCTGTATCTCATTTTCAAGCTGTCCGTTGTGCCACAGCTAAAACTCATGAAAGACAGATATCTGTGTATCTGTATTCTAAATCGCAGAAGAGACACTGATAAATCATTCAGGGGTATTTATGAGGCTTTTTACCTCTGTAACAATGCAGTGCATATTTTGAAAATCAGATCACAACTCAAATGTGTAAATTAAACATATAGCTGCTCTTTGAAGTGTCTCACCCTTTATATGAGTGTAGGTGGAATTCTGATATTCATGGTCGATACAGTAAATATGCACATATATTTTAGGAGATGTTCAGTGTAAGATAAAAAAAAAAATCAAGTGTTTTTAAGTGCAATAATTCTACTGTTAGAGAGACAAGTGAATACTCCTGTTTCTTTTAGGTCCACACTTTCCATTTATCATATGACAGTTTATCCCTCATTCTGAGTCCACGCTGAAGGTTGTACTGTTTCAACAGTGAACTCTACATGGTATATTGTGTTTATTATTAGACACAGCATGTGGCCGTCAGTGGACATCAGTGCATTGTTAAAGACTTATATTGCCAGAAGGCGCATACAGTACAGCTCTGCACTGAAGCTGCTGCAAAGATCTGCTCTGTTTGTGCAAGCGTGACCAGCACTGAGGTCAATGCATCTCTGCTGTGACATGCTTTTTTTCCCTAATTATTATTTTTGTAGGAGTACAAACCATTTGATTCCCTTCATTTCACATTCAAAACACCTTGAAATCATTTGAGCATTAATTGTTTATGATGGTGATTACAATAAAAAATAAAAATATTGTGAAAAATATTGTGATTTACATACTTTTTTATTACCAATCACGTGATAATGATTAGGTTCATGCCAATAAAAAGACACGCAAATAATATAAATAGCAATGGACCCTTTTCACAATTCACCCTTATGACACGTATAATGGTCATTATAATCTTAAAAAAACGTATGTACATGTTTTATGTATTTACATATGTATTATATCATCTTTGCATCAATTTACAAAAAACAAATTACCGCTCGTGTGAGGTGTTTCTAACGCAATGTTTATGGCCAAGACAGTAAATTTGGTGTTGTTCTCTTTTCTGGCTGCCGATATCTGTCTCACACAATTTTTTTCCTTTTTCTGAAATCTTAATAACGCCATCATGGAGTTTCTTTTATTATTCAGAAAATAGGATTGTAAAAAAAGGATTTGTTGTACTCTCCCATTCACTGGGCTCTAAGTTTACCCAACTATGATGACTCCCGCTACTAGAAACCCGTAAATGTGAAAAGGGTCCATGAATAATAGCACTACAATATCTAAATTAGTCATTTTGGTTTACATTTCTTTTTTCTCTATGTTTTGGATCCAGCTCTGTCATAAGCTGTATGAAGTAATGAATAAGCTTGCTGAACAACACTCAGACAAAATGTTCACGATTCAAGGAGCACCCAGGTAAGAAACCTTTATTAACCTCCATCCCCAGAAAGTACAGTGTACTGTATATTATAGTAGAACTGCTGGCTCTCGGTAGTAGACATAAGCCCAATCCCAATTCTAGCCCTTCCCCTTACCCCTCGTTTTGTGCGTTCACGTTAAGGGGTAAGGGTGTCTCAATTCTCTTTAGCTTGAAGGCATAGGGCTAAGGGGAAGAGCTAGATACCCCTTAAAATGAAAATTTTTCAGGACCACACTTGAAACCAAGGTGTAAGAAAATTTTCCAGAATACACCATCTACAACAGCAACATGGCTGTACACGGAGGTCAGGAGATGCACAAATTAGTATTTTTTGGTCATTATTATGAATTTTTACAAAAAAGAAGCATATGCTCTAATGTATTCATATATATTCCGCGTTCATGTTTTATCATCATGCTTTTAAAAAAAAAACCTGCTAAAATAAAAAATGCTAAATTTCGCGATCTATAATCCATAAAATAACTCCTGTATAGCAGTCCCACAACATTCTGACACTCGATGACACTCGAATACCCTGTCAGAAAAGTCCAGTGGTTGGGAATGATCTTTTTACAGTGTTTGCTACAATGTTAATGTTGTTTTCATGTGGTTACGTAGATGAATATGGCCACTGTGTAAATGCACAGTACAGTTACGATCTTACTGCCACATACTATCGTTATGATAACATAATATATGCCTTTAGTGATTTCCTGAAGATAAATACCAAAAAATAACGCAACTGGAATAACTACAGCAGTCGCGATTGTCTGATCTCATATGAAGCAAGAGATCATGATGACATATGACGTGTGCAGGTGCTGTAGTGCTGTCCCATTTCTTAGGGGTAAATTTTGAAGCCCTTCCCCTGCACACTCTGTTTCAAGGGCCAAGGGGAAGGGGTACAAAAATACAATTGGGATTGGGCCATAGATTGAAGAATCTTATTTTGTTTAATATCGGTTACAACCTTAACAAATGAAAAGAAAACAAGTGTTACCATAATTGTGCCTTTAAATGCTTACAATTAAAAATTTGTGTGGTCTGGCTCTGTTTGTGTTCTTCCTGATACAGAGAGAAACGGTAAGTGGAATAGCAAATAGACTATCGTGTAGGCATTGGCATTTTACTTTCTCTTATGTGTTCTTAGTTTAATCTAAAATAATTACTTTAGTGAAAGAACACATTTGAGTAAGTAAATTACATGTACAAAATTGATTTGTACTGCAGAAGACCCCATAGCTGAACAGCACTGTGCTTGAGAAAGATGGTGATCGTGTTTAGTTCTGTAGATCTTGTTGGTGATTGGTGGTGTCAGAAGCCTTTAGGAGGCAGCTATTTTGAAAAATCCTTGGTTGTTACTGTATTTAACTATTGCTTTTTGTGATTTCAAAGCTTTAAATGTTCTACACTGTCCAATTTTCCTGAATTGCATCATTATGAAATTCAAATTAAAAAGTAGATAATAAGCCGATTGTGATAGAAATCCATTTAAATGTACTTCGACAAACTGCAGCAAAGTGAGACCAGCTCTTTAACACGTTATATAGCAAAGGCTAAACAGGTTGTTCTACATAAAAATTTGATAGTGTGTGAATAAAAAAGGTAACAATACAAGATCCAAGATACAGTTGTGTTCTTTTAATAGTTGTAGTTTTATTGTGTTGATAGCGACTCTGGGCCGCTGCGATTAGCCAGGACTCCCAGCCCGCCTGATGATGAGAGTTCAGACAGCAGCCCAGCAGCCAGTCCTAACCACACACTGAGGCCCACATCTCCTGGCCCACCTCGACCCAAATCACCTTCACAGGTAGAACCAAACAATTCCAAAACACACGTGATTGTCCAGGTTTTCTGCAACATTCAGGCTGAATAAATAAATAAATACTTTAAATTTGCAGTATATTGTTGATGTGCAGTACAAATAAAGCCGCGGTCACACTGCACTATTCTGCCCATACACTTCTATTCATATGCACGCAAATGCGTCAGACCGGAAACGCAAGCTCATGCAACAAGTTTCGCCATTTGCTGTGGTGCAAAGTTCAAGCTTGGTGAACTGATCACATGACTGCGTAGGACCAATCGAAGATAAAAACATGACCTCTCTGGACAGAAATTTTATATGTGGACGAATTGCTTGCTTTTTTAAACGGCTAATCATCTTGTTTAATCCTGCCCCTTTTCGTAGCACCGTACTACAGAATTTCGCATGCTCAAGCTCAAGTGTGTCCGCGGCATAAGAGTAGTTACAACTATTGATGAGATTTTGATTTGTGAGGTTCAATGCTGCATATGGTGTCTCTTCATATCAGCTGAAGATGGGACCTCCAAAACCACCTCCTCCAAAAGTTACTCCAACCAGGGAGCTTCAACAAGAGCAGATAATTGACCTGTTCGATGGAGGATTTCCAGAGATCAGTGTTACATCACCACAGGTGAGTGAACATTGGCTGAAGTCCTCTGCTACTTCCAAAAACTTTTAACCCAATGTCCTTGTCAGGCATTTTCTATAATTAAAAATTGGATCAATTTTTTTTTATGTTCTTACTTTAGCCAAACGAGAGGCCCGGAGAATCTCTACTGGACCTGGATTTTGATCCATTCAAGCCTGATACCAGTACACCTATTGGGCAGACCCAATCACCTGTCTCTCAGGTCAGTCTTCACACCTTGCTTATCTATCTTTTCTCTATTTTTAATTAATATGGGGTATTAATCAGGCAGTAAAGTAAGAACCCTTTTTGTTTAAATTATGTTTTTTTTTTTCACACAGACACTCCCTTGGGATCTTTGGACGGTGAGTCTGATATCAAAAGAAGTGGCCTGAATTTGAACTCTTTTGAAATAATAATTTTGCACTGGCATGAAATGTGATAGTGAGGGTATTTTCATGACAGACCTAGAATTACTCAAGTCAAATATGAAGCTGACATCAAATACCTCTGATTTAATTTCTAGGGAGATGCTGCACAACCTGCAGAGCCCGTAAGTAATGATTGATGAAAGTGTCTCAGTGTAAATAAATTGTAAATGTAATTAAAGTTCATGGTAGAATTAACCCCCAGTGTTCAAGACTTTGCAAAATGGCAGATTACTTCATAAATGTTAATTTATTCATTACTGTTGCAAATTAAATCTGTCTGACATGTCATCCATGTGACAGCATCACAGTTTGCACATATTCTTGTACCCTATTTCTCAAATCAAATTATTTATTTTTTTTCATTTTTGTGTCTGTGACAAATCAGCTTTCTGTTTTACCCCTTCTGTCTCATGACCCCACTCCCTGTTGGCCCCTATCTTGTTGAGAAGACTTATTTGAATAGTAAACCGGTTTTACCTTTCTTTCCTCATCAGGCTACAGATGCTGGCTTTACTGCCAACTGGGCAGCTGACTTTGGCTCTTCTGCCACTACGGGTACAGATGAATCTGCAAATACTCAACCTGCAGTGGATGGGCAGGGCTGGCCACCTGCTGATGGTTGGCCTACAGATTCAACACCACAGCCTCAAGGAGAGACGGCCACAGATGAGGTTAGAGCCTGGGATACGGAAAATTATCCTGAGCCAAACCCAGACTGTGATCCCTGTGCTGTGGGGGGTGGCGAGGCCGAACAACAGCATCCAGGACAGGGGCAGGAGGGTGTAGAGGAAGGGCAGACAGACTGGGCAACAAATCAAGTGGAATGGGCAGAAGAAAAGACAGGTTGTGTGTCAGAGGAGGGTGGGGCAGAGGAGACAGTAGGCTTACAAGCAATGCCTGGAATCATTTTCACCAATGAGTTTGGTCAGGAGATTCAGGATCCCACGGAGGGTGCAGGGGCAGATAGTTCCAGATGGGGCCTGTCTAGCCAGATTGATCTAGATGGATCCGGGTCAGAGTACGAGACTGCTGAAGAATGGGGTGATGTTCCGGGACAAAATGGTGGGTGGGTGAGCGCAGATGATGAGCTTGAATCTACTGAGAATGAGAATGCAGTTGTGGCACCAGAACAAAGTTCTGTGGCCCAAGTAGGCTTTGCAGACTGGGGAAGAGCTGATGGTGTCCCCGAGCAGATTACCCCTGCTGACTCTGGATTTGGCGGTGATGCATTTGCAGCCAACTGGGATCAGCCTGAAGCAGCGCCATGTATCTCAGAGTTTGAAAAAAGCTCGGGCGAGCTGCTTGCAGACCCAGCTGAAACAGGAGCAGATACACCTCAAAATGTTATTGAATCTGCTCTAAGTTTAGAACCTTTTGGCACTGAAAGTAATGATCCATTTGGTACAGGAGATGACCCTTTTGCCACATCAGGGGATGACCCATTCGGCACTGGTAATGATCCATTTGCCACCTCAGATCAAGATCCAAGTGGCTTTTCTGGAAGTGATCCTTTTGCTACAAGTGGCAGTGAACTTTTCGGTACAGAAGAGTTAGCAACAGAGAATGTGAAAACTGGGTTTGATTCTGATCCGTTTGCTGAGAGCCAGCCAGAAGGCGATGGACAGTGGTCAACAGACCCCTTTGCAGCTGGATTCACATCAGACCCTTTTGCTACTGAGGGTGATCAGGATCCATTTGCTAATGAGATCACATCTGATCCTTTTGACAATGAAAGTGGCGGGGATCCATTTAACAATGAGAATGACCAGGGGTGGGCAAAGGGTTTTGACTCCACTGGGACAAAGGAGACTGGTGGTGATGAAAAAGACTCTGGTGTCTTTGATGACAACACTGGACAAGCCAATGGGTTTGCCCAGTGGGCAGCCTTTCCTCCACCAGCTGCAGACTCCGAGAGCTCCAGTAAAGGCTCCTGGCAGGAGGTGAGCGATAGCAGTGGCTTCTTCTCTTCTGATGGGCAAGGAAACTTCACAGCAGGCTGGCCAGGTGAGGCTGTTCCACCTCAAGACCCCTTTGCCTCCTTCCCTGGGACACAAAGCATCTCTAATCCAAAAAGTACTGTTGCAGAGGACCGGGTTGTTCACAAAGAGCCAGAAAACTCAGACCTGTCTGAAGATGAAGTCGCAAATCGAAGATACGGAAAGTTATACCAAGAAATAGATACCGAGCTGGAAGAGGTACCTGATTCCTGCCACTGTTAGCTTAGTATAGAGTAGACTACAGCGAGAATACTCCCCTCTTTTCCTGCCTGCAGATGAAGTACCACTTTCCTGCTACAAAACCCTTCGGACCCAGAACCCCTCCCACTGTCCACAGCCCCAAGTTCTCCTCTCTCTCCTTTGCTTGCTTTGTTTGTTAGTTCTGCTAATTTCAAGTACATCTTAGTCTTCCGACTTAGTCTGTGCAATTAAAATACATGTCTTTAAGGGTTTAAATACTAATTGCTTATTTAATTCGGTTTAGGTTTCCAACAAGACTTTTAATGGATTTCCTAAGGTAAATGAGAGGTTAGAATGTTGCTACTTGCAGTAGATTAGAAGAGACGTCATAATGAAAATATGAATTACTGTCAATGTGACTGTGCTAGGCTAGAATAGTGGAATTTTAGCAAAGTTTCAGAGATGCTGTAATATATTGTCACCTTGGAATAAGGTTCTATCTGAGTTCTGAATGATTTTGAGATATTGAGCTTCAAAGTTTTTGCATTCCATATAGCTAACAGTATGTGTGTAACATTTGTTTTTCAAATAAAGTCTTAAAATGTAAACAACTTATAAAAAACATCCCATAATGTAAATAAGTTGTAATTTAATAAGAATATGTCAATGACTCAATTTCGACAAAAATGTCAGATAGAACCTTATAATTCTAAGGTGACGAAATGTAGATTTTCAATTTCTTTTAATGTATTTATTATTTTTTTTATTATGTAATACATTTGCTTGATATAGAGTTTGTAAAATCAGAATGGGTGGTTTTATTACCAGTCATTGTCACTGTATCCCCTGGTTTAATTAAAAAATATCTTAAAGGAAAAGATAAAATAATAATGGATCTCCTAATTTTAAACAAAAATCACCCCCAAAGTAGGTGGTCCATTTTAAGAAATATCTATAAATATAGAAATACAGGATATTTCTAACTTATTTCTGATGTTACCATATTTTATCACAGATTTTCTTTTTACCATTTTTACAATGAATACGCAGAATCGTGTGGTGAAAATAACAGTGGTTCTGCTTTAATAAGTCTACTGTTGTTTTTATTTTAATGCTGTGATGACCCCTACTAATTCCTGTTCCCTGAAAGATCCATTAAAATATTTCTCACAAAAAATGATTTTTTAACAAATCAATCCTGTCTAACCTAGCTGGTTATATATATTTGATTTCATATGAATAAATGTGCTTATTTCTATCCTTTTATTCTCTGTTATTTTTAGGATGCAACAGTACCAACATTTATGGCTGACTTTGATAAGATGGTGAGTTGATTTATTTTAACTGTTAACGTTTTGCACCATCCCTGAAATAACTCCTCATAATTAATTGCTGTCAGTGGGTATGATGTAAATACGTTTCTTGTAATATAATTTTGTTGCGCGTGATTTTTAGCTGCACAATTTGTTGTGTTAGGAAATATTTTCAAATCCATTTTTATCATGTTCTCCTATGATTGTGGTGCCTCAAATTGTGGTTGTACTACATATACTCATAAGTCAATGCTTGTTTCAAATGTTAGATAACTGATAGATCTAATCTGAAAATAACTGTGGTTTTAAACTTAGTGGATTAGACATTAGTCCAGAGGTAAGAGTATCATTTGGCAGTCTTCTTATTGTGTCCTTGTAAATGTACATAAAGCCTGAAGCCGAGGCTGAGGCCCCAGAGGGTGATGTAGATGAAGGAGAAGGTGAAGCATCTCCAGCCTCAGAACCTGAGGGTGGAGAGGGTCCTGTCACCACTCCTCCAACAGACACACAACCAGAGGAGATAACAGCTTCAAGCCCTCCCGCTGAAACGCCCACTGTGAGTGACAAAGCGTCAAAATCTAACCGTCATCAAAAACCTTGTCACCACCTCCACCATCATCAGCACCATTGTCATCATTTTTGTTATGTTCATCAATGTTTTTCATCATTACTGTTATTATTTTCATCACATCATCCTCATCACGGTCATCGTCATCTTTATTTTCATCAGCTTGTTGAAGCTATTTCATCCCATTGTCAGTATTTTTAGCATCTTCATCTTCATCATCATCATCATCCATCATGTTATTGCCATTGTTGTCATAATGTCATACGATCATCAAGTTATGTTTTTTGCCTACACATTTCCCTCACATCAAACTGATCAGAAATGAACTATAGCCACTGATCGTATCTGTGTACTGTTGTTTATAAAGAGCACTGTGGAGTCTCCAGTGTCTGCTGAGCCTGAAGCAGCTGAGCAGGCTGAGGTATGTGCCTTAAACCACTACAAACAATTCAAAATTGTGCCAGCATGATGGCCATCAAACCCATTTAGTTGGAAAAGGGATATTTGTCTAGATTATGCTCTTTTGTAATTCTGAATGTCTTTTATTTTGTTAAAATGGCATACTTTGTGTCTTTCTCTTGTTTTATTTTCAGTATTAGTTTTTTACTTCACATTGGTTTAAGTAGGGCACCAAAAATACAGTGGATCTTATAATAATACACTGCATTTACATGAGTAGTTAGTAGCAAATGGAATAGTTTTCACAAGAATTTGGTTGAGCCTGAGAATTGTATTGTTGATGAAAAAAGTCTCAACCATTCTTTAGCTCCCAGTTGAGGACATAGAAAAGGAGCAACTCAGTGAAGAAGCCCCGGTAATTATAACTTATGTCTAATAAATGGCATAAGAGAAACTCAAGTCATATGCAGCACGGTTGCATATGTGCTTGCTTTCGTACTGTATCTAGCAAATTCTCTGTAGAAACAGCCATTTGGCTTTAGCAACGTGTGAAATGAATTATGTATGAGATGCAAGATATTATAGGCAAACAGGTGGTGTTATTTGGAAGTATACGTGTTACAGGAATTGCAGATAGCTTGAATGTTTTTATTTGCATGTAGGAATCTGTTCCAGTCCAAGAAACAGAAAAGGAGTCACCTACAGAGGCGGCTCTGGTAATTTCACTTCTATAATCATTGCATAATAATTATGAAATAGGTACTGTACTTATTATTAATGAAGGCCTTACATTATTAAACTCCACATTTCTCCTTCTAAACATGTATAATGAAGGTCGTTAAGATGTTCATCCAGGCTCTGATATGAAAGAGTATTAACGGTTATGAAGGGAATCCAGATACTTATCTATTCAGCATGTGTCATTGTCAATTTGAATACATGAGTGCGTATTGATGCTGACTACTACATTTCTTTTTGCTTAGGCTTCTGTTGAAGATAAAGAGTCTCCCATTGAAGAGACTCCGGTAATTGTTTAAGTCTTAATAGACCAAATCACTTTTTTTCAATGTTATATTTTTGTTTCATGCAGTAATTTTAATGTTGCTGTCCAAATATTCAATGTATTTTGTTTTGTCTCATGAAGCCATATGTAATTGCATTTAAAGTCCCCTTGAACCAGAAGCTGCAATCGTTATTCTTTTCGTATTGTGACGCAGTTTCTAGAGAAACAGAATTTTAAACGAGCAAACAGTCGGCGTGGCGGGCTGAATGAATGTGGTAAAGTAGGCATTTCATTCAGAAAGATCGGGAAAGGGGTTTTAGAAGAGTTATTACAACCTAACAGACTCCTCCTGCTCACTATTCCTGTTTGTTGTCAAAACTGACAGTTGAAGCAGCGTTAGCCACGCCCATTACCTCAAAATCAAGCAATCTGATAATTTAACTGAAAACAAACAGGAAGTGCATTTCCAGATTTCAAATGAAGCATGAGCAAAATATTTTTTGTCTTAAATGGTATGCACAGATAAATTGTTCACCACAAAACTGGTAATGTGAGCTAACAAAATCATATTAGTTTTGATTTCTTGGGGACTTTAACTATTTTATTTTTTCAGTCCCTGATATTGTCAAATTTGACTAGAAAGTCAGGTTCTTTATTATTTTGCATTCAAAATACACTGTAACCTAATTATTTAATAATTTATACATTCTTAAATTACCATCTGGCTTCATATGAAACTTGGTGTGGTTAGCAAACTGATGCACTGGAACAGAATGGTAGCCATACTAGTTTATTTTTTGCTTGTTATACTTTGTTGTTGTTTTTTTAACCATATATGTTGATGGATGGAGACTTCTAACAAGCACTGTGACATTGATCAAAACCTCTAACTCATCTTTTTGTGTATATGTATTATTTTACGTTATTGAGGGTGCAATCAGCAGTTGCATCATCTGGCAGCACAATAACAAACACCATCCAGCTCTGATAAAATAAAGATTCTTCTCCTTCCAAACACAAAGCTTTGTTTTTCTGATGCTGACACCGTTTCTGCAATTACCGATTGCACCTTTAATGTTTAGTTTTCATTTCATGTTTTGTTCCCTGGTGTTTTCTGTTCAATTTGTTTTGAACCACATAAAGGTTGCACACTCTAAAGCCGATTAAACAGACATGATGTTACAATTCGCCTGCTTACTGAACCTTAAATAGTGACTTGACTGATGACTATTATTACCCATCTAATCACCGTTTTTGGTTTCCATGGTGACACTATTCTTACATCACCATAATGGGCGGTGATTTCACATTCTCTCTTTGTATGCTTTGTAAGTGACTAAGCAGGCATCGTTCTTGGTGTAAAATCATTCATATTGCAAAATATGAATCTATTCTTAAGTTAGACTGAACTTTCTTCACATGTATATTGAGATCATATAGTGTTCACTATGATCTGAGGAATGTTCACTCATACTTCTTCACCCACTAGGCAACCACTATGAATCATGACCCCTGATCCTTCATTAAACATTTCCCTCAGCCAAAGTACTTGACTGTTGGTGAAACTCAAGTCAGTTTGTTTTTGAGAACTGACTTGCCATTCCACACGAGGGACAGTTTTAACATGTGAAGTGAAACTGCTCCCTGCACCCCTCATTGTGACACTCTTGAGTGCTCCCCTCTGTGGTATCCTGCACCGATCCATCTACATGAGTGGCTTGTGTTGAGTGTTCAAACACTGGCTCTCACTCCTGGCCACCTCTCCTAGACTATAGATGCCAAACCAGAGGAAGAGGCCAGTTCATTAGAAGCCAGACCAGGAGATGAACCAGATAATGTTGAGCCCAAGCCAACAGATGAACCAGATAAGGTTGAGACCCAACCAGGAGAAGTTCCTGATAATATTGAGCCCAAACCAGGAGATGCTCCTGATAATGTTGAGCCCCAGCCAGGGGATGCAACCAGCCAGGGTGCTGCAAACAATGGGAATGAGGAGGTAGATATTCTCTTGTGATTCTGCACTTTGGTATGCAGGCCATTGGCAAGATCCCGGTTTCTTTATGTAATCATTCTGGAATGTACTTTAAAGCACACTGATACTTAGAATTGTAATCAAAATGCTTTACAACAAATCTGTTTTGCTGGGTTTTTCATTTTGTAACTTGATATGTGAATTTTTGTTGTTGTTTTTGTTACCACTTTACAAATCAGCGCTCATTTGTCAGCCTAATTTAACGCATTAAACTAACACGAGTAATGTTCATAATTGTTTTATGTTAGTTAATAAAAATACAACTGTACTTTGTTCACTTTCATTAACTAAAGTCAACCGATGTGTTAAATTAACAAATAATAAATGCTGGACAAATATTTTACTTTAAATGCATCATATTATCATGGCACCTTTAAAATGTAACTTGTAAGTTGTTTTTTTGTTTATTTATTACGTTCTTTTTTAGCATGTATGGATGTATGTTTAATCTTCATTACATGTATTAAGATATAGTGTCAACTGTCGAGTTATTGGTCAAAAATGTATTTTTAAATCTTACCTTGAATTTGTTGCTTGAGTTGCAAGTTGTGTGATGCTGTTTGTTTGCCTCACCTCAGGAGAAGATGCCTATCCCTTCTGTTGTTATTGAGCCTGCCTCTAGTAATGAGGGTGATGATGACCGTGATGGTGATATAACATCTCCAATTGCGACCGGTGACAATGGCATGATCGCAGAATGCCAGACAACCAAAGACAGCTCTGGAATGCCTACTAGATTCCTTTTCAAGGTGAAAATAAAGACAACCTTACATTACATTACTTTGCATTACATCATTCATTCATTTTTTTCGGCTTAGTCCCTTTATTAATCTGGGGTCGCCACAACAGGATGAACCGCCAACTTATCCAGCATGTTTTACACAGCGGATACCTTTCCAGCTCATATGATAATATTGCATTAAATCACACATAATAATAAAAAATATATATAATATAAAAAACATGGCTAACATTTATGAGAAAACCTTGTCTGAAAGGTTAAAGTAGCTTATAAAGTTTCTAAAATAGTTATCTCACCTTAAATATACGGTGAATACCACCTCAATTTTACAAAACATATTAAAACTAGCAATATCGTTGCCGTCAGAGATAATAAACGTTTATTTTGCAATAATGAGCAACTGCGTGAAAATTACATGGCTATTCTAAAAGAATATGTAAATATACTGTACTGTAAAATTCATTAAACTTTTAAGGGGCTGGAAATCAGTGTTACGATAAAAAAAAAAAACATGGCTAATATTTTTGAGAAAGCCTTGCCTGAAAGGTGAAAGTAGTCTAAAAAGTTTCTAAAATAATTACCTTACCTTAAACATAAGGTGGATGTTACCTCAATTTTACAAAACATTAGATCTAGCAACAAGACGAACACATTTTGAAGCAATATTAATTGCGCCAGCTGCGTTTATGAAATCGCATTTTAGTTCAACGTGTATTTAGTTATAGGAAACACGTGACCGCTAGATGACGCTGTTGACAAATCAGAATCATCAGAATCAAGAATTCCACACATCCTCATTTGATTACAAAAGCCTAACCAAATACAAACACGCCGACTTTGTTTACATCAATTTAAATGTTTATTTTAGGTTATATTTCGTTATCTATACATATATAGAGATCTAGATATATATATAGATATATATCTACATAAATACTTTTTTATCTGTTACTTAGTACTGTTGAATGGGCTATAATATATAATAATATTCATAATAAATTCCCTTTATTAATTCGGGGTCGTCACAGCGGAATGAACCACCAACTTATCCAGCACACTTTTTACGCAGCGGATGCCCTTCCAGCTGCAACCCATCTCTGGGAAACATCCATACATACCCATTCACACTCATACACTTCGGACAATTTAGCCAACCCAATTCACCTGTACTGCATGTCTTTGGGGGGGACTGTAGGGGAAACCGGAGCACCCGGAGGAAACCCACGCGAATGCAGGGAGAACATGCAAATTCCACACAGAAACGCCAACTGACCCAGCCGAGGCTCGAACCAGTGACCTACTTGCTGTGAGGCGACAGCACTACCTACTGCGGCACTGCGTCGCCTATATATTATTATAATTAATAATAACAATAATACACAGCTAGTGTTTTCCAGCCAATGATGAACTTCCGGTGAAAGCTTTATGAGACTATATTCAATTTCATAAAGTTCCTTTTACAGCATGGATGTTGTAATGTAATACAATTATAATCAGTTAAATAGACTTAAGCATCCATTTGGTTGTTAAAGTGTAAAAAGAGACGAAAGACCGTTTGAACGCAGGCGCCGTCATTAGCAGCAGGCTAGCGCAGAAACTCCATTCAAAATACTGGGGTAAAATCAATTTCCATATTTTAAAGAGATGGTACAGAAAAATATAATTTAATGCAGTGCTTCTTGTTTGGTCTGACACCCACTTTATATCATATCTCAGCCAGGCAGTGATGATAGCTGTTTTTAAAGATCTTAGATTAATCAGATCTTAAACGCTGTGATTTTGTATGGGCTGACAATTCACCAGAAGCCCTGGGGCTGGCTGACTGAAATTAAAAGTCTGTGTGCATATACTCCATTGCATCTATTTCCTGTCACCAGGCTTACTTGTTTTGAGAATAATTTTTTCACAATTTCATCAGCACAATCATTCCAGTAAATTTCTTTAAATTCAGTGTAATACTGAAAAAACAAACAGAGCATTTATGTTTCCTGTTATGCTGTCTTGTAGGTTGAAACATTGCATGATTTTGAAGCGGCGAACCCAGATGAACTGGAGCTGAAGAAAGGAGACATAGTTTTGGTAGTACCAACAGAGCTAGCTGAAGATCAGGTATGATATCCCTCATTTTATTCAGCTTTTTCAGCTTCTAAATGCGTTTTTAATGTTCATTTTACTCTTTCCTCAGGATGCCGGTTGGCTCACTGGCATCAGAGAGAGTGACTGGGAACGGCGCGGCGCCTCAGCTAAGAAGGGGCTGTTTCCTGAAAACTTCACACAGCGTCTGGAGTAAATGACCTCAGCGTGTTGCAAGAAAGCCGTGTGGATCTGGACATTTGCAGACAGAGCCACACAGCTTGAAGTCTGATGTACTGATGACAGCCGTCAATCAGACTAGGCGCAGACCACATGAGCGGAAATAACAATGGAAACAAGTGGAGACACAAATACCTACTCAGCGCATAAAGAAAATAACCAAGCATGACGTGATAGTATGGTCAACCTTTTCTCGCAAAACCAAGATTAAATCCTTTTTTTTTTTTCGTTTACCTGTGAGCAGCAACGAATTGATGTGTGCTTTGTTGGAACTCTGGTGACCTCCACATGTAATCCCTGTCTGTTTAAAGAAGAACTAAAGTGAGCGTTTCCTCCCTGAAGACTAAACCTTCTCCTCTCTGCACCAAGTGTATTGTACTGACTTTGTTGCTCTGCAGCGAATTTTATCAGAATTTGTAGTGATATGATCTATTTAACCATTCTAAGTGTTACACTAAAAAAAAACTTAGGTGTTTTCTTTGAGATATTTCGGATATAAATGTGACATTGCATCATTGTTAGTGTTCTCTGTAGTTTCACGGCTGGCCGTGCGCGGCTATGGTGGTGGTATTTGGCATATATTTGATATTGACATATAGTTTATGGCCGAGAATTTCAGTGTTTATGCCAAATTAATCAAAGTCCTCTTGGTGAATATGGATATGTGTTGCGTTTACAGCATGAGAAGTGTTGTGAGAAGAAATCTGAATTACTGCACCTGGCTAATACAGCTTTGCAAAACACAACATGTAGCTCCCTATAATTATGTGTAATATATTCACAATGACATAAATGCAGAACCTATTCTTGAATGGACGTGGAAACGTTAATTTGTGAATGATGTTTTATGTTTTGGAGAAATTGTATTTATTCAACTTTATATTTTTTCAGCCAATGACGAGTGGGAAAAGTTCGGGGTGGGAAATCTAAAAAATATGCAATATATGTAACTGGTTGATAGAGTTATCATTGTCTTCATTGTTTGGTTCTGAGACAAAAAAAAATAACAAAAACAGCATCACTCCTGTGTTCGTATTGTTAGCCTCACTGTAGAACATTTCTGTGATGTACATATCTGTGCTACTTTAACTGTAAAGTGAATAAAGAATAGTTCATACGACTTCTGGTTCATCTTCAAGAATTAAAACAGTGGTTACATGCTGGTAATAGTTCCACAAATCAAATATCACTTAGTTTATAATCACTGGTCAGAGTAGAGCATTATGAGATCTGTTGATAGTTCAAGTTACAATCTGAGCTGCATCCAATGCTTTTTAATGCGCTCACCTAACCCCACAACCCTACCCCTCACAGTGACGCCACTAGTTGCATTGAGTCTGACATTGCATCTCTGAGATATGCAGTCTCAGCTTGCATCATCAAGGCTGCATTCAGATAGTAAGTATTGGAGTCCACTTTGAAATTTAGTTTGTGATGACATCCATGTAACACAAGGGGGAGACATTTGTCTTCTACATTTGTCTTCCACATTTGTCATCTGTGAACTGACGCATTAGCAATGTGTATAGCTGCTTTAAGCTGTTTTAGTTTTAGTGGAAATTTTTCTGTGGACTGTTGAACAATAGCATTTTTATTATCTAACATTATAAAGATTGATAAATGCTAAAACATCAGTTATTGTTAGATCTGTTAGTTTATAGCCTATGTAAATCTAAACACCTGACACCTTATTATAAATTGTTAGCAAACTGTTTATTGCATTTTGAAATGTGTATAGCTAATGTATTAAGTAGTATAGTCTAACAAATCATACAGATTAAGTAAAATACCTAAAAATTGCATTTTGGCAATTTTCCTTTACTGTAGAAAGCCTTTTATAAAATGACTAGATTGGAAGAAAAGGTCTACACTTACTTTTTAAAATGTATTATTTATTGTTGTATCAGACACTGATCAAAATTAATCTGGAAACTGAATGTGTTCATATACAGCATAGATCATACTGGACCATGTCCATATAGTTAGTACTGGCCTGTACTGTTAGAAATAATATGACAAAATGTAACTACAAATGTTTTTATGTTACTTTAACATATTTTAATAAGTTAATCAGGTTTCAACTATGTTTTTTTAGGTTGTGCAAAGTTTAACTTAATATTTTAGTCATTTTAATCGATATAAGGTGAGATGACTAGAAAAGTTCATTTATTTATTCATTTTCCTTCGGCTTAGTCCCTTTATTCAACAGGGGCCGCATGTCTTTGGATGGTGGGTGAAACCGGAGCACCCGGAGGAAATCCACGCCCACACAAGGAGAACATGCAAACTCCACACAAAAATTCCAACTGAGCCAGCCGGGACTCGAACCAGCAACCTTTTTGCTGTGAGGTGACAGTGCTAACCACCGTGTTGCCACAAAGTTTATTTGATTAAACAAAAAAAATTAAGGCAGCAAGATATTTTTTACAGTGTGTATTAGTGGCACCATTTTGTTTTTTTTTAGCTTTGTGATATCAACCTTGCTAAAGATTCAATAATTAAAATGACGGGCATCACGGTGGAGCAGTGGGTAGCACAATCGCCTAACAGCAAGAAGGTCGCTGGTTTGAGTCCCGGCTGGGTCAGTTGGCATTTCTGTGTGGCGTTTGCATGTTCTCCCCGTGTTGGCATGCATTTCCTCCGGGTGCTCCAGGTTCCCCCAAAGTCCAAAGACATGTGGTTAGGTGAATTGGGTAAGCTAAATTGGCCGTAGTGTATGTGTGTAAATGCAAGAGTATGGGTGTTTCCCAGTGTTGGGTTGCGGCTGGAAGGGCATCTGCTGCGTAAAAAATATGCTGGTTAAGTTGACGGTTCATTCCGCTGTGGTGACCCCTGATTAATAAAGGGACTAAGCCAAAAAGAAAATGAATGAATGAATAATTAAAATAACAATAAACACTGGCATCATTCACAAGATATTAAATATTAAAAGAAAAAGTGACATCTTTCTCACAATTATATGCATGTCTTGGTCATTTGAAATTCAGTTAATAAAAAAGGCTCCTGTATTTTCTTTATAAATCATTCTTAAGGCAACTCCACTTCAGGAAATGACATCAGCACCCTATTTCTGTGGTTCATACAAAAGCAGTGAAAACCTGACACACAGCATCACATCCATACACATTAATAACCAGATGAATCATGTTTGTATACATTTATATTGTCCTTCTGTTAGAGATAACAGGTAAGTCTCACTTAGAATAATAAAGCAACTTTAACAAACAAAACAATAAAAATGCTGTATTTTATTATATTTTTTTAATCAAAGCAGCTGTTCTTGGAGTGGACGTGGATCAAGGTCCAAAAGCTTTGGTTAAAGCAGCAGGAAAAACTGTGTATTTGCCTTGTAAAGCAACTGGTTTGGGATACATTCATTGGTACCAAGTAAAAGACGGTGAAGCCCCATTAAGACTGCTTTATATCAGTAGAGATGGTGCTGTCACCCGTGATGGCAATGCTCAAACACATGACTTCACAGTGGACAAAACCAGGCTTTATAACCTAAAACTGGGTGACGCTCAGAAGAAACATGCTGCCGTTTACTTTTGCGCCTACACTGTAAAAAGTAAAGGTGCTTCAAATACCCTGTTGAGTACTCAAGGAACTTTAAAATGTATTTTAAGTGCCTCAAAGCTCTTTCTCTCAAAAAGGGGTTCCTTGAGGAACCACTGACAGTCTTTGCAATACTTGCAGGACCCTTTTGCAGTAATTGGGATCCTTCAAGCACTTTTTGTCAATACTGAGGTTCTGGAGTCACTGTTTCCTTACACTAAGACCTTGAAGCACTTTGAAAGTTATTAGAGGAACTCAAATTCCAAAAAAGAGTTACTGTAAGATCTGTAAACTTATATCATGGTTCCTGGTGGATCTAGCTTCTACAAGCTAGCACTTAAAGGAACCAAGAGATTTTTTTTTTGTGATAATTAAATAGGACAATTATGGAGGCCAGAAAATGAGATGCATGTTCACTTACTTAGTATTTAGTTAGTTATTTGTGCTGTTAGAATGATATGAAATTTGGTGTGTGTTTTTCTTTTTTGTGTGGCACTCACTGTGAAAACATAAGAATATCATTGATTAGAGTCTACATGTTAACTTGATTGCAGTTAGGAGACTGACTAGGAAATTGTGAAAAAATACAAAAATGTAAAAGTAATTTTGGAGGGTAAAATACAAATGAGCCACAACAGAGGAAAAAAAGAGACAAAAACATGCACAGGCATGTACAATTATGAAAATGATAATTATTATAGGGGACTAATTAAATTTTCTGTCACTTGACCATTAGACCCTTGAATTTTGACATTTAAAACAACAATAATAACAACAACAACAGCTGCAATAATAATAATAATAATAATAACAATATTAATAACAATAGCTACTATTATTAATATTATTATTATTATTAAATGAAACTATATAACACAGTCCTTCAAAAACCCCTCATGAAAAATAATTAAGATATTACTAAACTTAAATATATAGGCTATGAGCTCTGGTTTATTAATAAAAAGTATTCCTCCAGTTTGTTTTGATAAACCAACAAGGATAACTTGCTAATGAACGCAGCATTTTGTACATTTTTAATTTTCTGATTTAAATGTTTCTTCATCTGTTTCTTGGATTAATGGACTGGATTGAATTGTGTTGTCAAAAAAAAAATTAACCGGGACTAATAAAATAATATAAACATGACGCGGACGCGCGCACTTGGATCTCTCCAGTCGTCATGCACGCGCAGGTGCAGGCCGGAGGAGCGTTTTCAAATAGCGCTTTGTAACGGCTTCTTCCTTCATTTCATGACGGCTGTCATCTCTAACACACGCAAGGTGAGTAAGTTGGCAAAATAAATATACAAATTAGATACGATTTGCACACAAATATCTACACTTACACGCATTATGTCGTGTAAGCTGTTTTAGGAACGTCTCGCGAAACGATTGCTGTTGTATAAGATAAGGGTATTATTTTGCGATAATAACAATCGGCTGGATATACATAATCACTCAAATTACACGTCTACCTCACACAAATATAAATAATTTGATGTAAAATATTGATTTATGTCGAAATATTTTATTGTCACTGAACACGAAGCTTCCCTGAAAGCCATTGCAAGCGACCGTTAATTTCAAATTAAACAGATAACGTTATACATTCATACTGCTTATTACACGGCTTTTTTCCACAAATATATTATTTTATTTATTTTGTCTTGCCTTACATATACAGTGTGTGAAAAGTGTCTTGAGCAGGGTTGCTTATATGATTGTTTTAGCCGCGATGCTCATATTCTTTCCTCATATTGTTTGTAAGTAATATTACGCATTTGTTATTATTTGCGTTTCTGAAACAGTTACCTGTGTGACAAATTGTGTCTAAGTTATGTACTTCAATAAGTTTTTTATTCATTCACACCAATAACGTACATAGCCTTTTTTCCCTTCTCAGAACATCCACATAAACCCTGAAATTGTTCAGTGTTCTGTCTCAAAAAGCCGTTTGAGTCACCTCAAATGTAAGTATTTTTTAAGTAACTGAATTGGAAATAAATTTAAGAAATACATACTTAATTTAACAAACAATATTATTTAAAAATCATTATCCAGCTGGGTAACACTGAACTGATAATAATAAACTTTTAACTTTTTAAGTGTCTAAAATCACTAACTTATTTTCTCATTTGCTTATTTCTGATGTATCCATATTAGGTGTAAACATTGTGACAGATATGGACTAGAAATTTAAAGTTTGCTGTATCAAATCCAGGTAGCAGAGGGACTTTGGGAGCCTGATTGAAACGGTCTGACCCACTTCACTTGCAATGCAGATCATCATTTCTGGACAGCTTTCTACTAACTGCTGTGGACATGAAAGGTTCAGTAGACTTTTTGCTCTGAATGAATGGCTATTAACATGGTGTGAAGAACAAAAGCTGATCTTTATTAACAACTGGAATCTTTTCTGGGATCGTCCTAGGCTTTCCCATGCTGATGGGCTGCACCACAGCAGTGCTGGAGCTGAATGCCTGTTAGACAACATCTCCAGGATGCTTCGTTCTGTTTGACTAGTAAGTGAAAATTCACATTTATAGTTTTTACAGAGTAGTGAGTTGGTTAATACCACCTCACAAATAAACATGGTTTAAAGTAAATTTCAATTTTGTCATCATTTACCCACCCCTAATATGTTCCAAACCTGTTTGATTTTCTTTCTTTAGTTCAGCGCAAAACATATTTTGATTAAAGCTGAAAATCTTTAACCGTTATCATAAATTATAACCATCATAACAAAATTATGGAAGACAGGGGTTATAGGTTTTCTGATTTCAGTTCAACAGATGAAAGAAACTCAAATAAGTGAAGGTTGAGTAAATGATGACAAAATTAAATTTTTTGGGTGAAGTGAAGTGAAGCACTCAGTCAAGTTTACATTAATTTGTAAATTGATTTCCACCTTAGTGAAAATATATTAAACAAGCTTGATTAATGTAACCATTATTGAAGAAAAGAACATGTTTTACTATAGTTTATATTTTTAGAGCTAGGGTGCAGCTATATATCGCTGTGTCTGACGTCACGGGGTTGGTTTCGTTCCCTTAGCTGAACAGATACAGTGGAAGTAATGGACTGAACACGGAGACTGGAAAGCCTAATTTAACACAATGCGTGAAGTATTGGATGTGCATCACAGAGCTGGTGCAAATACAAGCATTACATTTATGTCTGAAACATAAAAACAAATTTATACATTTTATATTTTTCTTTTATTACCGATCGTTTGATGTGCTTAGGTCCACTCTCCATATTACGATGCCTCACTGCCCTCAATGTCTTTAACAAGATCAGGTACCTGACGTAATGGAGGCTGGTGCTTTCACTTTTCACTATACAGCCCCTCACTTCTGTTCATGTTCAAACCAAACTAAGATCGGTGCGGTTTTTCACATCACAGGTTTTTTTCGCCCTTCATATTCAATGTTGAGAGATCATTTTAATCTTTGCATTAGTCTGAATGTAAATCACCATGTCAGGCAGCGCTGCACCAGTGTGAAAGAGTGGACCAAAGCACATCAAACGAACAGTATTTAAAAAAAGAAAAAAAGAAAAATTGTAAACATATTTTTTTATATATAAGACAGTGACGCGGTGGCGCAGTAGGTAGTGCTGTCGCCTCACAGTAAGAAGGTCGCTGGTTCGAGCCTCGGCTGGGTCATTTGGCATTTCTGTGTGGAGTTTGCATGTTCTCCCTGCATGTTCACCCTGCTAACGACAACTTTTCAAGCTTATTTGTTTAGAAATATGATCCATGACAAAGATTTACTCTCTCGGTTTATAATCCACGCTATATATTATAAACCAATAAATACGCAAAAGCACATAGACCTACATGTCTTTTGGAAAGTTTTTACGTGGGAAATGCATTTTGTTTTGCTTTACGGTTGTTGTAAAAGTTTTAAAACTGTATGTATAAATGTGCACACATAATATTATCATAAGACACATTTAAATAAGTGTATCGCTCGCGTGCATACAGCCCGCTTACCTTAGTAATAGATGACAGAAATGAAGCGTGGGGGACAAGTCTATCAAATGCCTGCAAGTTCCATCATGGACACAGAACAACATTCAATATTCTTTTTTTTTTTTTTGTCACAAAGTACAGCAAAAAGCAGCCCATACAGTCACATGTGCTATAAATTTTAAGGAGGAGTGTAAATATTGCAGTTATGACAGAGTTAAATGTGCTCAGATGAAGAAAAAAGCAGACAAAAAATCCTTTGATCACCTTAAAATGAGAGTTAATATGTATGTATTTTTTTTACACATTTATTCACACTTTTGCATTACTGAGAGCAGAAAAGAGACAGGCTGCACTGCTAAGCAGTATCCCCATAATATTGTTTAATTAAAATAAATGATCAACAAATGAATCTGTCTTTACAAGTGAAGGCATTATCTACACACAATATGAAAACTATAAAATACTATTCATGAAAATGCTTAAATAACAGACTAATCCAAATGCCCAACGCAAGCGAGCTGCGTTCCAGACTAGCTCAGCTCGATGACGTATAATGTCTCCAACACTGCCTGTAGTCCCATTTAGCAACTTGTTAGCAACCGCCTTATTAAAGAAGCGAGAGTGATGTAACTGATGTGTTTTATGTCGTAGAATAAAACGTGAAAGTGTCTTGAGTTTGTGTTAGCCACGAACCTTATTTAAGCGATTTAACTGAAATCCCTTTGAAAAAACCCAATGACTTTGGGACGAAGGAACTTGAACTGCTAAAATGCAGTGGGAATATGTGGGAATATATGTGGGGTGCACTAAGGAGGGAGTGGTTTCAGACACAGCTTTTGTGTTGTCTTATTTCTGCTTGTACTCAGATATTTGAGAGGTTTACATTATTTGGATTTTGCCTTTATTGAAGTATATGGGCACTCTGCAAGCAGTGAAAAAATCCTTTTTATATAAATTGAGACAATTTCTGACTTTATTCATGTTTCATTTTGTTATTCAGAAATGTTCTGCATATCTTTTGTGAATGTCTTGATAAGTAAAAAAAATGGCTCTGGGAATGTTGTGAATTTCCTTTGTTTTCATAACTTCTCAGGTTAACTACTTTTTAATTTACTTTTATAGGGACACCTCGAATGTGAACAGTGGACAGCTGAAGATGTTGCTGGCTGTTATTGCTAGACATTATTTAAATTTGATTGTTTGCATTAAAATGTATATTACGTTATTAATCATATTATGTGAATGTAATTGTGATGTATATTGATTAATAAAAGTGATTATTTATTGAAAATGTGATGTATTTTTTATCTAGATAGATAGATAGATAGATAGATAGATAGATAGATAGATAGATAGATAGATAGATAGATAGATAGATAGATATTAAATTTATGATTAAACATGCTTGCATAAACAATAAATTAAGAGGGATGGGAAAAACAAGCATAAAAAATAAATAAATGGTGCTTCAAAGCACTCAAGGTGGTTCCTGGTCATTCTTAATAAGAGGGTTCCTCCAGGAACCATTGAAGTTCCTCAGAGAACTGCCCCTTTTGAAAGGGTGCCTAGAGGTGCCTAGACCCTCTTTAGAGGGTTCCGCCGGTGTGGCAATGTGAAGAACCCCAAAAGGTGCCTCCAGGAACCTTTAATTTTTACAGTGTACTGGGACTCGAGCAGCCACAGTGAGAACATTTGTTCACATCCTGTACAAAAACTAGCAAAAACTTACTATAGGAAATAATTGAATACTTGTATATATATATGTACATATAATATAGAAAAACTCCCAATTTTATATATGTCACATATATTAAAAACCTAAATCAAAACCTATATTAAAACATATACTGTATGTTTAAATAGGTTCTTTCCGTGTGGACTCTCACTTATTTGCCATAGTTAAATTCCATAACATGCCAATTACATGTAAAACCAATTTCAAGTGTTCGCACATACTGTACATACGTGTTTTGCATCTTAAAAAAACTTTTTTTAGTTGATAATAGAAAATATGAGCTAGGCATCATGTATGACAGTTGCCAAAGTGAGATATGAGCTACATATGAGACATATCTTGTATGTACATACAGGGCTTATATGTGGATATAAAGAAAAAATAAAGGAGACCAATATGGCCTGTATGTGCACATATGCACCTCAATTTTGCCTATATGTGGCATATGCATATATGGAGCCTATAAATGATAATATATGGCATATATACAGGTTTCATATATGCGCATATATCCTCATAGGTTCTCTCCATGTGGGTTGAGTGAACAAATCTGTATCTTGTCCTCCTCTCTGAGATCTCATCATTTAACTCTTTATAGGGCACAAAATGTTATGACTTAAAAAACAAAATTATAACTAGTGTCAACGAATAATTGCGATATATGGTTCTTCACCTGATAAAGGGTTAAGAAGATTTATAAAAAAGATAAAAGTTTATAAAAGAAGGCAAAACCTTTGTTTCTCACTATGCATAGTTCAACACATCTCAAAGAGCAATGCAACAGGCATGATTTTTCCTTTCTTTAACACATTTAGGATACAATAAATGTAATAATTTAAACTCTAACAGTGGATGGTGCTGTTGAGCTATTTTGATTATTTAATTTCAGCATTAGTCTATAAAATGTAAAAAAAAAAAAAAAAACATAATAAATTTCATTATTTTGGTAGAAATTTGTTATTAAATATGTTTTTATGATTTCTGTACAGAATACAATTAGAGATATGTGAGGATAATGTAAAGATAAACCCTTTTGTATATGTGACTATAATTTAAAGTAATTTGACATTCAGTTAATGTACATAAAAACAGTCTTGAAAAGATTGCAACTTGATTTCAGGAAATGACATCACAACCTATCCCGGTACAAAAGCAGGATGAAAACCTGAAAGATGTCACTGCACCGAGTACAAACTTTTTCCTCCGAGATAAAAGATGTTTTTTTACATTTATGTTGTCCTCTTTTTAGAGATTCCTGGTAAGTGGCATATAATAATAAAACAATAGCAAAAAGTATATTCATTTAAACGTATTGTAATTTGCTTTTGTTTAAAGCAGCTTCTCTGGGAGCGAAACTGGATCAAGGTTCAAAGGCTTTGGTTAAAGCAGCGGGTAAAACTGTGTATCTGCCCTGCAAAGCGACTGGTCTGGAGTCTTCTAATTATGTCCATTGGTACCAGGTAAAAGATGGTGAAGCCCCATCAAGACTGCTCTATATCAGCATAGATGGTGCTGTTGTTCGTGATGATAAAAATCCTCAAACAAATGACTTCACAGTGGACAAAACAAGGCTTTACGACCTAAAACTGAGTGACACTCAGAACAAACATGCTGCCATTTACTTCTGCGCTTACTGGGAGTACGACTCAAGCACAGGACACAGTGAGAAGATTTATTTACACCCTCTACAAGAACTAGCACATCTAATTACTGCATAACATATATCAAAACTTGAATTATTATATTCTTTGTTTGATTCAATAACGCACAGAATAGATGGATGATTAGATCTAAACTAATTGCACTTATTTCTGCTATTTATAAAACATGTCACTGTCATTTATGTTGAGAATATTTATTTCTATTTATACATTTATTTATAATATTTTTATAGGGTTTATAATTTTCATTTTTAAATGACAAACTCAAAATATCACTTGTCCTCCTTGTATTTATTGTGATTTTACAATATCTTATATTTATCATTAAGTGTATAGTGTATAGTGTTATCTCAACAGTTGTGAAGATATACAAAAATATGAGCCACTGTAACAGTTTGGATTATGTTGAAATTATGGGTATTTCTTTTTTCTATAAATTCAAGAGTTTGTACTTAGATATTGTTTGACAAATATTAGCAGGTTTGGCATGCTTTACACACACACACACACACACACACACACACACACACACACACACACACACACACACACACACACACACACACACACACACACACACACACACACACACACACACACACACACACACACACACACACACACACACACACATGTTGTTGGTTTTGTTTTTTGTTTGTCAATTCTTTGTATTCGTATGATCCCAATTTGTGTACCATTTTGCATATTCTAATAAAAAATAAATAAAAAATAAATAAATAAAATAAAATAAATCTGTCATAAAAAAAAAAAAAAAAAAAGGTTTGGCATGCTGTCCCGGGAGAGAACCCTGAGCTCGGAGATAATTGAGCCCAGGGTTCCCGCCTGGTCGATAGAGCATGTAAGGGGAATACGAGATCAGGTGGTTCTCGAGAGCTCCCCGTGGTAAAGAAAGAAAGGGGGAGAAGGGGTGGATGGGGGGTTTCTTCAGAAAACGAAGATAAGGGAGTAATTTTTTCTAGGCTACTTATAGTGAGTTAGGATTAATCTGATTGGCTAACTAATGATTGTAGATGAGAGACCAGCTGCGGTCAACCATACCACGTGCTCCTCTCGAAGTTAGTTTGTGAAACTTCACTTATAATATTTATGTATTTTATGGGTTTGCATACGCATATAATGTTCAGTTAATAAAGAACTTGTTCAAAATATTTTCAAGGTGTAACAAGTGTGACAACTTCATACGCTATTTCATGTGCAGTTTGTGTATTAAATCATTTGAAAATTCCAGAAGTTTACAATAAAGTTCCTTTCCCCAGTGCTGCTGGATCTCTCTTAATTTTTGTTCAGCTATTCATTCCATTATTTACTTTTACCAAAGTTACAGAAGCTGAAAATACAATTAAGTCTATAAATATAATGACTGTATTATATGTGACCAATTCTGCATACCTGAATTACCTGAACTATACCTGACAAAAGTCTTGTTGCCTATCCAAGTTTTAGGAACAACAAATAATAACTTGACTTCTAGTTGATCATTTGGTATAAGAAGTGGTTTATATGAAAGGCAAAGGCCTTTAGAAGACGCTTATTTTCCTAAAACAAATTATGATCATGCCTTGATTTTGAATTATTTAATTAGGACAATAAGGTTTGACTTGAGCTCATGAGCTTGGAGGACTGCATCCATACATCGCTGCAATGACTCAAATAACTTATTAATAATGTAATCTGGAATGGCAAAGAAAGCGCTCTTGCAGGACTCCCAGAGTTCATTAAGATTCTTTGGATTCATCTTCAATGTTTCCTTCCTTCATTTTACCGCATACATGCCTAATAATGTTCATATCTGGTGACAAGTCTGGCCAATCCTGCAGCACATTGACATTCTTTGCTTTCAGGAACTTTGATGTGGAAGCTGAAGTATGAAGAAGTTCAGCTATCCTGCTGAAGAATTTGCCCTCCCCTGTGGTTTGTAATGTAATGGGCAGCACAAATGTCTTGATACCTCAGGCCGTTGATGCTGCCATCCATTGTTGCTCTTACAACTGATCGACAACAAGACTTTTGTCAGGTATTGTATTTTTAAATAACACTTTGTCTTCCAAACTGTATCAAAATGTTCAATAACCTTTATAAACTGATAGACTTAATAAACTTTTTAAACTGAATTTTACTAATAGCCTAACATCTTCACTATTTTACGACTCAAATGCAGATGTCACTTTAGCAAAGAGCCGTTTGCTCAAGAAGAAGTGTAAATGGGTATATGCACATGTAGTGTTTTTTCCCCTAACAATAATCTTCCGGTCAAAAGTTATTGTGACTATTTTAAAGTTCATATGGTTCCTTTTACAGCATCGATTAAAATATAATCAGTTTAATAGACTTAAGCATTCATTTAGTTGATTAAGAGTAAAACAAGGAGCAGCAGGAGCAGCAGGCAAGCTCTAAAACTTCATTGAAAATATTGAAGTAAATTTTTTTTTTCATATTTTAAAGACATGGCACAGAACAATGGAATTTAATGCCATGCTTCTTGTACAGACTGAGACCCATTTTATGTTGTATATCAATCAGGCAGTAAAGATCATTGATTTGTAAAGAAAACAGACCTTAAACGTGGCGATCTTGTAATGGCATACAGTTCACCAGAAGCACTTGAACTGGGTTACTGAAAATTAAAAGTTCTTCTGTATATATACTATGCCCTAAAATATAAACCACACTATAAATGATACTGAACCCGTTAGTTTATCTTCCCTAAATAATCTTCATTGCCTTATGACAAGCAAAAAGAGGAAACCACAAGGCATCATTACCTTCTGATTGGCTGCAGTCTTCTAAACTCTTCGAACTCCTGACAGACAGATGTAGACATGGCAGCGTCTGGAATGATAACGTTTGCTTTATTAATAGCCCTAGCCTTAATAGGTGAGATTTCAGCCTTACATCACAATTAGCAGACATTTGTCAGTTTGGGATATGGATAATTCAGCGATTTTCCGTCAGAAATTTTGTCAGTAGGCCTACTTCAGGGTTTCATCCCAAATGACTTGTCAGCTATCTCAAAACATTTTATCAAAACATTTTTTGTAGTGTATGCATACTTGTGATTTAAAGTCATACATACAGGTCGCACTGTTTTATTGATGTATTGCTCTATACAGATTTTAACTGACTTTTACTGTTGCTATGGATCCTCCTCAAGCATGTGTAATTGAGTTAATGAGCTAAAGTGAATTTGTTTTAATTAACGTTAATTGTCAGAAATGCAGCTGAAGCGTATGTATTGCACAACATAAATGCTTAAATTAACATTTTTGACATTTAATAATTGTATTTTTATTTCTCGTTTGATTTTTAGATCATTTAAATGGACAAAGTGTAAATTCTAAAGTTGTGTTTAAGTCCAGAACTAGAACTGCTATTATCAAATGGATCCTGGAACCGTCTCTTCTGTCCAACGCTCTCCACTTGTACAAAGGTAAATCACAGGGAGGTTTAGAAAGGATCGTTCATTTCGATGCTGGAGCAACAAAAGGCACAGTAAGCATACCAAAATATTCTGCAACGGCGAGTGGTAGTCAAGTGACACTGACTATCTCAAAACTGGAGCCCAGCGATGAAGGAACATATTTCTATGCGCATTGGGATACCAACAACAGCACAGTGATAACTGTAAGAGGAAATCATTACAAAAACCTACAGTAATCCTCAAAGAGGTTTGATTCGGAGCAACAGCAAGGGGGAGACATTCAATCTTTTATTTGATTTCCTATAATTGTGGGTGTGTTGCAGCCCATGAAGAAAGAAAAACATTGTTTTTATTCTGCAGAATACACCCACGATAAGAAAGCAGTACCACTAAGAACTCTACAAGCGCTGAATTTCACTCATTGATCATACTTTTGCTTTTATTTTTAAAAATTTTTATGCAATGATCAAATTAGCTATCAATCATTTAGCCAAGCATGTGGAAAAACTTTAGGCACAAATACAGACATCACTATGAATAAGTGTCAAAAATACAAAGAGTCAAAAATGCAAAGAGAGACAAAGTTTTCTTTTAAATAGCACAAAGATCATGTAAACACTTTTATATTTTTAACACTTCTTTTTATGGAATTAACTTGTTAACATGGGTTCGCCAGCGGAACCATGCCTCACTTTGTCTCCTTAACAATCACACCTCCCTAAAAACGTATTTAGGGCTGACCAGCACTCTAACACTATTCTTCTCGTTCTCTCAAACCTACTCATTTTCCTCGCTTCACATTAACAATCCTATTACCCTCTTTTCGCTCCTAGGTTGAATCAGGGGGTCCAATCACTCTACCAAAATATTACAGAGACGTTAGCCCCACTCTGTGTCTCTGGGCATCATTGTAAGACGCTGGATCAACATACCTACCTGTTCACTCTTTACCCTCTTATTTCCCTTCCTCTTCATCTCATTTACCATCTCTTTCATCCCATCCCTACAATAATGTCTAGCTCAAAGTGTGGCGTAGTCCATGCTGGTGAAAACTAAATGAAATTTACTGAATGCTTTTTAATTTAATTAAACATTTACTTTTGATAGTTCATTCATTTATTCATTTCCTTTTCGGCTTAGTCCCTTTATTAATCTGGGGTCGCCACAGCGGAATGAACCGCCAACTTATCCAGCACATGTTTTACGCAGCGGATGCGTCCCTTCCAGCCACAACCCATCTCTGGGAAACATTCACACACACTCATTCACACTCATACACTACGGACAATTTTAGCCTACCCAATTCACCTGTACCGCATGTCTTTGGACTGTGGGGGAAACTGGAGCACGCGGAGGAAACGCGAACGCAGGGAGAACATGCAAACCCCACACAGAAACGCCAACTGACCCAGCAGAGGCTCAAACCTGCGACCTTCTTGCCACACAGAAACGCCAACTGACCCAGCCGAGGCTAGAGCCTGCGACCCAGCAACCTTCTTGCTGTGAGGCGACAGCACTACCTACTGCGCCACTGCGTCACCCTTTTGATAGTTTTTATAAATAAATAAATAAACTATAAAACAGAACTAAATTTCAAAGCAAATTGGAAGCTAAAAGCAGGTAAATTAACCTGTGTGGTTACACCCTTTAAATACAATTGCTACAAACAAAGACAAAGACAAAAAAAAAATTAAAGTGGCATTATTGGGGTTCGAGCTTTTAAGGACTTTTATTGCTGATAAAGTCAGAATGTATGGCTGACATTAAAACAAATCCTCAATGGACATAATGTAAACAAACAGGCAAAAAATGTTATAGTTAAACTATTATATCAATAATAGTCATTAGTCATGCTTATTTATACACACTTTGTGCCACATGTAAATTTGAACTAAATAAACAAGCTTCACGCGTGAACCCCTAATTATGTAAAACAAAAACACACACACACACACAGGACCAATGGCAGGCCCTTTTTTAGGATACTCAATTTATGCATATTTTGAAAAAGAGTAAACCCTTGATTAAGCCAAAATAACTTACATTTCATACTTTATATACATTTCTCGAGAGAGCAAAATACATCGCAGGAGGTACGTTTTTTGCAGTTTTTGTTTTCGCGAATCCACCAGACGCTGCTATGTACACTTTTTCTGATCTTAAATTTCTCTTGCGAGTGGCATTTGCGCCTGCTGTTCTGTAAATCCACCTGAGGCCGCTGTCGACTGACTGACTGACCAACTGACCAAACCTCCTACTCTCCTCCTTCTCTAAACCCAACCAATAGGGTTTTAAAAAGCACAGGTTGACCTGCTCACCTCCTTCTCTAAACACAACTGTACTGTTTTAAAAAGCAATCCAAAAAAAGAAAAGGCACCTTTTTTATCATGTTTTCAGATTTTACCACATTCTCACCCTGTTATTTATATATTTATTTTATTTTACTTGTTTATTTTTTTAGTTGTCGCGGTCAACTCTGCTCTGCATCTCAAGTCCACTGACGTACATGTCTAGCTACAGCGGAAAAGCCGTCCATGCAGTGGTAAGCGGTCAGCTGGTAAGCAAAAAAAGGAACGGCGTCATCTCGCTCCATAGCGTTCGTTTTAAAGACAAAATGCACTCATACGTAATTCTGGGTAAACAATTTGAGATCTCCGCAAATGTATATAGGGTTACGTTTTCAGAATGAGCCTATGTTGCACAAATAAAGTGTGTAGTCAACTAAACGGCTCTAGTTTATAAACTGTAATAACTGTAGCAGCACAAACAATCTATTTAAAGGTTATGCATGCTGTAAACTCCATCTCAGGAAATGACATCAGCAAATTGTATTTGAATATCACGGCAGTGCACAAAAGTAAATCAGCAATACTCCAAATGTATTTTTCACCTACAGTATAGCTGAATGATGTTTGCATACATTTATATTGTTCTCCTCACAGAGATGCCAGGTAAGTTAAGGAGCCCTGAAGACTTCATTAAAAGAACCATTTATGTAATAATACCATAATAATCATTTATGTTTAATCTAAGCAGCTGTTCTGGGAGTGACTTTGAATCAAGGTCAAAAGGCTTTGTGCAAAGCAGAGGGCAAAACGTTATACTTGCCCTGTAAAGTGACAGGTTTGCAGTCATGGAATTATATCCACTGGTATCAAAAGAGAGACGGTGAAGCCCCATCGAGACTGCTTTATATCAATGAAGGTGGTACTTTCACTCGTGATACCAACAATCCTCAAGCAAATGACTTCACAGTGGACAGAACAAAGCTTTATGACCTAAAACTGGGTGATGCTCAACAAAAACACACTGCTGTTTACTTCTGCGCCTATTGGGACTCAAGCAGCCACACTGAGAACATCTACTCACATCCTGTACAAAAACTGTACTGGTAATTGTAATTATAATATATTTAAGAGTTAAATTATACCTTTCTGTTTAAGTTCTTCATTAAGATTTAAGTTGTAGGCTATGCTGCAGTTATGGATCTGTTTGGATCTAAACTGTAATGGGCTATATTGCACATGGACTTTTAATTTCAGCCAGCCAGCCTCAGCGCTTCCGGTGAACGGTCTTTCCATTATAAAATCGCCACGTTTAAGGTCTGATTTATTTAAAAATCAGTGATCTTCACTGCCTGATAGATATAGGATATAAAGTGTGTTCCAGACTGGACTAGAAGCACTGCATTAAATGACATTTTCCCCCACCATGTCTTTAAAATATGACAGTTTACTTTACCACAGTATTTTCAATGGAGTTTCTGCGCTCGTCTGCTGATCCTGACAGCGCTAGCGGTTACATGGTTTTTCATCTCGTTTTACCCTTGAACAACTAAATGAATTCTTAAATCTGTTTAACTGAATGTATTGTACTTACAACTTCAATGCTGTAAAAGGAACCTTATAAAATTAAAAATAGTCACATTATTCTTCCTCCAGAAGTTTATCATTGGCTGTAAAACACTAGCTGTATAGCCCATGGCCTTTGTGTTCATCGATATGAATATACCGTGTGTAGGCCCCTCTCATATGTATATGTAATTAAACAGTTTAGGGATATTTATAATGCATTTATGTTTATTTATTGTATTGGTTTGTGGTTTTCAGTTTAATGAGAGCCTTGCTTAATATATCACTTGTGATGAAAATAAAGTTTGTACTTATGGGATGAAAATGAGAAAATATCAAATGGTTTAGAATAAAATTCACTGAACCAGAAGTGCTGCACGATTCCTCTTCATGTTTGACTGGATGTTTATTTCTTACACCATGCAAGTGGATTGCATGATGTCAGTTCAGTCGGCGCTAATGGCGTAGGGGTTAGTGCATCGACACATGCACTCCAGTGCTTATGGCGACCCAAGTTCAATTCCTGCCTCAAGGTCCTATGCTGATCCTTCCCCTCTCTCTGTCCCCCAAACGTTCCTGTCAATACTGTCACAATCACCAGCCATCTAACCTTCATCGATCGCTGGAGAACATTCACATTTACACGGATTACAATCCTGTCTCATGAACTACAAGTCCTGTCATGCAACACACACACACACCTGCTCCAAGTCTCCATTGATTACACTAACACGGCTGATGCTGCTCAAGTACTGATTACACTACACATACATACGGCTCACTTTGAGAGACTCATGGCTGAGTCTTGCTATTCTGAATTGTGAACATTACGACGCGGTTTCCTTGCCTTCGGTGTTTGAACCTTACTTTGTTTTGTTTGTTTACCTTATATGCTGCCTGCCTTTTGACCATTCGCCTGTGTATTAACCACGACTCTGGATCTCCCATATACAGCTGTTTGCTCCTGTGTTGACTCTTGCTTGCCTGACCATTCTGCATTAATAAATCTGTGTTTGGATCCACTCTGTTGTCAGCGTCCCACTTCACATTACAAATACTCTCTACTACTGTCCTGTTAAATAAAAGTGAAAACCCCCCAAAAATAATTATAAAAAAAACATTATATCAGTTCTACTTTACAGGCATTGCAGTATTCAACTAATACTAATTCTAATACTAAATGCATTGACATAATATAATTTTTTTTAAATTTGTTGTTATATTTTATTACAAAATACTGAGTCTAACATTTTTTCCTCTCACTCAAGTTTACACTGTTGACTATCTTTGACTGACTATCTTTGACTGTTTAGGCAGACTGTCTGTTGACTATCTGCCTAAACACAGTCTAAGTAAACTATTTTGTGCCGATAAATTTTATCTTATTTAAATTATACTCACCGCTGACCTGCTTATTTGTTTAAACAAGTCCCTTTAGAAGAACTAAGGATGAGTTGTTTGCTGTATCTGCCCTGATACCTAAAGGTTTTAATAATGCATGTGTGTTAAATGTTGAATAGCCCATTATTAAGATAGTTTAGGTTGTATGAAAAACAATGTCATAGTGATGACGACAAGAAATGCGTAAAGAGGAAACCACAGGGCCTTTTTTATTAGCAGTTCATAACTCTTCAAACTCTTGAACGACATGCAGATGCAGACATGGCAGTGTCTGGAATTATAACATTTGGGTTGTTAGTTGTAGGTGAGATTTTAGTACTACAGTACAATTGTTAAAGTTTTTAGCTATCAAGTAATTTCTTTTTATTATTATTGTTATTTTTTGTTAATTAGTCAAACACATCTTATTTATTATAATGTACCATTATTTATTATTATTTAATAATTTATTTAATATTTATTATAAACACATCTTGTTATAAATTCGTAAAAGCACTAACGTTTGACCCCGATGTCAGATTAACTGCTGTTCTTGGGTTTCTTTTAATTAATGAAACGTTTAAAATATAAGCTTTAAATATGGTTAATTTCAGATAGTCTAATTGATATATGTTCTCTTCTGGTTTTAGGTTGTGTAAATGGACAAAATATTGATCATAGGAAACCTCTGGTTATTAGGACACTGGGCAAAACTGCTCTAATCAAATGCGTAGTGGATGCATCGACGCTTCAGACCAATGCTCTGCACTGGTACAAAGCGAGCAAAGGGGGAGTTTTCCAGCGATTAATGTATTACGAGGCTACAACCACAGCAGCCAAAAATGATCCCGAGGTGAGCCGTAGATATTCTGGGTCGCTGGATCGCGGGGATGTGACTTTGACTATCTCAACACTGACGAGAGAGGACGAAGGAACATTTTACTGCGCGCTCTGGGGTGGAAAGCACAGTGCTGACTGTCAGAGGAAACCATTACAAAAACCCGCTGTCATTAGCAGTTGGCACAACAGCAGAAGCAGACAGCTTTAATGTTGTTTTTGTTATTATATTAAAAAGCTATTTTAAATGTTACAAGAATGTGTTTTAGTAGAAATAAATATTATTAATTATGTTGGAACCCACAATAGGATACAATAAAAATAACTACAATGTGTGTTTCCCTTATGCTGATTTGTATTAAAATGAAAATAACGTTGTTGTTTTTTTAAACACGTTATTTCCTTTTTGGTATATCAAGGTCACGTTATAAAGCTTTTAAAATGCATTTCAGACTTGCCATAAACCCAAATTCATTCTCTTACATTATAATACACTCAGTGGTCCTATATTGATAATCCATCTGCTCTATCACCACAATTAGCAAATTTAAATCAATGTAAGCACTTGACTGAACAGGATATTTTTATTGAAATATGAGTTCTGCAGGCATTTTCTCTAGGTGCTCCGGTTTCCCCCACAAGTCCAAAGACATGCAGTACATGTAAATTGGGTAAGCTAAATTGTCCGTATGTGTGTGAATGAGAGTGTATGGGTGTTTCCCAGTGATTGGGGTGGAAGGGCATCCGCTCGTAAAAAAATATGTTGGATACGTTGGAAGTTCATTCCGCTGTGGTGACCCCTGATTAACAAAGAGACTAAAAATCGCCTTAAAGATGGTGCCACCTCTGCCAAACCCAGGCCATGATTGGCCCACTTGCTGTATGCCAGTGCATGAATGGCTGCTGTGCCAGCTTTTAGGCCAGAATTCTTTGCTACCTGGGAATATACATTAATATCACTGATGAATATTTTTCATTTGGCTATAAAATGATCCAACTCTCTCAAGCTACACAATATATATGTGATGAGAATTGCTGTAAAAATGCATACTATTTTCAGAAATTAATGATGTTAGTAAATGTTGAATGCCTTTCTTTAACCCGTTTAATCCTAATTTTTGAGATTATGCATTATATAACACAAACATTATGCCTCCTTTGATATTATGTTAATATGATTCATTCATTCATTTTCCTTCAGTTTAGTCTCTTTATTTATCAGGGGTTGCCACAGCGGAATGAACCGCCAACTTATCCAGTATATGTTTTATATTTTTTAATTGAAAAGTTGAGTTTTATTTAAAATGGCAGAAACAACCTTTTTAGAGCTCCCTGAAATAAAAAAAAAACAGTCACAGTGGAGAACATTGTTTAATACCATGTTTTCACCATCAAAATAATACACTTAAGTTTAAGCATAGTCTAAAAAGCATTCATTTTAAAATGTGATGACTGAATACACAATTATGTGCTTAATCTCCATTTCCATCTCAGGAAATGACATCAGCAAACTGCATCTGAATGCCATACAAAGCTGTATACAAAAGCAAAACAGAGCATTATTCCAAATGTCTTCTTCACTAGATAAATCATGTCTGTATTTATGTATATTCTCCTCCTCTCAGAGATCACAGGTAGGTTTAATTAAGCCCAATTAAATTGTTAAATTAAACCATTAATAAAAACAGACATTTGTTTTGTTTAATCTAAGCAGCTGTTCTGGGAGTAACTTTAGAACAAGGTCAGCGGGCTTTGGTCAAGGCAGAGGGCAAAACTTCATATCTCCCCTGCAAAGTGACTGATCTACAATCCTGGAATTCCATCCATTGGTACCAAAAGAGAGAAGGTGAAGCCCCATCAAGACTGCTCTACATGAGCGCAGCCGGCACCTTTATTCTTGATACCAACAATCCTCAAGCAAATGACTTCACAGTGGACAGAACTCAGCTTTATAGCCTAAAACTGAGCAACACAAAGCCGATTCACGCTGCAGTTTATTACTGCTCCTACTGGGACACAAGCAACCACAGTGTAAACATTCACATACATACTGTACATTAACTCATCAGACAGTTATTCGAATACTGTGAAACAAATTAAATCTGTTTTCATATTTTGTGATTCATGTTTTTTTAATATATATTTGTGCTTGTGAATTACATTATGGGTCCTTGATCTATCCTCCAACTAACTTTTGATGCTGAAAAATGGAAAAAGTTACTTTCATTGACATTAATAGTTTAATAGATATACTGTATGCTATCATCTGGGCTGGTGTTGTAAATTACAATACAAAAACACGGTATAATAAACTGGCAATACATTTTCTGTTAGGTCAAAATTTTTGATACAACAGTTTCAAACTATTAAAATGTCAATAAATGTCACTTACTTTGTTAAACTGCACAGTTGAATTTTCAAAACCAAAGGAAGTCTACAGAGCAGAGATCAATATATCCCAGAATGCAACTCATAACCTTAGAAAAACAGAACAAAACGTGATTCACAAAATACCCGCAGCTTAACACTGGATATCTTTTTAGGTGGTGGGATTTTGCCAAGTTTTTGGTGGGATTTTGGATTAACATCTGTGTTGATCCTGGAACGTCATTTTTGTTCGAAAATGTAATCAATACCTATTCCCTACCCCTAAACCCAACTATAACTGTAAATTATTCCCAAAATAAAAGGGGAACAATAATTGCTTAACAATCATGTAGATGTACATAACCCCAACCATAAGCTAATACCTTAATCCTGATTGGCTGATTGAAATGTTGTTCCAGGATCAACATAGATGAGCATGTCCTATTTGGTGAAATCACACTAACCATATATTGTACAGTAGTAGGCTATATGAAAAGTGATGAAAACATTTTGAGGTGATTTTTATATGAAACCCAGCTTATACTGAAAGTCCCTGAAGTTCACCACACATCCTAAGAAGAAATGTAGCAATCCCACCCCTCTTTCAAGACGTTTGAAAAGTAATTGTAGTGTCTGTGTTTGTGTTTGTCTTTGACATGCAGATTTGCAACAGTGGATGGTGCTATTGAGCTGCAATAGAGGATTTTTTCAGCGTTTAAACTGTATGGAATTAACCACAATACATCTAATAAATTGCATTTGAATATATTACTTGTAGGTATGAACCCAAAAGAGATATTAAAATATATCTACCAGGTTTGGTATGAATCTGTTTTTACAATATATGTCATATTCTGATGGCTGTTCAAGACACAAATCAAATAAAGAGCACCGTTATTGTTGCTCCACCTACGGAAATTACGTCAGCAAGGTGTGACGAAAGATTATTCTGAAATGATTTTTTGCATAATAGTGTAAAGAAGTTACAGTACAGTATCATCATATATAACCGAATGAGCAATGTTCATAAACTTCTGCAGTGTTTTACTCTTTATAATCCATGGTAAGTGAACATTAAAGGGAGATTAATTTGTCGAATATAATAGATTAATGTGTTATTAAATCATAAATATCATTTAAAAATTCTCATTTCCAACTTATTTCCTTTCAGGGGTGGAAGGTTTGAGTTTAACTCAGTCTCAGAAGGTGTTTGTGAAGCTGAAAGGTAAAACTGTGTCGTTTAAATGTGAAGTATCCGGCTTAGCCTCTAACAATTTTGTCCACTGGTACCATAAAAAAGATGGTGAAACACTTAAAAGACTACTATACATTAGTTACACTGGGACAGCTACAGGTGAAGCAACAGATTTTGTTTCTGAAAAGAATGGAGATTCCTATGGCATAAAGCTGAAAGAAATAAAGGAGGAACACGCTGGCATGTATTACTGTGCAGCCTGGGAAGGCAACCACAGTGAGAGAAAGCTTTGACATCACTGACATAAACCAGACACTGCAGGATCATTACCAAAATCTAACAGTTACTAACCACATTTATTACACTCGTCTGACAGATGCTTTCAGAGGAGAGCAACAAAACACTGCACATTGCAAAAACTGCTATAGAGGTTAAAGTGACAGTCCTAAAATGTAGTGGAAACAGTATATACAAGCCTTTTCTCACTGCTAGCAATTCTAAGTGTTCATAGCACAGTCCAATTCAAAAGAACAGGGAGTCGACAATAATAACACTAAGGCTTTTGATGTTAAGAAAAACAATGATTATTTTGTTGCTTTTATTGGGTTTTATGGAGGACAACAACATGGAAATAAATGAGCAAAAAAACTAAACAAATGGAGGAGTGTTAGTTGGTAATGATGGCATTTTATATATTCAGAAGCTTTTATCACATCATGATATTATCACGATATTAACATAAGTTGGATTCAAGGCTTTAACAAGTATATGATAACAAAATAATTATGTATTGTACATAAATGTTCTGTGGGGCATCACGGTGGCTCAATGGTTAGCACTGTCACCTCACAGCAAGAAGGTCGCTGGTTCGAGTCCAGGCTGGACCAGTTGGCGTTTCTGTGTGGAGTTTGCACGTTCTCCCCTTGTTGGGTGCTCCGGTTTTCCCCACAGTCCAAAGACAAGCGCTATAGGTGAATTGAATAAACTAAATTGGGCATAGTGTGTCTGTGTGTGTGTGAATGCCAGAGTGTATGGGTGTTTCCCAGTACTAGGTTGCGGCTGAAAGGGTATCTGCTGCGTAAAGCATATGCCTAAATAGTTGGTAGTTCATTCCGCTGTGGTGACCCCTGATACACAAGAGACTAAGCCGAAAGAAAATTAATTAATGTACTGAGTAAACACATTCCAGGCGATAATAATAAGTATCACTTTATACGGTCTCATAAGTAATGTTAGTGTAAGGGATCGTTTGCATAAAAAAAAAAAGTTTTTTTAGTTAAACAAAAAAAGAAGATACTTTGAAGAAGGTTAGGCACTGGGTAAGCACTGACTTCCATAGTAGGACAAACAAATACTATGGAAATCAATAGTTACCGTTTTCCAATTGTTTTTTTCAAAATAACTTCATTCAGTTCAACAGAAAGAAAGAAAAAACTCGAGCATTTCTGTGACAAATGAAGGGTGAGTAAATGACCTATCTCTAAGATTAACAGATCAAAAACTGCAAATTTCGTGGTTAGAAGTTAGTGGTCATTTTAGTTTTAAAAATGATTTTATTAGTTTTAGCTCCATTTAATAAAACAGTTATTATGAATTAACACCACCTAACATTAATAAAATTGTTTTTTTATCGTAAGTTTATTTTTATTGAATGTTAACAAATTGAGCCTTATTGTAAAGTGTAAACAAACAGTTCAACATCAGGGGTGTCAAACTTGCCTGGAGGGCCGCAGCTGTGCAAAATTTAGTTCCAACCCTGCTTCAACACACTTACCTGTAGGCTTCAAACAAGCCTGAAGGACTCAATTAGCTTCATCGGTTCTGTTTAATTAGATTTGGAACTAAACTGTGCAGAGCTTCGGCCCTCCAGAAACTGAGTTTGACACTTGTGCAGTAGATCAAGTTAATGTCTAAAAACATTATGTTTGAAAACAAACAGCCTATTACGTCTTCAAGCATTTGGTACTGAAAACTACTGCAAATACAACAATCTGAATATTAAGAGCACTAAAAGTTTAAATAATAAACCTTTATTCACAGAGTAGTGAAAGTGGTACAAAACTATAGCATGTATAAGAAATATGATGCAACAGCTATTAAAAAAAATAAATCCCACAACCCTTCCTCCAAAAGTATGAAAAACAATAAAAAATTGGAACAGAAAACTTTCCAGACAAAAGCAGAGGAAATATGAGCCATTATAGACTGAAAATTATATAGAACCTGCAGATATTCACTATATTCACACAAAAGACCTTGAAGAGGATGTTAACAAAGGCGATGGAATTGAAAGTGGAACCATGCTGTATATAAATGCTTCACCATACTGTAATATTAACTACAGTGAACTGATAAATAAATAATGTATTAGACTTCAGTTTTAACTACAGTAAACTGTGGTGTATTGCAGTATAATATACCCTATAGTTGCAGAAAAGAGTAACTTGTTTATATTGCTAAAGGGCTGAAGCTCAGAACCATTTGCAGGTTGTAATGAAATCCTTTGGAACGCACTTGGGCTATCAAAATGAGCATCGAAAAGCAATGCAATTTCTATTTTCACCTGGAATGTTGCCATGACAAACTAGGCAGCATTAAGAAGAGTAAACAAACGTAACTTTTAAGATAGCAACTTGCAGGCCTTTTTCTCCATCGGAACATGAGACATCAAATAATGTCATCCACATTCAATTAAATGGACATCGATAATTTTACATTCATAGAAAGTGTATGAAGTATATGCATGTAAATTTAATTATTCTTGACAAATGTTTTACAGACTACTGTTAATTGTTAATACATTTAATGATATTTTGCATGCATTATTATAAAGTAAATTAAACAGAACACATTCCAATATATGGAGAAAAAAATCTTTTTGTTAAAGAAAAGTTATTAAGCAGTATCACATCTAAATAATGAACCACAACAGGAAACTGACTATGATAAACCTGCTGTCAGTCATCTGCTCTCCTTCATGAAGACAGAAGCTCTGCAGACGCTCTCTGCCAGCATGAGACTTCAAATGCTCCTCTTCTTCTTTTTCCTTATTAACCTTTTTTACACAGGTAAAGTTTTTACACATTTTTAAATCATACCAAAATTACCTAATACCAAATTCATTACATTTACATTTATGGCACTTATACATTTTGTTTGCAGTTGATGGACAATCGAAGCTGCTACAGAAAATATCCTCAACCAAATCTCAGGACAAGACTGTTGTCATAGACTGTGATTTCTCCCAGGGCAACTGCCTCAGCTACATCCACTGGTACCAACTAAAAGGACAAACCTTAAAGAGAGTATTATATGCACAAATTTCAGGAGGAGAACCAGCCAAAGATGCTGGTTTTGAATTGTTTAAAATAGACCGAAAACCATCAAATATTGCTCTGAAAATTCCTGAACTAAAAGCAGAGCATTCAGCAGTCTATTACTGTGCTTGTTGGGTCTCAGGCCGCACAGCGGTTATAAATACAGAAACACTGAACAAAAACTTGACAGGGCTCCTTTCCTCATCAGAAACCACACATTCGTTTATACTGACATAGAAAACATCTGCTAAACACTGAACCAAATGTGGTGAATTGGATAAGCTAAATTGTCCGTAGTGTGTATAAATGAATGTGTATGGGTGTTTCCCAACACTGGGGGGCATCCGATGCGTAAAAAATATGCTGGAATAGTTGGCGCTTCATTTCGATGTGGCGACCTTTGAAACAGAGACTAAGCTGAAGGAAAATGAATAAATGAACATCACATTCACTACAACTAGTGTGTTGATCTTTCATAAAGAGAAAACAGGATTTTCAACTAGATAATGAAAGAAGTTTTGACAAATCTGCAGCTTAAAGTTAGAGTTCTTCAATAGTATCTGACTGTAGACTTGAATATGCAAACTGAGACACACCGTCTCAGACATGCAATCTCAGACACAATGCACTCAACGGAGCTAGTTATGTCAATGTGAGGGGTAGGGTTAGGGGCGGGTTTACAGTAGGTGTGGACCTTAATTAGAATTGCATGCAGCTCAGCATGCATCTGCACCTGGTCTGCAGCTAGACCAGGGGTGCTCAACCCTGTTCCTGGCGATCGACCTTCCAGCTGATTTTAGCTCCAACCCTGATCAAACACACCTGAACCAATTATTTAGAACGTGAGGAGCACTTGATAATTACAGGCAGGTGTGTTTGATAAGGGCTGCAACTGAAAACTGCAGGATGGTCGATCGCCAGGAATAGGGTTGAGCACCCCTGAGCTAGACCCTTCTAGTTTAATCTCATGTTTTACAATTTAGCTTTTATTGTAAACAGTATGACCTATATCGCTGTAATCCCACTGGTGTACTGTAAAAAAAGGTGAAAGTGTCAATGATAATTCAGCCATGCCAAGCAAATTTAAGATGATGAAAAGTTAACATCTTTACAATTTAGTGCAACACACAAGTTTAAACTTTTAAAAAATGTAATTGTAGTACATAATCAGTATTTTGTTAAACATTTACATTATTATATGCAAATCAGAGAATTGTTTTTATAAAAGGAGTACAAAAATACAGTTGAAATCAGAATTATTAGCCCTCCTAAATTATTAGCCCCCTTGTATTTTTTTTTTTGCCAATTTCTGTTTAATGGAAAGAAGATTTTTTTCAACACATTTCTAAACATAATAGTTTTAATAATTAATTTCTAATAACTGATTTATTTTATCTTTGCCATGATGACAGTAAATAATATTTTACTAGATATTTTTCAGGACACTTCTATACAGCTTAAAGTGACATTTAAAGGCTTAACTAGTTAATTAGGGTAAGTTAGCGTAATTAGGCACATCATTGTACTGTATAACGATAGTTTGTCAATGTAAATTTTATTTCTATAGCACTATTAAACACAACCAGAGGTTGACCTATGTGCTGCACAATACACATCACAACAGAGAAAAAATATAAAATTATAGCTAAAACAGACAATTTTCATTGATAAAATGCCAAATCAAAGAGGTAAGTTTTCAACCTAAAAACAGATATAAATTAAACAGATCTAATACAGAGGGGCAGAGCTTTCTACAACCTAGGACCAGCTACTGCGAAGGCACGGTCACCCCTGCATTTCAACCTTGACTTAGGGATGCATAACAATCTCTGCTTAGATGACCGAAGAGACTGACCAGGCTGATGCTTAATCAACATGTTAATATTCATTAAAATAAATGAATGTTAATAACTATGCCTGACCAAGGTCTGACCAATCTAAATTAATACATCAAAGGGATTAATCATCCAGCAAGCCCAAACAAAACACATTCCTTCCAGTGCACTCAGTGCTCAAATTCCCTCAATAATTTTCATTCACTCTTTTAAGTAGATTCTACTGTATTAGTGGACTAATGTAGGGATTAGTGTATGAGGGTCAATTTCAGATAAAGCTTATATTTTGGGGTTGAACATTGTGAAAGTTTTTACCATTTCCCCTCCGCCACACAAAACCCTAAACCTATCGGTAGGGGTGGAAGAATGTGGCGGGAGTGACAATTCAGCACAGCACCTGAAACTGACTATGATATAAACCTGCTGTCAATGATCTGCTCTCCTTCACCACAGAATGAAGACAGAAGCTCTGCAGATGCTCTCTGCCAACATGAGCCTTCAAATAATCCTCTTCTTTTTCTTTCTTTTATATAGAGGTATGTTTTTTAGCCATTTTTTAAGCCATGTTTTTAGCCATTTTCAAATCATAAGTGTATAAAATGTCACAAAAGCAAATATAATAAACTTCATTCAATTTATTTGTGGTACTTATATATTTTGTTTGCAATAACACTGAGTTTTGGTATTTTCTTGCAGTTGATGGACAAGCGATACTGCGACAGAAAATATCCTCAACTAAATCTCAGGACAAGACTGTTGTTATAGACTGTGATTACCCCTCAGTCTGCGACAGCTACATCCACTGGTACCAACTAAAAGGACAAACCTTAAAGAGAGTATTATATGCACAAATTTCAGGAGGAGAACCAGCCAAAGATGCTGGTTTTGAATTGTTTAAAATAGACCGAAAACCATCAAATATTGCTCTGAAAATTCCTGAACTGAAAACAGAGCATTCAGCAGTCTATTACTGTGCTTGTTGGGTCTCAGGCCGCACAGCGGTTATAAATACAGAAACACTGAACAAAAACTCAACAGGGCTCCTTTCCTCATCAGAAACCACAAGATTATTTTTTTAATACTACACTGCGGTATAAAGGCTGAGATAGAAAGCCTCTGCTAAACACTAAAACAAATAGGCAGAAGATTTCAGTCCTAATACATTCTCAGCAAAGAGTGCTTATTGATTCTTTTTTAAAATAACATTTTTTTGTTTTAAACTGTTCAGATGAGTGTGCGGGCTGTCAGCTCAATCAAACTTGAAGATAATTTATATAAATGTAGTATTTTTTGCATTGTCAGTTAAAGCGATAGCTCACCCTAAAATACAAATTCTGTTATCATTCACTCATCCTCCACTTGTTCCTAATCTGTTTGCCTACAGTATGCCCTTAAATATTATATGAGGAAGAGACATTTGTTGTGTCCAAGACCAGTGGACGTTCTAAAGTGCGCTCAATTAACAATGCATCTCAATAATGAGTGTACAACCAATGTAAACTCAAAGTCTAGAAAATATCCATTTATGCATTATGTGAGAGTTCGTGCATCGAATGAATTTTTGCCATCTGACCACAATATGGCATCCACAGCGTAGTCCTATTGTTGAAAGTTTCTAAATAAACTATTTGGTTAATTGTTAAGTTAACATTGTTTGTGACAGGAGTCAAAATACTTTCATTACTAACAGACGAATAATAATACACGTTAAAATAAACTAATGTTAAATAACTGTACCGCAGGATCTGACCAATTAATCTGTCAAAGGGATTTATCATCCAGCAAGCCCAAACAAAAAGCATTCCTTCCAGTGCACAGTGGACTAATGTAGGGATTAGTGCATAGAGGTCGATTTCAGATAAAGCCTATATTTTGGGGTCCAACATACCATTCCCCCTCCCCCACACCCAACTCGAAACCTATCGGTAGTGATGTAAGAATGTGGCGGGAGTGAGAATTCAGCACAGCACCTGAAACTGACTATGATATTAACATGCTGTCAGTGATCTGCTCTCCTTCACCACAGAATGAAGACAGAAGCTCTGCAGACGCTCTCTTACAGAATGAGTCTTCAAATGATCCTTTTCTTTTTCTTTCTTTTATATAGAAGTATGTTTTATTAGCCATTTTAAAATCATAAATATGTAAAATGTCACAAAAAGCAAATATAATAAACTTCATTTAATTTATCTGTGGTACTATATTTTGTTTGCAATAACACTGAGTTTTGGTATTTTCTTGCAGTTGACGGGGAAGCAAAGCTGCGGCAGAAAATATCCTCAACCAAATCTCAGGACAAGACTGTTGTTATAGACTGTGATTACCCCTCAGACTGCCACAGCTACATCCACTGGTACCAACTAAAAGGACAAACCTTAAAGAGAGTATTATATGCACAAATTTCAGGAGGAGAACCAGCCAAAGATGCTGGTTTTGAATCGTTTAAAATAGACCGGAAACTGTCAAATATTGCTCTGAAAATTCCTGAACTGAAAACAGAGCATTCAGCAGTCTATTACTGTGCTTGTTGGGATAGATCAAGCGGCACAGCAGTTAAAATTACAGAAACACTGAACAAAAACTCAACAGGGCTCCTTTCCTCATCAGAAACCACAAGATTATTTTTTATAGTACTACAGTGCGGTATAAAGGCTGACACAGAAAGCCTCTGCTAAACACTAAAACAAATAGGCAGAAGATTTCAGTCCTAATACATTCTTAGCAAAGAGTGCTTATTGATTCTTTTTTAAAAGAGAAAAAATGTCAGTTAAAGAGATAGCTCACCCTAAAATACTAATTCTGTTATCATTCACTCATCCTCCACTTGTTCCTAATCTGTTTGCCTACAGTATGCCCTTAAATATTATATGAGGGAACAGACATTTCGTCACTTTGGAATTATAAGGTTCTTTCTGCGTTTTGAATGATTTTGAGATATTGAGCTTCAAAGTTTTTGCATTCCATATAGCAAACAATATGTGTGTAACAGTTCTCTTCCATATATTAACATGACAGAGACCCTAAATGTACTCTACATGTAAATTATCAAAGTTCTCTTACATTTGCAAATTGGAGGAAATAAACCACGGTAAATGCAGATAGAACCTTCTAATTCTGAAAAGTCGTTTTCCGCTTGGAATTATAAGGTTCTATCTGGCAGATCATTCATTGAAGCATTACTTTTCAAGAAATACAATCAAAAAATATATAATTTAGTGGTGTAACAACATGTTTATGCTTGAGAAAGTCAAATTTTTGCTTTCTATAACATTTATTTAATGTTTTAGGATGAATATTTTTTCTTGTTCAAATGAATTATACAAGGCTGGGCTAAGCATTTTGTCCAGTGCAGATGTTAATTTTATCAAATTAATATGTTAATATTTATTACATTTTATGCTTTATATGAATTATTGAATTATATTTATTGGATTATTTGCCCAATGAACTAAATTAAGTATTTATCCTTCAAGGCTTAATATCAAATTTAAAGACTTTAAAAGAAAACAGACAATGAGCAAATGAGTTTAATAAACACTGAAAAATGTTTGACTGACTATACTGTATATACACAAAAGATTTCACATTTAATATATTAATTTTTTTAATAACTTTCTTTTTGAACAATGTAAAATATAACATTTCATCTCAATGTCAAAAAATGCTTCTAAATCATTACATTTACACATCCTTTCAGTTTCAGGTTTCTTCTCAATTTTGTGTGGTGTGGCATTATTTAGTCGACTGATTTAGTTTTCCTGCTGTCAATGGAGCGGTCCGGCGAAATGACAAAGAAAGCTGATCCTGATTGGTCCTTGTGCATGCATTAAAATGCTGATGGGCTAACAGAAAGAACCTTATAGAGCCAAGCTAGAGTTCAACTTTTGTAGATAAACCATTTTTGTTTTTTAAATAAAAAGTCTTAAAATGTAAACAACGTATAAAAAAACATCACATAATGTAAATAAGTTGTCATTTAATAAGAATATGTGAATAACTCAATTTTAACAAAAATGTCAGATAGAACCTTATCATTCTAAGGTGACGATTTGTTGTGTCCAAGACCAGTGGACATTCTGAAGTGCGCTCAATCAATTTCACAATGCATCTCAATAACGAGTGTATAACCAATGTAAACTCAAAGTCTAGAAAATACCCATTTATGCATTATGTGAGAGTTCGTGCATCGAATGAATTTTTGCCATCTGACCACAATATGGCATTCACAGCGTAGTCCTATAGGTGAAAGTTTCTAAATAAACTATTATTTGATTGTTAAATTAATATTGTTTGTGACAAAAGTCAAAATAATTAGTTTCATTACTAACAGACAAATAATAATACACATTAAAATAAATAAATGTTAAATAACTGTACCACAGGGTCTGACCAAATTTAATCTAAATTAATCTGTCAAAGAGATTTAGCATCCAGTAAGCCCAAACAAAACACATTCCTTCCAGTGCACAGTGGACTAATGTAGGGATTAGTGCATGAGGGTCGATTTCAGATAAAGCCTATTCTCTGTGTATGAGCGGGCGCAGCCATTTGAATCCTTTTGGCACGAGACTTCCGGTCTCTTTCACTTCCATTTATTTTAGATGTTAAAAACAGCCCGTTTTGCTGCTTGATGTTGCAAACTGATATTTTCTTATTATATTATTCTACTTTATCTGTATAGTCATGAACACACTTGTTTGTAGAGCAAGTAGTTTGACCGTTTTCTGCCGTTTATTATTCCTAGTCATTTCTCACATAGGCAACTGAATCGGAAGTTCTAAAACAATCGTAAAAACGAGCGCACTTCCACATTGAAGAATAAGGTCAATATTTTGGGATTGAACATACCTTGTAAAAGATTTTACCATTCCCCCTCCCCCACACCAAACTCGAAACCTACCGGTAGTGGTGTAAGAATTTGGCGGGAGTGAGAATTCAGCACAGCACCTGAAACTGACTATGATATAAACCTGCTGTCAGTGATCTGCTCTCCTTCACCACAGAATGAAGACAGAAGCTCTGCAGACGCTCTCTTACAGCATGAGTCTTCAAATGATCCTTTTCTTTCTTTTATATAGAGGTATGTTTTATTACCCATTTTAAAATCATAAATATGTAAAATGTCACAAAAAGCAAATATAATAAACTTAATTCAATTTATTTGTGGTACTATATTTTGTTTGCAATAACGATTTTATTAGTCATTTTGGTATTTTCTTGCAGTTGATGGACAAGCAATGCTGAGACAGAAAATATCCTCAACCAAATCTCAGGACAAGACTGTTGTCATAGACTGTGATTACCCCTCAGTCTGCGACAGCTACATCCACTGGTACCAACTAAAAGGACAAACCTTAAAGAGAGTATTATATGCACAAATTTCAGGAGGAGAACCAGCCAGAGATGCTGGTTTTGAATTGTTTAAAATAGACCGAAAACCATCAAATATTGCTCTGAAAATTCCTGAACTGAAAACAGAGCATTCAGCAGTCTATTACTGTGCTTGTTGGGTCTATAGATCGGGCGGCACAGCGGTTATAAATACAGAAACACTGAACAAAAACTTGACAGGGCTCCTTTCCTCATCAGAAACCACACATTTTTTTGTACTGTGGTATAAAGGCTGACACAGAAACAAACAGACAAATAATTTCAGTCCAAATACATTTTACAGTATTCCCTCCAAACAGTGCTCATACATAATTTTTTTTAAGAGAATATTTCTGATAAAAGGTTGAATGTAGGCTTTTTAAAGCAATCAGTAAGATTTTTTGAAGCTGCTCAGATGAATGGACAGACTGTCCGCTCAATCCAAATTTAAGTTAATTAATATTTATTTAGATTTGTTTTTTTTTTTTTGCATTGACAGTTAAACTGTAAACAGTTTACCCTAAAATACAAAGTCTGTATGATTTACCCATCCTTCACTTGTTCCAAACCTATACCCACAAATATTATTTGAGGGAACAGACATTTGAAGTGTCTGGCCACTAATTAGGTAGCCAGCAGAATCGAGCCAGTTGTGGCTGAGTGTCGGTTAACTTGTGTATCGGCATCAGCTTGCCAGAAGTGAGCCAGCTCTAGGCCAGTTTCTATATGCCAGATTTGGGACAACTTTCGTTGCATGGATCTGGGCCGATTGTGGCTAGGAAATGACAAGTTTATCAGTAGGCCAATTATGGCCCACAACAATTTGGTTACCTGGGAAGATAGCATCCGTGGCATAATCCTATCTGTGAAATTCTTTTATCATTTACTCATCCTTCACTTGTTCCAAACCGGTTTACCTTCTTTCTTCTGTTGAACACTGAAGAAGATATTTTGAAGAAATCAGGAAACCTGACTGTAACCATTGACTTCTATAAAAGGATAAACAAATAGTTACAGGTGTTCAGCTTTATTCAATCTTCTTTTGTGTTAACAGAATAAAGAATCTAGTATAGGTTTGGAACCAGATGAGGGTGAGTAAATAGTGAGTACATTTTAATTTTTGGGTGAACTATCCCTTTATCCACTATTGCAGCTCCTACTGGTAGGAATGTGATATGACACCGTGCAGAGGACTATTGCTGAATCTCTTCACAGCACAGGTAAATTAAAAGTGTTTTAGCACTTCAGCGGTGAAAATCTAAATTGACAGCACTTTTTACTTCCTTATATATTGTGTAAAATAATTCTGCATGAATATTATAATATAATATATAAGGAGCATGTACAGAATCTCTTAGACAAGCCACATCTTTTTGTTCAGGAACATATGACTGTGGAGACAGGAAAATCTTCGGCTCGGGTACAAGACTTATTGTGACAGGTAAGAAGAAAAATTCACATAATTATGATGTGCTTTGCCCATTTTACAAGTTTTAAATTTAATTTATAACATTTAATTGTATAATTCGTCTGGCAACAGAGAGTTCATCTTAAAGCTGTCCTAAAGATCCTGCATCTTGCTTAATTAGTTCACTAATTAATGTAAAACATGATAAATTAAGCCTTAATTCACACACAAAATCGCTTTCAAAACCTGCAGTGTTAATCTGTGAAACACAGAATAAGATATTTTGAAAATGTTTTCTGTCTATAATCAAATGTAAATAGTTTTTGATCTCACTTGTCTAAAAAATTCCCAGATTACAAACAAAATATAAAAAAAATTGAGAATATGGGTCATGTGACACTGAATTAAGACTTAAGTAGTGATGTTGAATATTCAGCAATCTGGGAAATTATAAAATGCTGAAATATATTAAAATAAAGTGATACATTTCACATGTCTGCCCTGTTCTGTCTTCATATGTTTTTGTTTCTACTGAACAAAACAAGCTTCAAAATATCTTTTGTAAATCATGTTTTGAACAACATTAAGGTGAAATGATGTGTAAACTGGACTTTTAAAATAGCATTGGAACTTAGGAACCGTGTTAAAAATATGTACTATATCCTATATCAGTAGAACAGAAACTGTGTTCATAATCAATTATATATCATGCAAAGTTTCAACATTATTCAGAAGTATTTGTAATAGACTTAATCTGAGTGGGCAACTACTATATCAAAAGATTTGGATCTGGAACACGTCTGATAGTAACCGGTAGGAAATAATATCATAATTTTTTTTTCAAATTCATATTTAATTGACTTTCTTGTGTGGAACACAAAGAAGATACATGAATGAAATTCAAAAAGGTTTCAGTGTTGTTTTGGATCCCAGTGGCTTACCAATTGAAAAAATATCTGTTCTGTTCCTCAGAAAGAAAGAAAAATGACACAGGTTTGAACAAATGAGAGTGTAATAAATGAACTATCCCTTTAAAATAGTGTTGATCCTCAATGAATCAATTATGCATTGTACAAGTAGATTTTACATTATTCAAAAGTATTTGTAATAGACTTTATCTGAGTGGGCTGGATCAAAAGATTTGGATCCGGAACACGGCTGATAGTAACTGGTAAGAAATGTTATCTAAATTTCTCCAAATTCATTTATAATTATATAATTTCCAAGTGATGACTTCTATATTATATAAGTTTGGAGAGTGAATTTTGGATGAACTACATCTTTAAAGTAATGTAGACCATCAGAAAGATTAGTCTAAATCCATTACCAGACTAAAAGATTTTTCATTATTCAGAGGTATTTGTAATATATTTAATCTGAGTGGGCTACGGGATCAAAAGATTTGGATCTGGAACACGGCTGATAGTAACCGGTAGGAAAAAAATATAATGTCTTCAAAATCATAAGTTATGATGCAATTTCAATTTTGGTCAAAGCAAAATTAAGATAGTTTGCTAGATAAAGAAAACAGTTTTCCATATTATAAAATTACTAGGGGTTCAGTGTTGTTTTTTAGAAATTGTACATTCAATTTTATACCAAATTACTTGTGAAATTCATCTGGTAACAGTTTTTAAGCTAAATGCTTAAAATTAGCTATATTAGTGTACTTGTCAATAAAATAAAGGATAAATTAAGTTGTAGTTTACATACATGTAAAAGGTCTGTCATCATTTACTCACTCAGATATTGTTCTAAACCTGTATTCAGTTTCAACTGTGGAATACAAAATAGGATATTTTGACGATGTTATGTCCATATCTAATTGAATTCAGAAGGGTTCAGTGTAGATTTGAACAGTTTCAAAATGTTCTTTGTGATCCTCAGAAAGATAGAAAGCCCCTTTATAGTGCTGACCCTCAGAAACATGTGTTGTTATATATGTTTAATGCAAGGTTTTTCATTATTCAGAAGTTGTTTTAAGTTAATCCGAGCAGGATGAAAGAAGATATATTGTTGGACAAATATAAAGATACAGATAAAAATTTCCACGTAATGTAGTTTAAAGACGTTCAGTATTGTTTTGAACCCCAATGACTTCCACACTGAATAAAATTATTCATTGGATTTACTAAATATTTTTAAGGTAAGTGGTTGTAAACAATTTACATGGGCTAAATTTAAACAAGCAAATTAATTTGAGTAATGTTCAACTTAATTTGTTTGTTTAAATTCAGCTCATAAAAATGGTTTGCAACAATTAGCAATGAACTGTTTTTTCAATGCACTTAAAGGACAAAAACAGACGAATAATGCATTTTTTAAAATTGTGTATACAAAATAAAGTCACTCAGGCTTGGATCAAATTAATATTTTTTAGATAAACTGCATCTTTAAAATAATGTAAGTCATCAAAAATTCTGGAAAGTAAAATCCATTGCAAGATTTGCTTTATTCAGAAGTATTTGTAATAGACCTAATCTGAGTGGGCAACCTTATCAAAAGATTCGGATCTGGAACACGGCTGATAGTAACCGGTAGGAAATAATCTAATTGTTTCTTCAATTGAATTTCTAATTGAAGACTTTTGTCTGTGGAACACACAGGAAAATATGAAGAGTATAGATGCAATCCCTCTAAGTGTCATTTGAAATTTTCATCTAAGATGAGCAGTTTTATCAGGCTGTTGTGTGTAGTTACAGTGATTTTAATTTATTAGTGCAAATAATAGGTTATTCTTAATTGCCTTTAAAGTGAAATAACTAAACAAACATAGTAGGCTGAGACAAACGCAAATTTTAGAGGAAAATTTAATGAACTCTTCATTTGTTAGACTAAGATAAAATGTTTACTATAAGTTATGAAATTCAGAGGGGTTCTGTACTGTATTGTTTTGGACCCCGATGACTTTTACTGAACAATTTTGAAAATTTGTTTTCCCCAGAATATGAAAAAAAACAACATGAGGGTGAAATATGAATGAACTGTCTATTTTAAATAGTGTAAACTTTCAGGAATAGTTTTCTTGATCAATTATCATGCAAGTTTTTGTATTTGTGTAATTTAACTCACAGTGGAGACCTTCTACTCTTGAAATGTAATCCTGCAAAATTAGTCTGCTGGTCACAAATAATGTGGTAAACGTACTGTCTGTCGTCATTTACTCAATAATTTAATTCCAAACTTGTTCTATTTTCATTAATCGACCACAAAATATGTTATTTTGAGAATGTAGTTTTATCCATGTAGTTAATTTAAAAGGTTTCAGTTTTGTTTCAGTCTTCAAAGACATATTTTGCGTTCCTCAAAAAGAGAGAAGGAAAGACATTCAGGTTTAGGAACAACGTGAGGGTGAAAAAAACATGCATTTAAAATATCATTGAACTTCAGGAGTCGGAATAGAAATGCTGGAAAATGGTGTTTTATTTAGAAGTATTTGTAATAGACTTAATCTGAGTGGGCTACTATACTATCAAAAGATTTGGCTCTGGAACGCAGCTGATAGTAACCGGTAGGAAATAATATATCATATCTAAATTCATATATAATGTAATTACATTTGCAAGTGTGAAGACTTTCTTCTGTGGAACTAAACAGATGATATTTTTGTTTGATAAAGATAAGATTTGGTCACAATTTTTTTTAAAAAAGTCTTTCATTGAACTACTTGGTAATCGTAATTAATTAATTCATTGCGTGTGCTTACTGTATGGTTAAGGTTAGAATGTGGGCTAGGTTTAGGGTTAGTTGCATGTAATTACGCATAATTGATTGTAATTATTACAGTAAGTACATGGAACAAATGTAAAAAGGACACCTTAAAAAAACGTTATCAAAGATTTTTCCATGTGAGGACATTCAAAGGAGATCAGTGTTGTTTTTGGACCCCAATAAAAAAACAGTGTTTCAAATGTCTTTTGCTGTCTACAGAAAGAAAGAAAGACATACAAGTTTGGAACATATACATCAGGGCTGCACCGTATTGGAAAAATCTGACATTGCGATATTTTATTTTTCTGCAATAAATATTGCGATATAAACAAGATAGTTGAATAGCTCTATTTGACGGTTTTCTGGGGAGTCTAACAGTATTCAGGTACAGAAATTGAATGATCACAATGCAAAAAAAAAAAAAAATGCTTTTCTTTCTTCACTTTGTCTCATTTCTAGTCCAAATATCTAAAAATAATTCTTAGATCAAGTAAAAATATTGTTTTAAGTCAGATGAAATAAGGCAAAATTAAGAGTTTTTCCTTAAAACAAGCTAAATTACCTGCCAGTGTGGTAAGTTAAATAATATTGTTTTCACTTTGAAATGTAGATATTTGATCTAGAAACAAGACAAAAAGTTTAAGTAAGATTTTTTTTTTTGTTTGTTGTTGTTACATAAATCGTAAAAATTCTGTAGCTCCTGGTCAACTATAATCCATACGTAACATTGCATATCTTTACAATGTGACTATTGTGGATGTGCACATTTGCGATATTGATGCTGAAACCATGTATTGTGCAGCCCTAATATATATATATAAAATTTAAATAGTGTATATTTAAAACATACAGTTGAAGTGAGAATTATTAGCCCCCCTGTTTATTTTTTCCCCCAATTTCTGTTTAAAGGAGAGAAGTTTTTTTTCAACACATTTCTAGGCAATAATAGTTTTAATAACTCATTTCTAATAACTGATTCCCTTAATCTTTGCAATGAATACAGTACATAATATTTTACTACATATTTTTAAGATACTAGTATTCAGCTTAAAGTACAATTTAAAGGCTTAACTAGGTTAATTAGGTTAGGCAGGTTAGGGTAATTAGGTAAATCCTTGTATAACTATGGTTTGTTCTGTAGACAACCAAAAAAAAAATTGGCAAAGGGGCTAATAATGACCTTAAAATGTTTTTTTTTTTATGTAAAACTACTTTTACTCTAGCTAAAATAAACAAATAAGGCTTTCTCCATTAAAATGTTATTGTAAATACTGTGAAAAATGCCTCGCTCTGTTAAACATCATTGGGGAAATATTTAAGAAAAGAAAAAAATTCAAAAGGAGGGCTAACAATTGTGAGCTCTTTAAAAAAAGTAGACCATCAGGAAGAGTGGTCTTAATTAATTACAGACTCTCAGGAAAAAAAATGTAATACAAATAATATGAGAGTGTAAATTGATCATGATATTTGGGATCGTGGCTGATTGTAACCAGTAATAAACAGTGTTCATATTTCTTCAAAAAAAACGTTCATAAAATCATGCAGTTACTCTCTGTTTGCTCATTAATCAAAGAATATTTGCTCATTCTTTAATGACGGTTGAAACTATGTTTGATGTGTTTGTTTTAAGAACCTGGGAAGGACAATGTCGTGACACCAAAGCTAACAGGATATCTGAATAAGGCAACAGAGAAACCGGTGGCATTGTGCCAGGCCAAAGACATGTTTCCTGACCTGGTGTCATTCAAATGGGAGAAGAGCAGTAATGGAGGCTGGAGCGAAGTACCAAAAGACCAAATTGTGGAGCAGAGCCACAATGAAGACCCTGTGACAAGTATGGTGATAAACACATCCGAAGACAACACCTACAGATGCACTGTTACTCATGAAGGAAGCACCAAAAACCCCGAAGCAATTGTAATCAAAAAAGGTAATTTGAAGAAACTCTTGTGTGCCATATTTAAAGCCGACCAGCTCAAGACACAAAGAGTTCCCATTATAAAAAATATTATTTTTCTTTATTATAAATGACAACCCACTAAATCAAAGAAATAATAAATGAGTTAAAAACGAGGACTAAAAATCTTAATGTTTGTTTTATTCTATAAACATCTAATAACATGTCTAATATTATTGTTCAAATATACAATGCTCAACACATATGAGTTCACCACTCTCAAATCTCTCATTTAAATTAATATTTTCTATAGGAAGCTTTACAACATTATATTTGTGCATACATTATTAGTCAGTACTGAAGCCAAATCTGGAGCTTATCTAACATAATAATTCATGATAACGATGCAAAATTTGTAGAACCAAATGTATATGCTAGTGGAATATATTATATGAAAAACTTAAAAAGAATTTAATTCAAGAGAAACAAAAAATTGATAAACTTTTGTAGGTTGTAATTTGTTTTTGCAATATTTTGCATAAATTTAAATGTATTATTTCTCTACTTCTAAAGATGTTTGATGACTAAAATATTGTTTTAATAAATATATCTGTTTAACAAATCTGTTTAGTTCAAATGCACCATATTCACTGAGAACTGAATAAAACTATTCATTTTCAAAATGGGGTGTACTCATATATATATATATATATATATATATATATATATATATATATATATATATATATATATATATATATATATATATATATATATATATATATGAGCAATTCCATGCAAATGTCAACCTTGCCATGAAGAAAATTACGTTTTCACCAAAATACGGAAACCGTTGCAGGTTATTTTGGGTAAGCAAGTACTTTACAGTACTTTACCAGTACTCATAAATGTATCTGTCAATGTTTCAAACTATTATATTTAACTTTATCAAAATCACACAAGTGGCAATTTCACAGCTGTCACATCCATAACGGAAAGATGTCACATCCATAACGACACTTTTTCCTCATACATGCAAAAATGTCAAATAAAATAAAATCAATCATTTTTGTTCTATAGTGAGCCGACTCATATCTGTTTGATTAGCATTGTTTCTTTCGGGTTGTGCAGTTTAATTGACAGAATTTCTGCCAAGTATGTCGTATACTGTAAACTCACAGACTTTTTTTGTCACATCCATAACGCATGTTTATTATCCTCATTTAAAGTATAAAAAATGTTTACAGATTAATATTTTTCTGCTTCCACAACTCTGTGGTCAGTTGTTTTGGAAAATATAAACAGATGTTTCAATATAATGTTAGCATATACTTTCTGTGTGAATTTATGTTTTGAGTTTTTACTGCAAATGTCACATCCATAACGCTGGAATTGCTCATATATATATATATATATATATATATATATATATATATATATATATATATATATATATATATATATATATATATATATATATATATATATATATATATATATATATATATATATATATATATATATATATATATATATATATATATATATATATATATATATATATATATATATATATATATATATATATATATATATATATATATATATATATATATATATATATATATATATATATATATATATATATATATATATATATATATATATATATATATATATATATAGGGCAACCCAGTGGCGCAGTGGGTAGTGCTGTTGCCTCACAGCAAGAACGTCGCTGGGTCGCAGGTTCGAACCTCGGCTGGGCTGGGTCAGTTGGCGTTTCTGTGTGGAGTTTGCATGTTCTCCCTGGGTTTGCGTGGGTTTCCTCCGGGTGCTCCGGTTTCCCCCACAGTCCAAAGACATGTAGTACAGGTGAATTGGGTAAGCTAAATTGTCCATAGTGTATGAGTGTGAATGTGTGTGTGGAAGTTCCCAGAGATGGGTTGCGGCTGGAAGGACATCCGCTGCGTAAAATTGTGCTGGATAAGTTGGCGGTTCATTCCGCTGTGGCGACCCCGCAAGGGATAAAGCCGACAAGAAAATGAATGAATGAATGAATATATATATAGCAACACACACACACAGAGAAGATTTTTTCAATACATTTCTAAACATAAAAGTTTTAGTAACTCATTTCTAATAACTGTTTTATTTTATCTTTGCCACGATGACAGTAAATAATATTTTACTAGATATTTTTAAAGACACTTCTATACAGCTTAAAGTGACATTTAAAACCTTAACTTAAAAAAATGGGTTTTAATTTTTTTTAAACTGCTTTTATTCTAGACAAAATAAAACAAATAAGACTTTCTCCAGAAGAAAAAAATATTATCAGACATACTGTAAAAATTTCCTTGCTCTGTTCATCAAACATCATTTGGGAAATATTAAAAAAGGAAAAAAATTCAAAGGGGGTTTAATAATTCTGACTTCAACTGTATATATATATATATATATATATATATATATATATATATATATATATATATATATATATATACTGTTCACACGAGCAAAATACATTTTTTGTTAGCAGCAATGGTTGTCGCCTTCGCTTTAACCATTCTTTGAACAAATTATTAATGAGCCTAACATTAAACGTGTGCACGCTATTATCCTTTCATTATCGGTATGTTTCTCACCTGCTCTTTTTGCATAATTATTTTTTTATTTATTTATGATTTAATTCATCCATTCAAATCATCCTTTTCAATAACATTGCTTTAATAGGAGATTAACTTCCCATTTATGTATAAACCATTTCAATGTGGTGATGTCATTGGCCCATGAACATTTCCTGTTTGTTGTCAAATTATTTCATGACTCTAAAAAAGAGGGGATTTAATCATAACTCAACATTATTTATCAATATGTGGACATTTTTGGATTCTAGGAAACTATGGAAATGAAAAATGTAAAACAGGAAATACGTTAGGACCCTTATTATCATTTACATCACTCAAAATGGTCTATTGTTAGCTGATGATCTGGGACCTTTAGCCTGGACAGACTACTTTAAGATACATGACAATAATTCTTTTTTTAAAGACAGGTTTTGTTAAATAAAAAGTGCATGGCTGTATTTTGCTTTTTTATTTAATTACATTTAATTAGTTAAAATGTGTAGCTAAGAAATAATTTTTATTTGTTTGTTTATTTATTTTTGGTGTGGTCAGAGAAAAAAATAATTGGTAAATCCTTAGTGTTGAGCCCTGAAAAGTTATGTGAAATAAGAACTAACTGCAATGCAACACCATGAAACCACAACCAATTTGCTCATGAACGAGGAGGCTTGTGGACATAACACAAAATCTCAATCAAGTAATTTTAACATGCCAAAGTCAAATTTATGCATATAAAATATATACACACACACACACACAAAAACAATACTAGTCCCTGCCTTAGGACATTTATTAACTTTTTTGATCCACTGCAAAGTTGAAGAAGTTTAGTGTGTGTGTACATAAGGAATTTGTTATCTTTTTTCAAATATTTTCCAAGTGATGTTTAACAGACCAAGAAAATCCTCACAATATTAACTATAGTATTTGTTGTGTTCTGGGGAAATTCTTGTTTCTGGTAGTCTGACTGTAATAAAAGCAGTTTGACAATCTTTAAAAACTATTTTAAGGTCTATAGAGGGCTAATCATTTTGACTTCAAATGCATGTGAATTTTTATTCTTTTAAAAATCTGACATTTAATAGAGAGGATATTTAAACACATTTTTTAACATAAACATTTTAACAACCAATTTCCTTTGTCTTTGCCATGATGACAGCATAGAATATTTGCATGAGTTATTTTGTAAGACACTAGTATTACACTTAAAGTGCAATTTAAAGGTTTAACTAGGTCAATATAGGTTAACTAGGCAAGATAGGTCAATTAGGCAAGTCATTTAGTTTTATAGACAACTGAAAAAAAATCATAAGATGGCTATTCATTTTGACCTTGATTATTGATTAAATCTTTTTTTTATTCCAGCCAAACTAAAAGAAATAAGACTTACTACAAAAGACAATACACTAGGACATACTGTGAATTGTCCTTGCTCTTTTAAAGAGCACAATGGAAATGTTTGATAAAGAATTCAAATTTTACAGGAATATAATTATAAAGTATAATACATAGAAAATATATAGAAAATAATTAAACATTTTTGTGACTTCCTTGTTATATTTTAGATGAAAAACCATCTGTAAATAAACCCAATGAGGATCCTGAGCCAACATGTCCACCAAGCACTGACGAGACCCCGATATCACAAGAATCAGGTAAATAAATAATCTCAGCTTTCACAATCATATTTTAGGTGAACATTTAAATGACACATTGCATAATATATAAGTTTTAATCCGAGTAAATTTAGTCATTTAACCTAATAGAGTCTGTGCTGAACTTCACTCAGCAGACCCAAGCACACAGTATTTCAATGGAGCTTAAAATAAATGAAGAATTTGTTTTGCATATGATTTATATATTACTTAAAATATGTATGTTGATCAGCCTATCTTTCTATGATTATCAGTATGACTATTAACATACGCAATGCTTTTTTTAAATTAAAGCGTTTATTTGTTTATTACAGACAACCCGGAGAAGAAACAAAGTCTGCAGCTGTTTGTGTACGGCTACGCTGTCATGCTCATGAAGAACGTGCTGTATTTTATAGTCGTCTTTATCGTTCTGTTAAAGAGGAAAGCTGGAAAGAAAGAGGAGCGCTCTTAAAAACTTCAGTTCAGTTCATTTGCTGAATGCTTTAGATAAACATCAAGCAAATGAATTTATCAGATAAAGTATGTTCAGCTGATTTTTATAGAAATATACGCAGCTCTGTTGCCTCTGCTTATACATGAATTGCTTTCGATGCAGATCTGCTCTGCGCAACTTTATTTTTGCATCTACTGAAATGAAGAGATCTGGTTTTAAAAAGTACATCATGTACCTAATTTTACCAATGTTTTTCTTTTCTCCATTTTTAATACTTTCATGGAATTTATTTAATTTAAATCAAATCTGACATAACATGTTTTGTTCATTAAAATGTGCTTCTTTGTGCAACTTTGTTTTATTTTTGTATCTTTTAAAATGCTATTTATTTTATTCTTTTCAAAAGTATGTGATTTACCCTTTATAATGTTTGTAAGTAATTCTTTACATTTGGTCAAATTTGACAAAACCTGTTTTGCTCATTAAAACATATTTTAAGATTTTTATTTTTGTTTATTTTAAAATCCAATAATTAAAAACGTGATGTATCAAAATGATATATATTATTTTACTTTACTTTGTAATGCGTTTCTGGAAATCTTTGAATATTAAATTAAATCTGACAAAGGATATGTTTTGTTCATTAAATAAAAATAAAGTATTTTAATATATAGATGATTTTGTTATAAATAGACTTCTTCATGAAAATTATGAATTTGCAATAAGGACATTGTTCATTAAACTGTAAGAAATTCTAATAAGCTACAGAGTTACAATATTTGGAAATTTACAGTATATAACTTAACAAACAAAATTACCATTAATGTTTATACACACACAAGCACGCACACACACACACACACACACACACACACACACACACACACACACACACACACACACACACACACAAAATATTTATATCGAATCATTTTTCAAATTATCCCATTATTAAAATATCTTTAACTTAGAAGTTTTATGTCCTCATCTCAAAATCATTCATTAGATATTGCTAACATTTTCTCATTAGAGGAAGCAATCATAGGACACTGTTATGATAAAGGATTGTTTGTATATGGCTCTAACGATTTCTCAGAATCAAAACTAAGGTTAAAGAAAGAAGATACAAATGATGAAATATCTCGAGAGGATTGGAATGAGGCATGTAAGAAAGCTCAGATGCAAACAATTAACAGGAGCCTGAAACTCGTACAGTACAAATGGCTAATGCGAATATACAGTTGAAGTCAGAATTATTAGCCCCCCCCTTTGATTTATTTATTTATTTATTTTTAAATATTACCTAAATGATGTTTAACAGAGCAAGGACATTTTCACAGTATGTCTGATAATATTTTTTCTTCTGGAGAAAGTCTTATTTCTTTTATTTCGGCTAGAATAAAAACAGTTTTTAATAAAAAAAAAAAAAAAAACATTATCAAAATTATTAGCCCCTTTAAGCTATATATTTTTCGACTGTCTACAGAACAAACCATCATTATACAATAACTTGCCTAATTACCCTAACCTGCCTAGCAACCTAATTACCCTAGTTAAGCCTTTAAATGTCACTTTAAGTGTCTTGAAAAATATCTAGTCAAATATTATTTACTGTCATCATGGCAAAGATAAAAATAAATCAGTTATTAGAAATGAGTTATTAAAACTATTATGTTTAGAAGATTATGTGTTAAAGAAATCTTCTCTCCGTTAAAAAATAAACGGGGGCTAATAATTTTGATTTCAATTGTACATAACTCCTGCTATATTGCACAAGTTTACCTATAATATTCCAGATACCTGTATAAAGTGTAATGAGGTAAGAGGTACACTGTACCAGTGTATATGGGAATGTGTGAAAATGAAGCCCTTTTGGCAAGGTGTTTTTAAAATGATTGAGCAAATTTTATTAAAGAAATTACAATTGGATCCTAAGATTTTTATCCTGGGTATATATCCTGTCAGCCCTCTCTTATAAAGCAAAGAGGTCAGATTCATAGAAATGAGTATTTTACAAGCTAAACATACTATTACTCTTAATTGGAAAAATATAAATGAACCTAGAATTAAAAAGTGGATTGAAGAAATGGCGTCACATATGTCAATGGAAAAGATCACATACATTGTCAAAAAGAAATAAATGTGTTTGAAGATATCTGGAGACCTTTTACAATGTACAATGTCAATGTTGGCAGTCTGCTACAACAAGAACAAGCTCTGAGGGAGTAGTGTAGTATCAGTGTTTTGTACTCCTATTAAGCATACATGAATGCTACAGGTGGATTAAAGCCACATAATTACTGTCTTACTAATTTCAAGATGACAACACTTGACATTTTACTCAGAGCTGTTTATGACCTAAGGTACGAATGTTGTAAGAATGTTGTGGGACTGCTGTACAGGAGTTATCATTATGGATTATAGATCGCGAAATTTAGCGTTTTTTTTTTAAAGCATGACGGTAAAACACGAACGCGGTTATAAATATATTAAACATATGTTTGTTTGCTGTAAAAATTCGTAATAATGACAAAAAATACTAATTTGTGGATCTCCTTACTTCCGGGTTCAGCTGCCATTGTGGCAGGTGTATTCTGGGAAATGTTCTCACCCCTTGGTATCAAGTGTGCTCCTGAAAAATCTTCGTTCGAAGGGGTGTATACCCCTTGCCCTTAGCCCTATGCCTTCAAGCTAAAGAGAATTGGGACACCACTACCCCTTGACGTGAATGAGCAAAACGAGCGGTAGGGGAAAGTGGAAGGGCTAAGGGGTAGAATTGGGATTGGGCCATAGTCTACACATAGACTTGGGAAACACTCTTTACCTGATTTATTCCCCTTTTTCTGTTTTGGTTCTTGTTTTGTTTTGTTCCTGTTTATTTTTTTAGGGAATGGGTTGAAGGGAGGGAGAATAGAGTGTAAAATGTTTGCTGTGTATACATGATTGTTATTCTGTAACTGTGTAATCTGTTGTGATATGCAAACTGAGAAAAGTAATAAATATATTGTACAAAAAAACCATAAAAGATTTAATTTACTGAAATATGTTTACATTTTTAATATTTTTAAATAAAATTAAGAAGTAGCTATAAAAGTCAACTTTATTGTCATTTAAGTTTAAATGGCTATTCAACTTGATTCAGTAAACCATCTTTACAATTGTATGTGTATGTATGCATACAGTTTAAGTCAGAATTATTAGCCATCCTGAATAATTTTTTTTTCAATTTCTGTTTAACGGAGAGGGGATTTTTTTCAACACATTTCTAAACATAATAGTTTTAATAACTTATTTCTAACAACTGATTTATTTTATCTTTGCCATGATGACAGTAAATAATATTTGACTAGATATATTTCAAGATATTATAGTAGTATTCAGCTTAAAGTGACATTTAAAGGCTTAACTAGGTTAATTGAATTAACTAAATTAGGATAATTAGGCAAGTCACTGTATAATGATGGTTTGTTCTGTAGATAATCGATAAAATGTATTGCTTAAGGGGGTTAATAATATTGACCTTAAAATAGTTTTAAAAAATTAAGAACTGCTTCTATTCTAGCCGAAATAAAACAAATAAGACTTTCTCGAAAAGAAAAAATATTATAGGAAACACTGTGCATAAATACATATCATTTAATTATTTTTATCACTATATTTAATTAGGTAAAAAAATTATATTATTTTATAATGTTGACTTATACTATAATAGTAACCTTCAAATATGCTTGCTAAAAACGACATATAATCTAAGAATACTTCTGCTTTAGCTCCAAAATAGCTTTTCTCATTTTAATGCATGAATAAAGTTTAAAGATGAAAAGCTCTGCTGTGAATGTGCAAAGATGACGCCTGAAAGTGCTGCGGTAGGAAAATGTGGTTGTGTTTGAGCACACCACAGGCGGAGCAGCTTACTGGAAAGAAAACAAGCAGCAGTTTCACCACAGCTCGATTGACTGATAATTCATTAACTGTTTGTGTTCTTAATCTCAGCTGTTATTTGAGGTTGAACCATCCGTGAGAGAGCAAACTGACTCTGGGCAGGGGTTTCCGCTCCCCCTCGCTTTCACACTGAACAAACCATGCAGAGAGACACACTTTTAATTAAAAAAAAGATTTTAATACATAACCAAAAAGAAGGACACAATATGCAATTATCCTCCATAATTGAGGCGTTGTGATCTAATTATTTCAAGACAATTCTGAGCTGCAGCACATTGGGAAAAAATTGAGCTGCTGCTTTCATTTTTTAAATAAAATCAAATTTACTTTACAAGTCATTTCAGCTTATACTTACGCTACATCAAACTGACTTAAAAAATATCAATTAAATGATTTATAAGCAATGACAACATTTTTTTTTAAACTTTTTTAATTTTAGTTCACCCAAAAATTTAAATTTCCTCATCATTTACATATACATTTAAATGAACAAAAACTAAAAATTCAAAAAAATGTTAGAAAAAAGCAGCCATTAACTCATTTAGAGTTTTGGGTGAACTATCCCTTTAAAAAGTATTATTTTTTTTTAAGTTATACAAGGTCTCACTTGATGTTTTAAATCAGTTTAATGTAATGTAAGTTGAAACGACTTGTAAAGTCTTCAAATTAAAAATGAAAGCAACTATTTTTAATGAATTAGAAATACTCATTTTTTACAATGTTAATTCAGAAGCCCTTATTCAGTAAACTTGGCACATGTAAACGCAACCAGAAGTAGAATTATATATTTTGCACAGGGATGCTTACTGAAGTGAGGCAAACGGCAAATATAAAAATGTATTACATATCCATGCATCATTACAAGCCATATATATTCTTCATTTAATAAACTTATTTCATGCAAGTGAACCGAGCATCTGTTGTCTTTCTGTTCGTTTCAAATACTCAACTTGTAGAAAAAAAGCATTAAAAAAAAGAGAACCACAATATCCTCATACACATTTGAGTGGCAGTGCAGACCTGAGACTATACTGCTATTCACATTTAGGTCCTTTCCAGTGATGCATGTGAGATCCATGTGTTAATCTGTGGCTACTGTATACATAAACATGTAAGACGGCAGTTATGTTTCATAGAAGCAGTTGAAGAGTGTCAAGCAAAATGTCGTGTTTAACACTGATATCTTTTGCTGATCAAGTTCAAAACACACATTAAAATCCTTCATTTTTCAAGCGATACTGCATAAACAGAGTAGACTATTGTTTAGTGGGGACTGTTAAAAGGAATAGTTCACCAAAAAATAAAAATTCCATCATCATTTACTCATCATGGACTTGTTTCAAACATGTTTGAGTTTATTTCTTCTATTGAACACAGAGGAAGATATATTGAAGAATGTTAAGAAAAATAAACAGCCATTGGCTTTCATAGTATTTTTTGGTTCCTACTATGGATGTCAATGGCTGCTTTTCTTCAAAATATCTTGTTTTGTGTTCAACAACAACAACAAAAAAACACTTGAGACAGAATAAATGAGATGGAAATTTTCATTTTTGGTGAACAACCCATTTAAAGCTAAAGTTCACCCAAAAATGAACTGTAAGCCATTATGTATTACAAAAGTTCCAAATCTGTATTCACTGTTGAACACGGAAGAAGATATGATGTTGTTGTTGACGGTAGCCATTGACTTCCATGTTATTTTTTATTCTACAGTGGTTTTTAATTGACCATTATTGAAAATATCTAAAAGAACATCAAAACAGAATTGAAACTTGAATTTGAGTAAATGTATAATGTTCATTTTTTTGAGAAGAACTATCCTTTTGAGACAAAAATATATATATAAAAAAAAGATTGCACTGTGAGCTTGTGTGTTCATGTAGACACGGATAAATAAAACTGCTGTAGATGGCCATGGTGTGTAAGGCAGAGTAACTGTCTAGTTCTGGTCAAACAAACACACACGCACAAACCCATTTTAAGACACACAGCTTGGAAGAGGCCAGAAGTCGCTGTTTAACCTCAGCACCTGATGAAAGAAAACATATTAAGATATTTTAAATGACTTATTAGTTACCTAACATTGCATAAAATAATTATTTAAAGGTTGTTGTAAAAACCTGCTAGACGATGGGCTTCTCAAGATCATGCTTATCATCAAGATCTTCATCTGAGTCTGCAGAAGCAAAATATCATGTTTAGCACGTCTCGCACTGCTGTACGCCAACACAAACATGTTTACAAACTAGTAAAAAAAAAGATAATAAACTTATTAAACATTTGAATGTATTGAATTTGTAAAAAATACAGTGCTCTGCATATATAAGTACACCCCTCTCAAATCTATCTTTTACATTCATATTTTTAATAGGAAGCTCTACAATATTATATTTGTGCATATACATTAGATTAGTCAGTACTGAAGCCAAATCTGGAGCTCATCTAACAAAATAATGTACAATAACGCTCCAAAAACTAGTGCACCCAAATTTATGTTATAGAAAAATATTAAATGCAAACTTAAAAAAGAGGAAAAATCAAGAGAAGCAAAAAAATAAATAAATAAATAAATAAAAATAATTAGTTGAAATTTTGTAGGTTGTAATTGTTTTTTGCAACATTTTGTTTCAATTAAATTATATTATCTTTCAATTTCTAAATATGTTTGGTGACTAAAATATTATTTTAATCAATATATCTGTTTAATAAATCTGTTTTGTTTAAATGCACCAAAATACATTTTATACACCTTTATTCACTGAGAAATGGATACAAATATTCATTTTCAAAACGGGGTGAACTCAATTATGCTGAGCACTGTAGTTATATTTCTAAGTACATGCAATTTTGGTGCATTTATCAGACATGTTTTTCTTCTTTGTTTTTTTCACTTTTGTGTGATATTTTTGAAGACATCTGTGGTCATTAACAATAAATGAATAACAAATTAAAGGGACATAATGTCAAAAAAAGTTTAGTTCCTTCTCATGAACTGGATGTTACTGATTCAATTATCATCAAGTGTAAAACTACTTGTAAAACTGAGGCCACCCTAACATCTGGAAATTTAAGGTGGGTTCATTATCAAAATTACCACAAATTTGAGATTCAGACTAGAAAAATGCATTTACATTCTTGCACAAAAATGTTTTTACAGCTTGTAAACTGGAAACTTCCTGAAAGGACTGCTGCACATTCATTTAAGCCATTGCCTCAAAAATGTGTACCTTAGGTCATAAACAGCTCTGAGTAAAATGTCAAGTGTTGTCATCTTGAAATTAGTAAGACAGTAATTATGTGGCTTTAATCCACCTTTTTGCTTTTTGCTCAATAAACAAGTATTAGTTGTTTTAATGTTGTGCTGCTACAAAAGATGTTTGATATCATTTTTATATAATTTATATAATTTTAATATATTTTTTTATAATTTTATACACACACACAGTTGAAGTCAGAATTATTGGCCCCCCTGAAATATTAGCACCCCTGTTTATTTTTTTCCCCATTTTCTGTTTAACGGAAAAAAAAATTTCAACACATTTCTAATCATAATAGTTTTAATAACCCATCTCTAATAACTGATTTATTTTATCTTTGCCATGATGACAATAAATAATATTTGACTAGATATTTTTCAAGACACTTCTATACAGCTTAAAGTGACATTTAAAAGCTTAACTAGGTTAATTAGGTTAACTAGGCAGGTTAGGGTAATTAGGCAAGTTATTGTATAATGATGGTTTGTTCTGTAGACAGTCGAAAAAATATATAGCTTAAAGGGGCTAATAATATTGACCTTAAAATTGCTTTTATTCTAGCCGAAATAAAACAAATAAGACTTTCTTTAAACATCATTTGGGAAATATTTAAAAAAGAAAAAAAAATCAAAGGGGGGCTAATAATTCTGACTTATAACTATATAAATATATATAAACAAACATAGTGCTTTAACATTGTGTACATATAAACAAAGACAAACAAAATGAAGACAACATCAGTACAATACAAGCAAAACCTGATAGCATCAGCATAATTTTGTCCATTTACAATTATATTTGGGTTTGGAAGTAATTTATGAGTGGATGCCACATGGTAGTGAACTTGGTGAACCATTTAAATTAAGTCTTTTTTTTTCAGACTAAGGAAATGTAACACATCATTGACCCACTGTTTAAAAGAAGGGCGAAATGATTTTTCCAATTGATTGAAATCAAGTGTCTTGCCAAAAGAAAAGTAAAGGCAATGCAGTCCAATTCACTTTTTGACAAATTATTATTTTCATATACAATACCAAAGACAGCAGTTACGGGATTTGCTCAAACATCTTTACAAAATATTCTGGAGTAAAATAAAAAAGTATTTTACCAAAATACAGATAATCTGGGACAGAACCAAAACATATGGGCTATTGTTAATAGGTAATTTCTAATAAACTTTTATTTTTGCCTTGATAATAGTGCATAATATTTTATTAGACAGTTTAAGGATACTAGTATTCGGATTAAAGGGCCAATTAAAGTCTCAACTAGGTTAATTAGGCAAGTCATTGTAAAACAATGGTTTGTTCGGTAGACAATTGAAAAGAAAATATTGAAGGGGACATTCATTTTTTTTTATTATTAATTAAAAACTGCTTTTATTCTAGTCAAAATAAAACAAATAAAACTTTCTCCAGAAGAAATTATATTATAGAAAATACTGTGATTTTTTTTTACTCTGTTAAATATCAATTGAGAAATATTTGAAAAAGAATAAATACTGCAAATATATATATATATATATATATATATATATATATATATATATATATATATATATATATATATATAGTTTACATATATATTTACATATATATACACTTACAAAATATGTACATTTTGTTAATATACATTTTTATGTTGTCAAAATGCAAAATAATAAATCAATGATATTTCATTTTATTTGACCAATTAATGTAATTTAATAAACAAAATTTCAATGAAAGAGATTCACCTGAAAAGCAAATTAATTTAAAAATTCAATAATATAATTTATTCTACTAAAAACACTTCACTCTGTACCTTGTGACTTGAGCCAATTATTTTACTCCACAAAGTCGTAAAATAATAATTAACTGTAAGATGGTAACGCTTTAATTATTTTTGCAAGCCACTTAATAATAATATATCTGCAACATCTCTAAACAGGTTTTTCCCTGAATATCTCTAGCGCTCACCGCAGTGCACCTGAGCTCTAACAGTGATATTTCCTGGAAAATACATGTCCGTTAACGTTGAAAAACTATCATGAGAACATTAAAGCTATTGACTATAAGAGCCATCTGTTTAAACGAATTAAAAAAAAAAAACTAGAAAACTAGACAGACAGTAAGTCATTTACCGGCCAAAGATTCAGGAGGAGAGTAAAACAGGCCCTCAGAAAGGGGTCCCGGGGGTAAAAGAGGTTCATGTTCCAGCCGATTCTGCACTGAAAGATACCCTGCATCACAAAACAAACATGTTAGCTTAAAGGGAGAGTTCACAAAAAAATGAAAGTTTACTCACTATTTACTCTCACTTAAGTGATTCCAAACATTTATTAGTTTCTTTATTGTGTTAAACACAAAAGAAGATATTTTACAGAAAGCTGAAACAATAACTTCAGTAAAGAAAAACCAAATACTATGGATGTGAATGGTTACAGGTTTTCAGCTATGTCAAAATATCTTCTTTTAATGTTCAACAGAATAAAGAAACTGAAACAGGTTTAGACAAAGTAAAGGGTGAGTAAATGATGACAGAATTTTCAGTTTTGGGTGAATTATCTTGTTAACAGGAAGCAAATAGCATAATGTAAAAATAGATATAATTAGCAATAGTTACAATGTGCATTAACTTTTACTAAATATCAGTGTAAATAAATTTATCTGATTCTCACTGATTTCATCACCGGCCTCCTGAGGAAGGACTTTGAAGTCCAGCAGCCACGTCTCAATCCACGCCAGAATGAAGGAGATGATGGGTAACAAATACCCAAACGCCCCCTGAGACAGCAGCTGGACAACACAAGGACATTAGTGGACCAATGCTAAATAAATTAGGCTCAAATTTTAAAATGACAAAAAAAAAAAAAAAGAAAAGGTGTTGAATGAGAAACATACCTTTGACACAACTACTTTAACTATTAAGAAACCAGTGGTGATTGCTGTAGTTATCTGTAATGAAGAAAGGTTTGATTAAGACATTGTTTAAGTCATAAACTTTTTGTGTATCAATTGAAACTTGTATCATATTTTGGCAATACTTTAAAATAATGGTCCATTAGTTAATGATAGTTAATGTATTTACTAACAAGAAAAAACAATTAGTAATACATCTATGATGGTATTTATTCAACTTTGTTAACGTTAGTTAATGTTATTTAAGTTAAATAACGTTAGTTCATGTTAGTTTATATTAACTCATAGTGCATTAACTAATGTTAACAAGTACAACTTTAAATAAGGGTTTCCCATATTTTTATATAGCTATTTTAATACCTCCTTCAACTGAACATGTATTTACCAGCATCAGTCAAGATCATAACTGCCAACAATTAGTTCATTTTAAGGATTTTAGCTCTTTAAATTATATTTTGCTTTATGCTAACATGCGTTTCAATGGGACATTTTTATCCTACTTGTAACTACTTGTAGACTACTTAGTGTAAAATCTATTTATGAAAAGGTAATAGGAATTAATTATTAAAATTTCTCTAAAAATAGACCTTTTCATCAAAATGTACTCTGTTCGCAATCACACAGCCAAAATGTTTACAAAACTAAACAAATATGAATAAGGATGGAGAAGAGTTAAAAAGTTAAGCAACAGTGCCCTCTGGTGGATGGAGAAGGATTATAAATAAATATATATATTTTTTTTTAAATAAATAAAAGTTTCCTACCGCAATGGCCCACCAGTGACGCAGCTTACAGACCGCATACGCCAGAATCAAGGCTGCAAAGCGGAACACAGCCAATAGCTGAGGAGAAAAACATTCAGTCAGTCGCATTAATGGGGGCTTGAGGCAAAAAAAATTACCCACAAATTCAAAGAGGCTTAAAATGGCCCTGCACAATGAAACTGAATATTGTATAATGCTTGTCATGGTTAAAATGAAACATGAAAACTAATGAAAAGTGTACTTTCCTGACTTTAAACTTGTTGCATTTGGGTGTTGTTTTAGTAGAGAACAATACACAATCAAAAATTTATATTAAGCTTATGAATGGAATGACCAATCATAGGCATTTAAATAAGTCACGGTTGAAAATGCGTTTGGATGCACAATCTCTGACTGAATCCTGCCCAATTAATTCTTCAAACACGAAGTGCAGATCCAACACAATTAATAAATTCACGTTGATTTTTGATTGAATGACTGATGGGTGCTAGACTATGGGCATGGACTGAATTTGTCTGTGTAGCAATTATGATGTGCCATTTTCAAAGTAGGCCTATATCAACTGCAATATTTAACAATAATAATTTCCTTTAATAATATTGTGGCCTTACATATAGAGGTTCCTATTCCTATAATAGAGCTCTAATTTATATATGGTTTTATTTAATATTTTATTTACAATTGCTTTTATTTACAATTGCTTTAGGAAACGGGTTAAGTACTTCAGATAAAATACCCCTCAATAAATAATTAATATCCAGAAACTTTTCTTTACCAAGCATTTCCAAAATTATAGCAAACCTTTGTCATGAAAACTAGTCAAATTATCCAAGGTTGCTAATATAAAGAAATGTTTCTTGAGCACCAGATTAGCATATTATAAATGATTTCTGAATGATCATGTGACATTAAAGACTGGAGGATTAAACAGGAATAAATGTATTTTAAAAAATGTTCCTCAAAAGCATTTCACAATATTATAAGTCTTACTCTGATGAAACAAATGCAGCCTTGAAGGCTGTAAGACACTGTGAACTTTTGTACAACAATGTACAAAATACAAATACATATGCTATCTAACTTTCAGGACTGGTTAGTCAACATTTCATAAATGATTTGTTGCATTAAAACGTTAACAGTTAAACAATGCCATCGGGTAACACTTTCAAAATGGCATTAAGGTGCATTAGCGTAAATCTAGGCCACACTGGAACTTACAGGGCAAAGTCTACAGGCTTAATTCCCAAATACCAACCTGACTTAAAACATAAATGTCTGTTTTTTCCCAACAAGAACAACATTGTTTTGTTTTTAAAACCTTCACCACACCAAGCCAAAAACTCTCACATTGAAAATGTTCAAAGAGGTTTCATCACATGCTTGAGTGCACAAAGACAATTGGATTTATGCATCAAGGAAACAAACCCCTTTATTAGCATGTGACTGCAGATAAGAGGTGAAAGAGACAATTATGTCATCATTATGTCATTGTCTTTTTTCTTTAGAGGATTACAAAAGAAGATATTTTGGAAATTGTCCACACAATGAAAGTCAGTAGGTTTCACTGTTGTTTTGCATTTAAATGGCTTTTTCATAGGTCATACAGGTTTGATGAGGCCATTAATGATAAGTGAAAAGAGTCTTCATTGAAAAGGGAACTGTGGGATGGACTTGGCCAAAAGTTTGACCACAACAGTTCTCACCTTTAAGTGCTGGTGATTTCCATGCTACAGCATCCAAATTGAGCATATCATAAAGAGCAAATGTTGTTTGTTTGAGTACTCATGTCTCTGTACTGCAGTGGGATACACAGATCTCTTTGTTGACAAAAAGCTTTTAAATAATTATTGGAAGTACTCACAGATTATTTAATTAAAACTAAATAATTCAATAGCACATGTTCACAAATGACTTCCATGATGCTGGGAAACATACTTTTGATTTTATTATTATACAGTTGCATTATACAGTTACGTATACATTGTAATTTTTTGTTTTTCATTTGAAACTTCTTATTTTAATTCATAATTTTTATGATTTGATTAAATATTAGCATTCATTAATATTACTGGCTTGAGAAACTGAAATGAATAATAAGATGGTAAATTGAGCAGTACTTACAAATATGTCAAAAAAAGACTTGTGGTAATCATACTTCAACACCTCTTGCTCCAGCTGCTGCTGTATACCTCCATTAACCTGAATGAAAGAAAAATGAAAAAAAAAAAATTTAAGGTCACATAAAGGTCAACGATGAGACACCTCATTTTGTGCACATATGAAAGCATAATAAATGCAATACGTTTTCAATGTTAATGATTAAAAAAACTAAAAATAAAATACATTTTAAGAAACAATGTTCCCAAGTACCCATATGTACTCATTAGAATATACAAAGATCAAGTGCTAAACTACATAGCATTATAATTTGATTGATTCAAAATGTCTTACTGCTCAAAACATTGTGGTTTGAGCACAATCACTTAAAATCAATTACAATGAATGAGTGTTTTAGGGCTGCACTGTCATCCTTAATTAGAGTCTTTTATTATGTCATCAAATGACAGATGTTCTAAATTTGACAGAAAAAAATGTTTTTGATATATAAACTCTTGTTAAACTTAATGAAATTCTAGTGGGTGTCAGTCTATGACCAATATATATATATATCACTTTAGTTCAAGTCGCAATTAACTACCGACTTATTACCTCCCTATTATTGCGATATTAATAGTTTTTTGGTAGTTATAAAGTATGATTTTATTCTACATCCCTAAACTAAAAATCTATAAACCCAACTACTTCCTTGCTAGCTATTAACAAGCAGCAAATTAGCAGTTTATTGAGCTATAACTAAACTAAATTTTGTTTTAAATTAAATTACTATTAGTGTTTTTCTTCACATTAAAATACAATTACATTCAAGTTTATTTGTAAAGGGCTTTTAACAATAATTATTGTTTCAAAGCAGCTTTACAAAAGGTGCCCATTATTGCATTACAATTAAATTCAGAAAAGGTAAGGTTGTTAGTTACCATAATGTTATTATTTAAATAGCATTAACTAATTAACTATTAACTAATAGCTTTTTAACACTTAAAGTTACTTATATTTATTTATTGCTACATTAGCAATGGCTTTTTCATGGCAAAAAAGATATACATAAAAACATTACATGATTTAAAACAAATTCGTATTACAATAAAAAGTTACTTAGACAAATATATAGGATAGAAATAAATAAATAAAATTTACACAAAAATATATTCAAAGTTATATACCATTTTTAGTTCAATTTTTGATAAATAATTTAAGATACTTCCTGGTGGTACCTTTTTAAAAATGTCAATCAAAGTACTCTCCTTATAAAAAAATGTGTCTAATGGCATTCAACCTTCCATATTCCAACAAAGTATGCTTCATGGTAAGAGCAGCTTGGTAGTAATTACATTTAGGTGGTGTTTGGTTATTCAGTATAAACAAATGAGTAACCTAAAATGTCCAATTTGACATTTAGTACAGACAGTTTGTTCATGCCTGGCCTCAAAATTATAATTTGCAAAGTGTCTTTCATTTATTTTCGGGTGAATTTCGTGTAATTTATTATTTATGCAGTTGTCTCATTCCCTTTGCCATGTTTCATTTATATACAAATTAATTAAATTTCAGGGTCTCAGGAGGAATTAAACACTCTGTCACTTTCAAGGAGATACAAAAAGGTATTAAATAAACGTTGTTAACCTGCAGTTATATAGCATATAGGTGATGTCTATGTGTACATGTTTAATGAAGTGTATTAGTGTATTAAGTGTATGTGTGTGTAATGTCATCTAATGGAAATGTGATGCCCCAACATACATTGAGCTCAATGATCCACAGCAAGGTGATGAACAATAGGTCAAAGGTCACGAACAAGCAAAAGGTTCTTCGCACATCAGAGATGCCCTTCTTCTCTCCTGCTTCATAGGACTCGACGCGAGCAGAAATGGGAGTAGAGTTAATGTTACCCAAGCCCCCTAAATTGGCCCTGGAGCCCACACTGCTGCTGCACTGACTGTCCATTACTCCAGTCACTCCATTCACACTCACTCTTCTGGAGACTCACGCTCTGTAGTCATGCCTAGTCCTGGAACGACAGAGAGAAAGTGGCGTCATTTCACACAAGGTTCAAAGGTTTATAGTTATTGCTGTTAGATAGGGCTCTGTGATCTCTTTGAATAAACAAAACCACCAAATATCATAAAGGGTGTGTTCAGACATGTAGTTTGGTTCTCTTGGTTCTTTTGGAAAAGAAATGATACAGTATGTGTTGGTTGGTTTAGCTTTGACGCTGAGCAATTTTACTGTCATGGATGAGACATTTGGAGTAAAATCTCAAAATATTAATTCACAGAGAAAGTTTATGTTAACATTATATTGAAACATCCGTTTATATTTTCCAAAACAACTAACCACAAAGTTATGGGATCTGAAAAATATCAATCTGTAAACATGTTTTATATTTAAAATGTGGAAAATAAACATGCTTTATGAACGTGACCAAAAAAAGTTAGCGAGTTTACAGTAAACTGGGGCTGCACAATTTTGGAAAAATTTGACATTGAAATTTTTTTCCTTCGATATATATTATGATCTATTTGGAAAGTCAATACTTTAGATTGATTGGGATGATTTTGCATGGGAGTGAAATATAAATATATTTTATTTAAATTATGGTATACATATAATAAACATACATATACATATACATACATACATACACACACACACACACAAATAAACTACAGTAATAAATAAACACAATGGCACAATGGAGCAAAGTTAAAGTGAAAAAAAACAGCGCTTTATGGTTTTCTGGGGAGAGTCAAGTAGTCAAATGTAAAAGAGCATTGTATAGTCTTCATCATATAAACAAATCAATAAAATGCATCTATTTTTAAACTTCTTTGTGCTCTTTTCTCTTAATATGCTTTAAACTCTTAAAATGTTCACACATGCCTTAAAAACTGTTACATTTTAACTCTATAATGGTTAGACTTTGTAGTGACTTCACAAACCTCATGTGTTTTGACCTGTGGATTCTGGTCAACTATAAACTCAACTCAACATTGCATTGCGGACACAAACATTGCGATATCGATGCTCGAACGATGTCTTGTGCAGCCCTAAAGTTAATAACCCACTTGGTAGAAATTCTGTGAATTAAACTGCACAACCCAAAGGAAACAATAATAATCAAAAGGATAAGAGTTGGCTCACAATAGAACAAACATTTATTTGATATTTTTGCATTTATAAGAAAAAAGCTTTGTTATGGATGTCACAGATGAGACATTTCTCTTGTGTGTCTTTGGTAAATGAAATGTAATTGTTTGAAAACATTGACAGTACTGTAAAATACAAGCCTACACACAAAAAAAACTTAAAAAGGGTCTATTTTGGTGAAAACTTTTTTTCCATGATGGAAGGGGAGACATTTGCATGGAATTGCTCCATTGTAATTTTTAATACTGAACAAATAAAACAACAAAAACAAAAAAGGCTCTATGACATTTATTTATGCTTTCATTTATTGTGCATTTATAAATGAGTATGTAGAACAATGCTGTGTGCTGGGCTGAAATGACACGTGCATGTGATGGCATTTGTATCAGGTGAGATCTTGTGACATCATGTTACTATTTCTGGATTGTTGTGATGTGTCTGGTCTAACCGTGTTCATATTTTGGATAAGCCACGCTAAACTTGATTTGGAAATAGACCGAGATCTTTTGTTCTGTCTCAGTGTTGTTTGATTTGGTCAAGGATCAAATACCAGCATTCACACTGGCACCAGAGATGTTTTAAAGGCACAATGTTTAAGATTTTTGTCATTAAAATATATTTAAAAAACACAATAATAACAGTGTTCTATATTTCATTTGCACTTACATTATCCCAAATGCTTCGAAAAATACAGAGAAATAAGCCATTTTAACTAGTGCCAAGGACTGTTTTCTTATATCGTCATGCTATAGATGTCACACACCCTTGATTTCCAGATTGGTTTAATAGAAAACAGGGAAACATCAAAGATGCTTTAATATGTTGTGTGTTTTATTAGACTGCACAGAGCAGCATTATAACATTTACCATGTAAATATTTACTTTTTGGGATGAACTACTCCTTTAATACCAATTATAGTGTGACAATCAAGTTCTAGAATAGAAAATTCCCTTATTTTCTCAACAGGGGACCCGCATTTAATACATTTATATAAAAATAATAATAAAAACAGAACTACTGTTACAAGATTATCAATCAAGTTTCTGCTTTAGTTGCAGCCATCATTCCACAGGATTTCAACCTTTTAAAATGATCTTATATAACCACAAAATTACGTGTGAAAATTTTTTAATTCCCATGATTCGACTGAGACAGTTTCATCAATCAGAGAACTGAAACAAGCAAATCACACCAAAAGGACACTTAACTTCCATTCACAAAGTTATCAACTCAAACTCTCCGTGCTCTCAAACTGTTTATATATGTGTGTGTGTGTGTGTGTAAACAGTGTTGATTATATAAACTAGTGCTGCACGATACTGAAAAAAACAAATATTGTAATATTTTGTTTTTCTGCAATATAATTTTGCGATATATTATAAACAGTAATACAATTTCACCAAATAACTTTAAAAGCTCTATTTCTAATTTTTTGATTGATTAGAATAATTTTGTACGACAGTGTATCTGCATAACATATGAAACTACCTATAAGCATAAAGATATAAATGAAATAAACAGCGCTTTATTAGTCGTACAGCAATCAGACAAAGAACTTAAAGAATCAAATGTAAATAATGACCGTATGGCCTTTATTGTATAAATATTTATATATAAATAATCTTTGTTAAAGCTACAAACATCATACATTTCTTGTGCTTTTAAACTCTCTTAAAATGCTTTATAGCCACCGATCTTAAAAAGCACATTTTGGATAAAAACTATGCAATGACAAACTATTGTACGAAGTTAACTATAATCCAGACTGGACATTGCACATGCTGCGATGTAACTATTGCAAATGTGCACATTACGATATCAATGCTGAAATGATATATCGTACAGCCCTAATATAAACAACTAACATCTTTAATATTTATAAACCAATCGTTTTAGATTTAGCTGTCATTTTTTATTTGACTGGGCCATTTGCAAAGCTTCATGGGATTGTAGTTTTTCCCTACTTGCAGCTGTAGTATAATAGCTTTTAATTTGTCTGGTCTGATTTTCAAGTTTTTGTTTATTTTGTTTCTAAGTAAACTTTCACTCCAAAGTTGATTAGTTTAGTTCAAGTTTTATTTATTTATTGCCCATAGGTTGTTAATCAATTGCATCTGTTTACATTATAACAACTTATTTAAAACACAATAGTTCTTCCAGAACCAGTGCTGCATAAACATGGACAGGAACTAATGCAATCCATTACACACTAGGGCACGATATTGGAAAAAAATGATATTGCGATACCTTTTATCCTGCGATACATATCGCGATATTGAGTATATTTTCACCAGATGACTGGAATAGCCCTATTTGGAAAAACTAATAATAATAATATATTATTATCTATTTATTATTATCGATCTATTAATATACTATCTATTCATTTTATCTAAAATAAACTTTAGACTGATAATTTTGTAGTGGAGTGCATCTAAATACAATGAATCAATCACGAGTATTAATAAATACAGTAAATGCAAGTGAAATAAATGTTTTCTGGGAGTCTAGAAAAATTCAGGTACACAAATTAAATAATCAAATGTCAAGTATAACACAATTACAATTAATCTTTTTTTGTAGTTACAAATATTACAATTTAATGTGCCTGAATGATTTACCTGGCTTGAAATGTTCACAGTCACAAGCCCTAAAAATACTTGCAAATAACAAACATCTCAGTAACTTTACAATTTCATGAGTGTTTTCAACTGTGGTTCCTGGTCAACTATAATCTGGATTTGACATTGCAGATCCTACGATGTGACTATTGCAAACATTGCAATATCGATGCTGAAACAATATATTGTGCAGCGCTATTACACACTTCTCTGGAATACATATTCTAATTCAACAATCAAAGCAATTAGTAGTGTCATACGTAGAATAACAACTATTATGCACGACATCAGTGCAGGGAATCCAGATTTCCTCTCACACAATTTAAACCCAAATCATTACTTTGTAGCCACATACAGTGCGCAGTATATATAAATAAGTAAACCCTTCACAAATCTATCTTTTAAATTCATATTTTTAATAGGAAGCTCTACAATATTATATTTGTGCATATACATTAGATTAGTCAGTACTGAAGCCAAATCTGGAGCTTATCTAACAAAATAACTCACGATAACGGTCCAAAAACTAGTACACCCAAATTTATATGTTAAAATAAATATTAACATATAAATATTATAAATATTAATAAAAAATATTAAATACAAATTTAGGAAGAGAAAAAACTTAAAAATTGTTGAAATTTTGTAGGTTGTAATTTATTTATTTATTTTTTTGCAATATTTTGCTTGAATTGAACTGTATTATCTTTCAATTTCTAAATATGTTTGGGGACTAAAATATTTAAATAAATATATCTGTTTAATAAATCTGTTTTATTGAAATGCAGCAAATTACACTGCCTATATTCACTGAGAAATGGATACAAATATTAATTTTCAAAATGGGGTGTTCTGAATAATGCCGAGCACTGTAACTTATTGGCAATGTACAATGGAAATGTGTTTGTCTCCAAATAAAATATTATGAAACTTGAGAAATACAAAGCTCCCTCTCTCTCTGCCAAACATTTTAAAGGGGAATCCTGCAGAAATCTGCTACCATTTAAATTTAATCACAACACAAAGGACTTTAGTGCAACATAAGTGAATGGTAACAAGCTTTAGTAACTAGGCATGAAAATCTAGTCCAGCGAGTCTTATCAGGAGGATCATTAGGAAGCACTGAGTTTATGAGAACAGTAACTGTCTGTCAGGTTAGTTGGAAAGGTTCCTCTTATTGATGTCAATTACCGAAATACAGCAAGCCCAGGAATTTTCGTGACTTCATAGGCCACACTGTTTGCATATGACAAAATATACCTGACCAAAACAAATCCACGCAGGGGTTTTCTTCTGGCAAATATTGTATATTTTATATTGTTCAGAACTACCTCGTGATGTTTACATGAGAATGGTTATGCTTAATCTATAAATCTAGATCACAAAAGGGCTTAGTTCCTTTTCTTACAATAGAAATTATACGAAGCAACCAATTAAAATTAATCAAGAGTTCAGGTTATGTAGTTCGTTTATGTTTTGCAGTATTTATTTCTTTTTTTCTGCACAATCATTATTACCAAACCTGCAAGCTATAAGGCTAACTAGCATGACAATAACACGAAAGCCAGGGCGAATTTCTCAAAATGTAACATTATTACTAATCATATATTTACATCGTGCTAACTACAACGATAAAAGGCTAAATGAAAAAGCTAAACTCACAATCTCTCTTGAAAACAATTTATCCGGTTACATCGAGTCATACTGCATAATTTCCCGTCTCGTTATCACTAATTTATCAAACAAGTATCAGATCAGCTTCTCGTGTCGCTTACCTTGATGTGTAATCCTATAAAAGTGTGTGTTGTGTTACAGCCAACCGAAAAAAATCAGCAAACATCTGTGTCGTTACAAATTCCGCACCATCTGACCAGTTTCGCTTCAGTCAAACAGGAACTGGTGATGTTGTTTTGGAAAAGGGAATTGTGGGATATGTAGTGATACACGGAAATGCGACAGGTTTACCCATTGCCCACAGTTATACAAATCAAGCAAACAATATAGTTCATTATAATATACAAAGTTTTCCTTTATGAAAATTAACCATGGTTTACATTATAATAAAAGTGTACCTAAATAACCAAATTTTAGGCTAGGCTACTAAATGTAAAGCCACCTACTCATTACAAATAGCCTACTATGAACCGTTTTGTAGTGATTTGTTGCTTTATTTTAGTCTAACATACTCTTTCTATTAGAATAAATTTGCAAAATGAAGTTATACATTAATACCCCTAAAAGTCAACATTTAAAATATTTTTAGTTTATTAATTTATGAAGACAATAAAAATCAAGTGGCATTTGCAAACAAATGATGCTACAGCCTCTATCAGAATACATACAGAGTCATATTTTAACTTATAGAGATCAGGAGGTCATTTTAGTCAAATTGTGAGCTCATTTTAGTCTAAGTGTGAGATCAGTTGTCCTCAAGTTCACATATGTGTCTTAGTAGAGTTACCAAAGCCATATTTTATCACATTAACTTTGGACAGTTAACTGTTCAAACCTTTTGTTTTTATTCTGAACATATTATGAACACACATATGTAATCCTAGACCACAAAACCAATGTTGCATGGGCTTGTGGGAATAGCCAAAAATACACTGTATGAGTCAGAATTAGTGATTTACTGTGATTCGAATATTTAAAAATGAAGATATTGTAAAATAAATTCCTTCTAAAAATAAATAGACAATTTTTGACCAGTAATATGCTTTTGATTTCAACTTTTAATTTTGACAATTTTAAAGGCAATTTTAATTTGTGAATCCTTAGATTCCAGATTTTCTAGTTGTATCTCAGATAGTAATATCCTATCCTAACAGACCATATAGCATAGCTTATTTATTCAGCTTTTTATTTGTGACTAGCATGTTTTGTGGACTAGCGTCACATATGTATATATCAACAAATATCGATACGAAACTTTGAATAATGTTGGTAGCCATATAAATGACAGTCACTAAATTCCCTGTATTTCTTTTCTGCTATGCAATAGGAACTGTCAACTGTTCTGTTTTTCAAAATATATACAGTTGAAGTCAGAATTATTAGCCCCCCTCTTTATTTTTTTCCCCAATTTCTGTTAAACAGAAAGATTTTTTTCCGCACATTTCTAATCATAATAGTTTTAATAACTCATCTCTAATAACTGATTTATTTTTATCTTTGTCATGATGACAGTAAATAATATTTACTAGATATTTTTCAAGACACTTCTATACAGCTTAAAGTGACATTTAAAGGCTTAACTAGGGTAATTAGGTTAACTAGGCAGGTTAGGGTAATTAGGCAAGTTATTGTATAATGATGGTTTGTTCTGTAGACTATCAAAAAACAATTAGCTTAAAGGGGCTAATAATTTTGTCCCTAAAATGTTTTTAAAAAAATGTAAAACTGCTTCTATTCTAGCCGAAATAAAACAAATAAGACTTTCTTCAAAAGAAAAAACATTATCAGACATACTGTGAAAATTTCCCTGCTCTGTTAAACATTATTTGGGAAATATTAAAAAAAGAAACAAAAATTCAAAAGGGGGTGAATAATTCTGACTTCAACTGTATATTTTTTGTATGTGCCGTACACAAAAGAAAGAAACTCAAATATAGTTTCAATAGAGTCAATTTTCATTTTTGGCTGAACTATATCTTTTTAATGAAGACACCTAACCTTACTCTTCACAATGATGTCACTAGCTCCATTGAGTGCACTGTGCCTGAGATTGCATGTCTGCATCCAGATACTATTAGATATTTTAATCATTGTACACTTTTGAGTTAATCAAGATATAGAAACAATAGCGTGGCTTAAAACTAATCTTGTTAAGTACACAAACTAGTGCTTTCATTAATCAACCAATAACTGACAAGTCTTTATCTAAAACATTATTGATTAACTGTCTGATATAAGGTATGCATTCTTAAATAGATTTTCTCAAACAGTGTGGTAGTGAGGTAAACAACTTTATTCAAACGAAAATTAAATTATTAAGCTTTCTGCAGATATAAAACAGCAATTTAAAATAAACAATATAAGCATCGACAGTGTAATAAACCCAATTAAAGGAAAACTTCACTTAAAAAATATACATTTCTCTCATCATTTACTCACCCTTTACTTGTTTTAAACCTTTAAGAGCTTCTTCTCCTTCTGTTCAACACAAAAGAAGATATTTTGAAAAACGTTGGAAACCTGTAATCATTTAACGTGCGTAGTATTTGTTTTTCTTACTATATAAGTCAATGTTTACAGTTTTCTTAAAATATATATATTTTTTCCTTAACAGTGGAAAGAAACTCATAAAGGTTTGAAACTATAAGGATAAGACAGTGAGTACATTGTCATTTTGGTGTGAAATATCACTTTAAATGCTAAATAAAATAACTAGAACCGAATAGTAACTGTTATATAATCTAAAAAAAAAAAAGTACTACATTTGTCCACCCTCTGCATTAAAATCAGGCTTCAATAAGATATGAGGCACAGTTCACTCGATAAATCAACATGAACTGTTTAACTTAAAACTAACTATCCTGGTTTATTTCAACGCCTTTAATTAACAGTATCTGCACTCATTTCATGTGCTCTTTGTCAGTGTAATACTAGTTATTTGAAAGCCATCTATTTATTATGGATGATCTAATGCAGAGCCATATGTTATTTAATGCTGATCAGACACTTATTTTCAGCAGTCAGATGTCATCCTCTCAGACAGAGCGGACAGGCAGGTGCTGGGTGGATTGAACACCTCTGGGTCACTGATGCCCAGCTGAAGGTCAAAGAAGCGAGTGGATGTGGTCACACTGCTGTTTTTGGTGTACGTCTCCTGCACAGGATAGCAGTCTTTCAAAGTGTACACACCAACCCAAGCTTCATCTGTCAGAGACATAGAAAAAGGTGTACATTTCTATCAGTCAAATATAATAAGGCATAAGTCATATGTAGGGCCAGACGGAATCTGCGGATGATTTTTGCTATTTCTGGGGAGAATTTTGGTAAAAATCTGCGGATTTCTGCGGATTTTGGGAGTATCATAACTATTTGTGAAATAAAAAAATTTTATATTTGTAACTTTTATTTAATGTTTAAATTGCAAATCCAATTAGATTAACTGTAAATAGTTAACTGTAAGTAAATAAACAGAATTAATGAGGGGCTAAAAATCTGCTGAAGATCTGCAGATAATCTGCGGAATTCTGCGCGCGCAAATTCCGTGTGGGCCTAGTCATATGCAAACTGCACACTTAAGCATACTTTTGCGAGCTGGTTTGCGATCAGACCACTCTTGGACCTCGATCATGTCTCCAGGTCCCCCAATGAAGTACTGGTCCTCGTATGTGGAGTTGAGAGGTATGTCATAAGGGTCCCAGGACTCTGTCAGAGCAATTTTTGCACACTGCTTTGTAATTTCCTCAATCTGGAAAAGCACTCCACTTTTGAACAAGTAGATGTACTCAAAGAACCTCAAAGACAAAACATAACACAAATACTTTAATGCAAGCAATTTGTACATTTTTATTAATGTAGTTATAATAATGGCGTTTCTGTATTACTCACAATACAATAATTATATGAGGTTATTAATTCCACTTTTACTTTTTGATCTACTATTTGGATCAATTCAATGGTGAACATTTCAGACAGTTATTATATTTTCCACCTACTAAAATTAAATACTTTAAAGTAAATTTTTTTGACTGAGTATTGTTTTCTGATACAAGTGACTAAACATTCTTAAATCAAGATAAATATATATTATAGCAAAATGACATATTATACAAAGTCAAACAATATGGTAAAAGTAAACATTTTTCCTTTTGAATTTCCCAATAGTAGATCATTTTCAGAAAACAAGACTTCTTATGTTGTCATTTTGGTTCTCAAGTAAATTTATGTTGATTACATTAATTATTATTACTTTATTTTTATGAAGAATCATATAATTTGAGTTTTTGACCAAAGACCTGATGATGATGATGATGATGATAATAATAATAACAGAAAGCCTAGATATTTTTTCTCTCTTTTTTTTATTGAGAATTATTTGTATTTTGTCCAAAAAATCTTTATATGACTATTAATTTAATAATCTGTTATTATATTTTATAATGACTAATCAAATAATAATAATACCAGAAATATTAACAACAATTACGTTATGTATCCTACACTGAAAAAATGATTTCAGAAAAATTGTCACAAACAATATATATATTGAATTTAAAGAAACAAATTAAATTTAGTAATGTTCAACGTAATTTGTTTATTTAAATTCAGCCCAAATAAATTGTTTACAACCACTTAACTTATAAAAATGAGTAAATCCAAGGAATAATCTTTGAATCATTTTTTTCAATGTATTTGTTTAATAACTAGCCTATTACAATAGCCTACAACAGCTACTGTTACTATACTATAATATTTTTATATAGGCTATATTGTCTCTTTTTTTACATTATCACTATGCTTTTCAAGTATACTTTGGGAATGTTTTTAACATTTGGAACACTAGACAAAATTAACAACGGTACGCGTATTAAAGTGTATTTCATAACATTATAAATTTGTACTTCTTGCATGGTGTGTGTCCAGTCTTCTGCTCCAGGACCCTGATTCTCTGGTTCTGGGCGTCATAGGAGACGGCTGCCCGTGTGTTTCTCCCGGTGCCGTGATCATATTCAACCGTCCGACCCTCCCACTGCAGCGGCGCGGGGCAGGGCTGAGGAGCCACCCGAAAGCCCAAACACACGGACAAACACAACACCTGCCATAAAACAACAAACACCGACATCTCTGCTAGTGCACCGCAATAATGACGGGATAATGAACAAAATCACGCAACGATCCACAGGCCTGCGAGTGGAGAAGAGAGACGTTTGCGGGATGCTTAATCCAAATGACAAAATACACTGGCAGCAGCATCCATGTCACGAACACGTCAGAAACAGCGATTGGTCAGAGATCAGACCTATGGATCAGACCCATATGACAGATTATTTTGCCCAAATCGAAAAAACAAAACAAAATAGTTTCTTGTATTACTAAATTGCGTTAAAAATATAATTATAATATGAATAAATAATAACATCATGTGTTATTATTTACAGCAAATACAATATTATATTTCGCCATCATTCCGAACGCTTATATAAATAATAATACCTAGTAGTATTTGTAGTAAAATACTTACTAATTTTTACTAACTTTTTATTACCTAATTATTAATACCTAATTATAATTAATAAAAATAATAATAACAACATATTATTATTGTTTACGTTTTATTGCAAAGAACATTGGTACTTCACCATGATATTTCAGAACATTTTTAATAATTAATGTAATAAATTCTATCAGTTTGCCATAATAATAATAACAACAAAAACGATAAAACGTTTAATTATTTAACATATTGTTAGTGTTTAATCTTATAACTAATCAATGTGAAATTCGGATAATAAATTCTTACTTATTAATGTGCACCGAAAAAAAAATATTTAAATACAAATCAGAGTAGTAAACTGACGTTTGTCGTATTAAAATAAACGCCGCCATTTGCATCAGTTTGTTTACAGGACGAATCGCCAAGACACCCAAACCACCAGATGGCAGCATCTTTTTTTCTGCCACCACGTACTGCTTTAGTATGTTTGTCTTCAATATGTGTTGGAAGTTGTTGGTATTTAATATGGCGAGCCCCGTACAACGTGTGTGCTAGGGAGCGCTTCATTCTTCCTTTTCTTCCGTGGCCGCCATCGAGTTAGGAGCGTGAGAGGACGCGGGAGGACGGTCGCGCGCGAAATTTGATCAACTATAACAAACAATATTAAAAGAATATCTCAACAAATTTGAGAAAGAGAAAGAGAAAGATGAATCGAACTCGAATAAAAAAGACATTGACTGATTCAGAGACAAGGGAGGGGGCTGAGGATTCAGTAGAGGAAGAAGGAGGAGAGGAAATGGAGGTAGGTCGAGAGAAAGCAGAGGGTGAAAGTGTATTTACTAAAGTTGGGACAAGGAAGAGGAGAAAAAAAAGTAAAGAGTGTTCTTCTGGTAATGTAGAAAATAGTGATGAGGAAGTAATGGAGGGTGGGAAGAAAGTGGAGTTTAAAGTAGTAATCAGGTTTAGAGAAGGATCTGGGATGAGAGGAGTAAGTCCGATTGCTCTGACAAATGATCTGAAGAAGTTAGTAGGAGAGATAGCTAGTGCAAAAGTGCTGCAAGATGGGGCATTACTAATAATTTGTGGAAACGAGGAACAAAGGAAAAGGGCATTAAGTGTTAAGAAAGTGTGCAAACAAGAAGTAGTGAATTGCAAAATGATTGGTGAAAAATTAGGAGTTAGAGGAGTAATTTCTGGGGTCCCTTTAGAAATTTCAGAAGATGAGATAAGGAAAAATATTGAAGGAGGGAAAGTAGGAGAAATCAGAAGACTGCAGACAAATAAGGAGGGGTATAGAGTTAACAGTTTCTCAGTAATGATTATGTTTGAGGAAGAGGTGTTACCAGAGCGAGTAAAAATTGGTTACATAAGTTATCCAGTAAGAGAGTACGAAAGAGCACCGTTAAGATGTTATAACTGCCAAAGGTATGGACATATAGCAATAGTATGTAAGGCAAAAAAGAGATGTGCAAGGTGTGGAGGAGAACATGAGTATGGGAGATGTGGAGATGCAGAGGTGAGGTGTTGCAATTGTGGTGGAGCGCACAATGTTGCTTTCGGAGGATGTGAGGTTAGACAAAAAGCAATAGAAGTCCAAAAAGAAAAGGAGAAAAATAATCTGTCATATGCAGATGCTATCAAAAAGGTGGAAAGAATTAATCTAGAGAAAGGAGAGGTAGGTAAGAAGGGTCCGAGTGTAAGTGAACAAATTAATTCATCAAAAATAGGAGAAGGAAGGGACAAAACAGAAGATGTGCTAGAAGTAAGCAAGAAAAACTTTGTCTTGTTCATAGCAGAAGTCATAAACTGTACAGCACAAACGGAAAAAAGAACAGAAAAAATACAGATCATTGTAAAAGCAGCAGAACGATTTTTGGACGTTAAAGATCTCACATGGGAAAGGGTTAGGGATGGCCTAACTGTTGAGAGTCAAAGTAGTCAGGAATTATGGCATGGTCGATAGTGTGGATGTTTATTATTTTACAATGGAATGCTCGAAGTTTACTGGCTAATGGGTTGGAGTTTAAAGGTTATATTAATCAATATAAAGAGAAACCAGACATAATTTGCATTCAGGAGACTTGGCTAAAGAATGAGCTTGACTTTGGTCTAAAGGGGTATTCGTCAGTAAGAAGGGACAGGAAAGAGGGTACAGGAGGTGGCTGTGTCACATTTATCAGATCAGGCACTCCGTATAGATTAGTAGGAATAGGGGAAGAAATGGAATATATAGTGGTGGAAGTTTGGGTACAAGGGGAAAAATATGTGATAATAAACTTTTATAATCCGTGCAATAGACTAGAATATGATAAGTTGGAGAAAATAGAAGGGCTCAATGATGAGAGAGTAATTTGGTGTGGAGATTTTAATGCACATAACACTCTGTGGGGTGGATCAACAGTGGATTTCAATGGGAAGGTAGTGGAAGAGTTAATGGTGTCTTATAATTTAGTTTGTCTGAATGATGGAAGTGGAACAAGGGTAAATTTTTCAACAGGGAAAGAATCAGTTTTGGATTTAACAGTAGTATCTGGAGTAATAGGGGGGAAAGCTGAATGGGAAATCAGTAGGAAGTGCACTATGGGTAGTGACCACTATCCAGTAGTTACGGTTATACAGGGAAATGAGAGAAGAGAAGGGGGAAAGATTGGAGCTGTTGGGAGATGGATTTATGAAAAAGCAAATTGGAAAGAATTTATGTCAGTTAGTGAAGAAGGGATAAAAACACTGGATAAAATGGGAATATCTGATATTGATGAAATAAACAATAGAGTAGTAGCAGTAATTATGGAGGCAGCAGAGCAATATATACCAAAGAGTAAAGGGGGTAGGGAGAGGAAAATAGTGCCTTGGTGGAATGAGAAGTGCAGAGAAGTCGTAAAAAGGAAAAGGAAGGCTTTTAAAAGAATGACAAATTCATATAACTTTCAAAGTTTAATAGAATATAAAGCTGCCCAAGCAGAAGTTAGGAGAGTAGTAAGGAATACAAAAAAAGAATATTGGAGAGAATTTTGTAATGAGATAGGAAGAAGTACACCGGTTGCAGAGATATGGAATATGATTAAAAAAATGAGAGGAATTAGGAAAGAAGTGGAAATTCCTGTGCTTAAAGAAGGAAATGTGATAGCGGTGAGTGATAGAGAAAAGGCTCTGATGCTAAGAGAGGCATTCACCAAAGTGAACTCCTCTAGAAATTTGTGTGAGGATAGATTAAGGATTAGGGAAGAGGTGTTAAAAAGTAATCCGTTGATAAAGCACAGGAAAGAAGAAACAGGCAGTATTTTGGATGCTCCGTTGGAAATGGCAGAACTAAAAAGAGTGATAAATAGAGTAAAAGAATCTTCCCCTGGTTTAGATGGAGTAAGTTATACAATGATTAAACATTTAAGTGACAAGGCTTTGAGTATTATGTTAGATTTTTATAACAAGATATGGAGAGATGGAATTTTGCCAAAGAGTTGGAAAGAAGCGTTAATAATTCCAATTAAGAAACCAGGAAAGGATTATAGTAATCCAAACAGCTACAGACCAATAGCGCTTACTTCTCATGTAGGTAAAATAATGGAAAAAATAATAACTGACAGATTAATGTATTATTTGGAAAAGGGTAAGAAACTATCGCCAAATCAGAGTGGTTTCAGGGGGGGAAGAGGGACTATGGATCCAGTGGTATGTTTGGAGACTGATATAAGGAAAGCGTTAATGAATAAAGAATCAGTGGGAGCAGTATTTTTTGACATTGAAAAGGCTTATGATATGGTATGGCGTGATGGACTGTTAATGAAACTGGAAAAGATGGGAGTAGAAGGCAGGATGTTTAATTGGGTTAAAGATTTTTTGGAAGAGAGATCAATTAAGATAAAAGTAGGAGAATTTACATCACCAAATCAAAGAACAGAGAATGGTACTCCTCAAGGGAGCGTCATTAGCCCATTGCTTTTCATTATAATGATTAATGATGTATTTGAGAAAATAGATAGGGGGATTAATAGATCTTTGTTTGCGGATGATGGAGCTTTGTGGTTTAGGGGAAGAAATATAGATTATATTATGAGGAAAATGCAAAAGGCACTATATAAGGTAGAAGAGTGGTCATTTAAATGGGGGTTCAAATTTTCAGTGGAAAAAACACAAGTGGTCCTGTTTACAAAAAAAAGTAAAGGAATAAATCTGAAGTTAAAGTTGTATAATCAAAAGCTAGAACAGGTATCAAAAATTAGATTTTTAGGTATGTGGCTAGATAATAGACTTACATGGAATGAACATATTAAAAGGATGGAAGATAAATGCAAAAAAGTTCTGAACGTAATGAGATGTGTAGCTGGGCAGGTCTGGGGGGCAGACAGGTTGGCTTTAAAAACTATATATATTACACTGATTAGATCAGTGCTGGATTACGGAAGTGTAGTGTATAGTTCATCAGCAAAGACTCATCTAGAGAAGTTAGAGAGAATCCAAGCTCAGGCGTTAAGGATATGTTGTGGGGCAATAAAATCATCACCTGTGTCAGCTCTTCAAGTTGAAGTGGGAGAAATGCCTCTTAGTTTAAGAATGAAACAGTTAACGGCAGTTTATTGGGTAAATCTAATGGGGCAGGAGGAGTCCCACCCTACAAAAAAGGTCTTACAGAAATGCTGGGAGTATGGAAAGAGTGAAAGCAACAGTTTTGGGTGGATAGTGGAACATTTAGTGGAGGAAGTGAACATTAAAGGGTTAAGTATTTCTCCTAGACTGATTATATCTGCTGTTCCTCTGTGGGTTCTGCCTCAACCAGTGGTGGATTTAAAAATGTTAGAAATAAGACAAAAAGAGGGAATGAGAGTATTGGAGGAGATATATGTAAAAGAATACTTAATGGAAGAATACGGAGAGATGGTACATGTTTTCTCAGATGCATCAAAAAATCCAGATAATGACCAGCTAGGAATAGCATATGTAATTCCAAAGTTTAAGATAGCAAAAAAAATAAGGATTTCAAACAAATTATCAGTATACACAGGGGAAATGTTGGCAATAAGTCTAGCGTTACAATGGGTGAAAGAAGCTGGAATTAAGGAAGTGTTAATTTGCTCAGATTGCAGTTCTGCCCTTTTAAGCATCAAAGCAAAACACTCAGACTCTAGGCAAGATTTAGTTATTGAAATATTACAAGAGTTGTATAAATTAAAAGGAGAAAGAGTAAAGGTAGTGTTCATGTGGGTGCCGGCTCATGTGGGATTAAAGGGAAATGAGGCAGCAGATGAAATGGCAAAACAAGCAGCACTGGAAGTTAATATAGGAATGGAAGTGACTTATAGTAGAAGTGAAGTTAAGGCAATCATAAAGAAACAAATAATGGGGAAATGGCAATACCAATGGGAAGCAGGAAAGAATGGAAGACATATGTATTATATTCAGCCAAAAGTGGGTAAAGGGAGGCACTCGAGTGGAAAAAGGAAAGAGGAGAATATATTATCCAGACTTAGAATTGGACATACGGGACTGAACAGTACAATGAAGTTAATGGCAAAGCACAGAACAGGTCTATGTGAGTGTGGGAGAAATGAATCTGTTAAACATGTGATCATGCATTGTGAGCGGTATAATGAAGAAAGAAGTAAATTATTGGAAGAAATCAAGAAAGAAAGAGATTGTGAGTTTACAATGAAATGTTTATTAAATCCTGAGGAAGGAAGACATAATTACACTGCATTGTTTAGATTTTTGAAAGATACAGGACTGATAAATAGGATATGATTTATAAGAATAATTGTTAAGGTAAATTTATTAAGTTTAAGGTAGGGATGGAGGGAGTTACTTTCTGAACCTGACATAGTGGGAGAGGTAAGCAGAAGTCAGAAGAGCTGGAGACGCAGCGCTGGCGGATGCGTAGTCTCTTGCTGAGTCAGGGGAAGGGATACAAATGGGGTTAGAGTAGAGTCTCTGAATCAGGTCACAGGAAGGTGGCGGTAATGCACAAAAACTGGTGCGATCCGCCAAATAAAAACGAAAGAAGAAGAAGAAGAAGAAACGTGTGTGCTAAAAATCAGGTTGAGTGCGTTTACAGAGACTGATAAGATGTCAGGTTTAACACAGACTCAGTTTGAGTCTAGCGACGATGAACTGCCGGAGGAGGTCGCCTTCGACGCGTCCAAACAAGCGGCGCTGAAGAGCGTCAAAGATGCGCTCGAGTCGGCCAAAAGGTCTGTCTGTGAGAGAGTTCAAATCATCAATACACACATGAGCAGACGGCCCTTTAACATCGTTTGTTTCTTTCACTTTGTGTTCAGAGAAAAGAACTTGTTAAAGGAGAAGCGAAGAAAAAGGCAGCAGCTGTTTCAAGAGCAAAAGGTTAGTCAATTCAATCGGTCTTAAAGATGTCTAACAGTTAGCATATTGTTACTTGGAGTAAGTAATGTATTTATCCACATAAAATAGTTTATGTAACATTTGTATCATTCCACACATCTTTAAGTGTTATATCGTTGTTTTTAGAAGAGAAAGCTGCTTCCTGAAGACCTTCTGGAGAAATTTGATACAGAACCTCAAAAGTAAGTTCTCGCCCTTAAATGGATAACGTTAGTTGACTCAAAAATGAAAATGACCTCAGGAGTATCTTCTATTGAACACAAAAGAATACAGGTTGAAGAATGCTGGTTGCTGGCATCCATCGACAGAAATGACCATCCACCAGCATTCTTTAAAATATTCTTTTGTGTTCAACAGAAGATAGAGACTCAAATAGGTTTTGAACAAGTGAAAGGTGAGTAAATTAATTTTCATTTTTGTGAGAACTAACCATTTATTAAAATGACTGTAATTCCCAAAATCATTTAGGAGTCTTAATTAACGTATTCTTTCACTTTAGGCAGACTGAAGTTACTGACAACAACAAAGGTAACAATCAAAAACCAAAACATTTACATTTTCTGAAACTCTACACCAGTGGCCATGTCAGAAATGTTGAAGTGAGTGTGTGGATCTCATTTTCACTCCAAATGAAAATGGTCAAAAATATGCGCTAAAAGTACATGCGTCATTAAAAATGTGCGAATAACTTTCTCATATATTGTTGAAAATACTAAGAATATGCACAAAGTATAAACATGAGATCTCTCTGCTACTTAAAGGGGTAGTTCACCTAAAATTGAATATGTACTCACCCTCAAGTAGTTTCAAACCTTTAAGTTTCTTTTTTCTGTTGAAAACAAAAGAAAATATTTTGCAGAATGTTGGAAAACTAACCATTGACTTCCATAGTAGGAAAAAAACTTTCTTCAGAACATCTTGTTCAATAGAAAAAACTCATAAAGGTCTGAAGGGCGAGTAAATGATGACAAATTAAATTTTAGGTTGAACTATCCCTTTAACACATTGTTAACTGTCTGTCGATTAGAGTACTTATTGACATGCAACTATTTTGTAGATGAGGAAGAGACGAACACGTCAGAGACGATCTCTAAGAGGTATGTATAATATTAATAAACAATGCACACATTGACCTTACTCTCAGGCTTCCACATGCATATGTGAAGAAATCCTCTGCCTTTAGTTTACCAGAAAACTACACCGTAATGAGGCTGAAGGATGAATCTACTTCCAATTCACTTCAACAAAGCGCTGCGGATTTCATTCAGTCTCGCTTTTACGGACCAAGAACCAACAGAACCACCAGTAAGCGCTCGCTGTGCTCTTCAGATCCTGTTTTTTAGCAGATGAAGTTGACCAGCTGGATATCACATGTACTTTAATTTACAGACGCAGAGCTTCTGTCCCTCAATAAGAAGAGGGGAGCCAACAAAGGTGCCGCTGTGCAGTTTGCAAATAAAAAATGGGGTGAGTATTGAGATTGTGTTCAGGGATATTATTATGTCCTCAACATATATTTTGAAATGCATCATGCTGAACCGTTTTTATCATTCATCTACAGCTGTTGACGTGAAAGCAAATGTTGCAAAGACCAACAAAAGGTTTATGCATAAAGAGAAACTGATTCCTACTTGAGATCTGAAGCAGGAGAAAGAAGTGCGGAATTAGGAGTTCAAGAGTTGAGGACTATTGGCTTCAATCATTCAGTTGTTTCTGACCACATGGATCATGTGTTTCTAAAGGACTCCTTTAAGGATTTCTGACCTCTTGGAACCTCATAGTCAAGCATATTCAATTAAATATCAAATAAGATTGTGTTTGCTCATTTAACAAGAAATATCTTGTCTATAGATTCAAACTTTAAATAGAAGTGGGAGAATGTGAATTTGCTTCGTTTTCATATTTTCTGTACATTTTAATAAATGTAAACCTGATCTAAGAAATGAAAATTCTGGTCAGTTGCTTTTGTACATTGTTTGACTCCATTAAAACCCTTTGACTATATAAATCACGGGTGATTTTATTTATTTTTTATTTTTTTATAAGTTCACTGTTGGCTCTGATGTGCAACACAGAGTGTGTACTTTGTGCATTGGCACATTTTTTAAATTTATTGCAGATACAGAGTGCTCACACATGAGTCATTAATTTTTTTGCATTCCCTGGTTTGCCCTCAAGGTGTGCATATGTCGAACATGTAGTGATCACCCACACTATAAACAGAATAAGTTGGAAGGCTTTGTGTTTATGTACAAGAGTTGGACAATGAAACTAAAAGGCCTGGTTTTAGACCACAATAATTCATTGGTATGATGTAGGGCTTCTTTTGTGGCCAATGCAGCATCAATTCTTGGGAATGACAAAGGGATTTTGAGCCATTCTTCTTGCAGAATAGTGGAGGGGGCACTATGTTATGCTGGTGGACTCGCTCCTCCAAAACCCCAAGGTAGCTCAATAATATTTACATCTGGTGACTGTCAGGCCATAGGACATGTTAAACATGTATATTGACCCTGTGGAGCTCTTGGTAAACAGCTTTAGTGGAAATGTGTGAGGTGGGGTGCACATTTAATCCAGCAGCTGTGGTTTTACAGTTGCAATCAGAATTATTGAACCCCCTTTGAATTTTTTTTTCTTTTTTAAATATTTCGTTTTATTTCGGCTAGAATAAAAGCAGTTTTTAATTTTTTAAAACCCATTTTAGGGTCAAAATTATTAGCCCCTTTAAGCTATATATTTTTTCAATAGTAAACAGAACAAACCATCATTATACAATAACTTGCCTAATTACCCTAACCTGACTTGTTAACCTAATTAACCTAGTTAAGTCTTTAAATGTCACTTTAAGCTGTATAGAAGTGTCTTGAAAAATATCCAGTAAATATTATTTGCTGTCATCATGATAAGATAAAAATAAATCAGTTATTAGAAATGAGTTATTAAAACTATTATATTTAGAAATGTGTTGAAAAACTTTTCTCTCCGTTAAACAGAAATTGGGGAAAAAAATAAACGGGGGCTAATAAATCAGGGGGTTGAATAATTCTGATTGCAACTATGTTTTCTTTGGATACAATCCAAGTTGGCACCCGGACATCTCTTTCAGACAGCTTCCTCTTGTGCCCACACACACTCTTGTTGGATGTGGTTGGTCCTTCTTGGTGATATGCTGACATTACCCTGGATATCGTGGCTCTTGATACATCACAAAGACTTTCTGCCTTGGTCACAGATGTGGCAACAAGATGCACACCAAAACGTCCTCTTCTGAACTCTGATGTCACCCATAATGTTGTGTCAATTGCAATATTTTAAGCAAAACTGTGCTATTACTCACCTAATTAAACCTTCACACTCTGCTGTTACTGGTGGTATGTGTAAACAATGCAGATTGGCCACCAGGCTGGTCAAATTTAGCCATGAAACCTCCAACACTAAATTGGCCGGAGTTTCAGTTTTATCGTCAAGTTCACTTCGATCCTCCATGTTCCACACCAAAGACTAAAAACAATATGGATGACATGTCTTCACTTCCTTTCATGGTAAAAAGGTGTAACAAAATAGTCCCAGTTTGGCTGCGGTGAGTCTGTGCAATAGTGATTATGAGCAGGGGATTGCAGGATGAAAATTCCATCCAAACTCCTGCAGACCCAATCTCAACACAATTATGAGAGCAAACCTGTTATTTATAGAATCAAATAACTAAACAAAAGCAAACAAGAAAATAAACACAAGCATAAACCACTGGGATTAATGGTGAAGAAATTACTGAAATGCAATTAGAATTTTTAGTTTGGTTCACGTCCCAAACATTAACATGGAGAGGCTGAGTTTTAAGACCTGTACTGTAGCCAGCGACCAGTCAATATTGACCATTTCAAAGGGCCTTTCAAACAATTTCTCTTAATCACAAAATTAGCAATATGAGCTAAACCAATATGAACAACATCAATATGGTTTTAGGGCCAAATTGATACTACACTGTCTAGTGTACTTAGTATATCCGTTATAGCCTTCACACGGTTGCAAACCCTTCACTGTACCCTGACGCACACCTTTTAAAATAAATGTAATTACATGTTGTCACAATCTGTGATTGGTCAGCTTGGTATTGGTGACGAGTGTAGGTGAGGCCAAGAGCCATGGGAGCAGGGTGAGGACAAGAGTTCCTAACATGTTTAACAAACTAAGAGTCCCGCGGAGCTACAAATGGATGCTTTTGTTTAGATATTACAGATTTTGGTTAGAGCATAGGGATTAAACCTTCTGAATGGACCACAGTGACCATCTGAAAGCAGCCTAAAAATTTTTCACACAAAAGCAAGTGGCAAACCAACAAAATGTCGAAACATTATGAAACAAGTGAAGTTTATTTATAAACTAATTTTGAGAGGATCACTTGATTATGATGGTCCACGGCTGGTCCTGCATTAGCTTACAATTGATTCACCAATCAGATGATTCCTAACTCATTATAAATAACCAGAGTTTCTTATTTCAGTACCTTCGTCTTGATGACCACTACCTTCTAGATGGGCGACACGGCGGCCCAGTAATTAGCACTCTTGCCTCACAGCAAGAATGTCTCTGGTTAAAGTCCCTACTAAACCAGTCCACATTTCTGTGTGGAGTTTGCTCGTTCTTCCCATGCTTGCGTGGGTTTTCCCGTGTTTTCCGGTTTCCTCTCACAGTCCAAAAAATGCGCAACCTAAGTAAATTGAACATACCAAATTGGCATCATAGTCAAGCTCTTATCAAGCCGTATATCTCTCCTTAGCCATTCCTATATCTGTCATTAGCCAGAAATAAGTTGGGGAGTTCATCGAGATCAACCTCAGCTCAAACTCCCCTCTCGCCCTGCTAACCAGAGGGAGCCCAGGGCTCGAGAATCTTATAAGCTCAAGGCTCTCTTCCGGGACAGCATGCCAAACAAGCTTATTACCAATCATCAGCTAAGTGTGAACTCTTGAATTATAACTGTGGAGGCACCTCATTCACTAAATCATCTTTTTGTTGTTAAATGGATACATGCTCCATGCTACAGGTTAAAAAAAGTTTCACACAGCAGCGTTTCAGGAACACCCATCCCTATTAAAATGCTTGTCATTCAATAACGGCATACTCATTCAACATCTGAACGCTCGCTAAGAATGTGTCCAAACACAGACTGGCAAATCTCGTTCAACTGGGTATTTATGTTTTATTACTGAAAATGATAAGACAGTGTTGATGACAATACTGTACCATTCTCCTTGTTTTAAAAGTACTGATGGTCTGAGGGACTGACTGGTAAACAAGAGGAGAAAAAACAATGGAGCAGGCTTGCCTCTCCGGGACTGGATATGACCTTAAATTTCACCATGTTCCTGTTTGCACATTCAAACTGCACAGAAAAAAAACACAGTGCAGGCAAACGATGACTAGAGAACGCCTGAATATGGACTTTTTAAAAGATGGGAGTAAGAGATGGGGTGGACGAATAGACCATAGACATCAATACAATTACAAATCAAAGTGTCCGAACATTGCATCAATCCTGCTGTGCAGTTGGCAGAGGGAGGGTGCGCTTGCACAAAAAAGGGCAAAACTCATACAGCTCACACTAACGCTCTATACTAAATACCACCACTAAGGATGACTCCAGCAGTGTTAGGTTTTCTGGGTTTTATTATTTTTTTACTGTAAGATAACTAAATGTTCCACACTCCTTGTGTTAATATAACTTCAATATTTTTCTTTTTTTTTCTTCTTTTTTTATGGTAAAGTACACAAGCTGAGACCTGAAAATAGCAGGGTGTAGCTGCGGTTTGACCTTCAGGTCTCGCTCACTCTGCCAGCTTTCAACCGAGAACAAATATATCTTATATGCAAGTTTACCAATAATAACATTAATTATGTCATAATAATTTTCCTCATGCCTTGTAAATTAGGAAACAAACAATCAGAGCCTGCTGCACCCCCCACCCAACACCTCCTCCCCTCCCCCAAAATAAAAAAGACAAAAGCCAAAAAAATAATAATAATAAAAAAGAAGACCATAATGATTGGGGATTTTATCCGACTTTTAAAGGACCCCTCTTCTATAATGTCTGTTTAGGCCTGGGAGAAGAGGATCCAGTCTTGTCAGAAAGAGCCAGGATAGGTCTGGCCATATAGAGGCCAGTACATCTGGTCCAGGTTTTTTTTTTTTTGTTTTTTTTTTTTCCTTTTTTTTTTTTTGGGAGTCTGGGATGGAGTGGGATGATGTGGGCCTCTGTCATGTGGTCGTTTAAAGTGATGATTCTCCAGGGGTTAGTGCAGGTAATCATCCACTGATGCGAAGGCGCAGGATCCGCTGCCGGTGCGAGCCATGAGGGACAGACACTGAGCTGCCTGACCCATGGCCAGAGCCAAGGGAGGCTGCTTTGGCAGGTTATGAGTCTCTGCAAGAGTGGGAAAAAAAAAGATTTAAGATTAGTCTGAGTAATGAGATGCAGTACTGATCAAATGTTTCAGGTCAATAAGATTTCTTTGGAAAGATTACTTATGGTTGTGTATGTGTATGTGTACGTGTTTTTGTGACATATCAGGACACAAATCTGTATAATGACATAGGTATGACACAGGAATTACAAAAAGCAGGTGAAATATGAGGACATTGGTGACGTCCTCACTTCTCAAAAAGCTTCTAAATCACACAGGATGAGTTTTTTCAGGGAGTAAAGCTGTACACTGTCTCCTGTGATGGTTGGGATTAGGGGTGGGGTGGGGTGAGGTGAGGGCAATATAATATACGGTTTGATCTGTATAAAATGAAATGGAAACCTATGTAATGTACCCACTTTTCACAAAATCAAACGTGTGTGTGTGTGTGTGTGTGTATATATATATATATATATATATATATATATATATATATATATATATATATATATATATATATATATATATATATAGAATAGAATATAAATAGAATTCTCTCTCTTTTAATTTTTTCTTTTCTTTTTTCTTTTATTCTCATCATTTATTTTATTTAATACACCATGATGCCAACCTAAACTTTCAGTACTGACCTGTTTATATGCTTAATTTGTAAAATGAATGCACATCATATAATATTTAGGCACATCATATACTCTGTTGTCCAATATGAGGGTTATAGTGTGGTTTATTTGTTTAAATAAATTTTGTACTGTTATATATATCTTTTTTCTATCTGTACTGCTATTTTCTCTTTTACTTTTGTTTAACTGTCACAAAAACCTGATAAATAAATCTTTTTTTCTTTTTTAAATAAATAAAAAATGGCTAAAAAACAATATCTCTGAATAACAGGTATATATATATACCAGCCCAAACCAGTACTCCACCTCCACCTTGCTGGTGTCTGAGTCGGACTGGAGATCTCTGCCCTTTACCGATCCAGCCACGAGCCCATCCATCTGGCCCATCAAGACTCACTCTCATTTCATCAGTCCATAAAACCTTAGAAAAATCAGTCTTGAGATATTTCTTGGCCCAGTCCTGACGTTTCAGCTTGTGTGTCTTGTTCAGTGGTGGTCGTTTTTCAGCCTTTCTTACCTTGGCCATGTCTCTGAGTATTGCACACCTTGTGCTTTTGGGCACTCCAGTGATGTTGCAGCTCTGAAATATGGCAAAACTGGTGGCAAGTGGCATCTTGGCAGCTGCATGCTTGACTTTTCTCAGTTCATGGTTCAGTTCTCAGTTTATTTTGCGCCTTGGTTTTTCCACATGCTTCTTGCGACCCTGTTGACTATTTTGAATGAAACGCTTGATTGTTCCATGATCACGCTTCAGAAGCTTGGCAATTTTAGGAGTGCTGCATCCCTCTGCAAGATATCTCACTATTTTTGACTTTTCGGAGCCTGTCAAGTCCTTCTTTTGACCCATTTTGCCAAAGGAAAGGAAGTTGCCTAATAATTATGCACACCTGATATAGGGTGTTGATGTCATTAGACCACACCCCTTCTCATTACAGAGATGCACATCACCTAATATGCTTAATTGGTAGTAGGCTTTCGAGCCTATACAGCTTGGAGGAAGACAACATGCATAAAGAGGATGATGTGGTCAAAATACTCATTTGCCTAATAATTCTGCACTGCCTGTGTGTGTGTGTATATATATATATATATATATATATATATATATATATATATATATATATATATATATATATATATATATATATATATATATATATATATATATATATATATATATATATATTCTAATAGAAATGCAGCCTTTTCTTCAGCAACTAAAGTACTCTAGTTAAAACAACATTACTTAGCTCACATAGACTTTCTTCACTTGCATAGGTTTGAGCCTAATAAGATTTGCCTAAAGCTGACAGCAGGATTATTGTGATGATTAGGTGGTTTTTGGTCATTCTAATGTAATCGTTTCAGAAAGTTAGGAATATGGATACCTAATATTGCACTGTTGAGTGTGGAACAGACAGGCTCTCTCTGAATGGAGTCTAGCTGGTAGCCCACGGGACTGTTCCATGGATCTGAATATGCCAACAAACTGAACGCATCCTGCAAGAAATGGACAGAACAAAAGGTTTTAGGAAATTAGAATTAGAATTTATGTGGCTTAAGTAAATGCAAAAATTCTCCAGAAACAGCCTTTAAGCACCATAGAAATTACCCTTAGAATGAAAAGTTTGGTTTTGATCATATTTGTAATAGTCGTTAATATTAATGAGCTCTGATGACACACATGAACACACACACACAATGAAGTACTCTGAAATAAATCAAAATGAATCACACTTCAATTGTCAAAAAAGTTAGTGATGAGCAGATTACTTGTCAAATGATAATCTTTTCAACTGAAGGGGTAGAGGTTTATATTATCCAAAATCAGCGAGTGAATGAAAGGAAAGTTAACCTTTGGTTTGTGTTGTGGATGAAATATAGGCTAAATTATAACTATTCTAGACAAAATAGGCAGACAGAGAGGTATTTAAAGTCATAACAGAGGCAGGAATTGATATCAACCTCCGCAAAAACAGATGAGTTTTATAAAGTACACTAGCATCCTGTCACTTCAGAAAACCACAGTTAGAGCTGAGTTTTATGAGGTGATTCATAAATGTGCACTAAAAATTCAGCAGTATACATGTGTTTGTTGCCTCATTACAAAAATATACAGCAAATGCACAATACACACATTAAACAAATTAAAAGATGCAGTGAAGTTTAAATCAAAGTTTTAAATTCTACATTTATAATCCATCCTTTCATGAATTTTGCTGACAGTTTTGCTGATAAGATGCTCCATGGACAGTTTCATTAGCTATGAGCTCTATAATGCCAGTCTCGTTTTCAAAATAAGAGTTCCATACAGATGGTAAGTAAAATGATCTAATTTGGTCGTAATCTCATTAGGAAAATTGTTGTGGCTAATTAATCATGCTGCATATGGCATGTAAATGAATGATTCTATGTGGATTGTCAGAGTCTGTGTTTTGTTCTGATAGGACATTACTTGTTCTGAGGATTTCACACTCACAGGATTAAAAATGAAAACATGGAATCAACTGTATTTGAGGCTCACATTATGCCATTACAATGAACTGAACTGAATATTCAGCTGTGCCTTTAATTTAATGGCACCTTCTTTTAGTGCCGTTAATTAAGTTTAGATTCAAAAAGGGACTGGAAACATTTAAATGAGATTTTCATCCACATTGACAGCATTGGCTGCAGATTTGTCAGCTGCTCAGCTCGTTCCATGATCCAATCCTCCTTTTCCAGCACATGCTCTATAGGCCTGAGATATGGTGACTGTGGAGGCCATTACAGTAACGTGAACTTGCCATGTTAAACAAACTGATTTGAGAAGATTTGAGCCATGTGATGTGCTGTGTTATCCTGCTGGAAGCAGTCACAAGATGTGACCATAATGAGATGTACATGGTCAGCAACAAAACCCAGGAAGGCTGTGTATTCAGTGATCAGTTGATACTACGATAACCAAAAATCTAAGAAAATCCCCCAAACATTTACCCCATTAGCAGCCACTGACACACGTGAGGGCTGACCCATGTTTTTTAATGCTGCTTATACCAAATTGTGACCCTCCATCTTAATCCTGCAACAGATATCCAGACATATTAGACCAGGTTATTGTTTTCCTGGCATTTATGGTTCACTTTTGGTGAGCCTGTGTAAATTGTAGCCTCACTTTCCTGTTCTGAACTTACATGGACGGTACTGGTGTGCCCTACTGCTGCTGTAGCTCATCTGCTTTAAAGTTTACTCTGCATCTACATGCAGAGTTGCTGCCTTGTGATTGGCTGAATAGATGTGATTAATGGGTGATTTGCATTAAGTAGTATTTCAACAGATAGTATCTAATATCTAGCTAAACCACAACCAAAAGACATTTCATATCAGGTTTTTCTAAATACCACTTAAATCATAAAGATGATGATAGACACCAAACACCACATACATTCGTCTTTCAGAACAAGTGTAAGTACCTTGAGCATTTTCTTATTGGCTGAATTTTTGCCCCGCTCACGGCGCAAGTGCTCACTCATGCTTTGTAGCTCCCGGCCAAACTGGATCATCCTCTCAATGGCTGCCTGGCTCCCCCCACACAACTGTCTCTTAGACTGAGTGCTATCCACTTCTGCGTAAAGAGCATGTTATCCATTTAAAATGGGGCCACAGATTCATTTGCATAACATGGTTGTCTAAAGAACTGAGAATTACATGCACAACATTCGATTTGTTATGCTGATCACATAAAAAACCCTTGACGTTCGACAACAAATTTCATTGTATATACACAGGAATCTGAGCCAAATGAATTACTCACCCATATCTGCATCACAGTCCTCTGGCTCTGTCCCGTGTGTAGAGCTGCCATTCAGAAACCCATTTGAAGAGGATTCAGACACTCCGTTTGAGAAGTGATCCACCTCCATCTCCACTTCGCTACTGCGAGAAAGAGATGAAATTAACTCAATAGGCTTGTTTTATTTAGGAGGTTCTTATGTAATTTCATCTATAATTACAGATTTTCTTTGTGACATTCAGCAGAGTCTAAAAGATTATCAAAAAAGAAAAATATAAGCCTGGGATTTGGCTTTACTGATTGACTGAATTTTCAATTTGTGGAGGGGCAGATTTTACATGGAGCCCACAACTGGAATGATTCAGCATAAATCATATTTCATTCTAGCAGACGCACAAATTTTGACATTTTGATTAAACATGAACTAAAAACTTAAGGAAACATACACAAAGTATTCATTTGTAAACAGATCTCCATCATGCATTTACAATATAAGCAGAATGCTTAATTAATCCCAAAGATATGTAAAAAAGTCATACATACCTCACAATGGTCTGCTGACCCCTACTGCCGTTCAGGACACCAAGCTCAGGACTTGGAAGGGTAGGAGGACATGACTTGTGACTGTGAGCCGAGGTGTGGCCTTTACTTGATGAAACTCCATTACAATAATTACTATCAAAACCTGGAGACAGATGAAAGCGCAAAATATCAGTTAAATGTAATGGTTCAGGGCCATCCTACCAATCACAAAGACTGTATTCATATAAATATCTACTTCAGTCACAAAACTTTACATATCCTCTGCATATAATCTAGCAACCATAGAGTTAAATGTACTACTTCTGCTCTACATGAAGTCCCATTTAAAACCCTCTACCTCCCCCGCTCCTCCTGCCTAAATTGATATACTGCATCCTTCTGGAAGTTTTCTGAACTCCCCTAGATAAGCACTAAAGATCTAAGGTTGATTTCACACTCGGTTTGCTTGTTTGGAGTATTGATTTTGGAACCTGATGAATTTTATTACGAAGTTCGTTCAATTTAAAGGCCGGGAGCGACTGGCCGTTATCAGTATCTGTCAGGTTAGTTTGTTTGGTGTGTTCCACATGTTATCACTTGTCATGCTCACATCGAGCAAGTTGCTCTGATTCAACATGTAGAATTGGTGTCTGTAAAAGAGAACTGGCTGTTTAACCATGAATGAGAGCACAAGAACAAAAGCTGAAGTGACGAAAACAAGCAACAATTCAAGTCAAGAGCAAACAAACTATATGAATAATTAGATAATCAGACATATTTGCACAAGCAAATCCCAGTGTAGTGAGTGACAATTACAGTGCAAATGGTATTAAACATTACTTCGTTAATGGTTTCTATGTGTGTCACTATTTCTGTTTTCCCTTTGTGGAATGAGAAAACAGACTACTGCCCCCGCTGGGGTGGAAAGACATGTCCTCTCACGCAGGTGCAAAATGCATATTCTCGTTTGTCATCTGTCATTAGTTTGGGATGTTCAAGGCTAGCTTTTTGGTCCAGATGGGACAATACACAGCAAACACGAGGCAACAACACATTTGGTTTTTGTTAGTTCTTTGGCATTGGCTTGGTGTGTCCCATATATGAACATAGTAATCAAGCTTTGATTTGCACCCAAATGAACTCGAGCAGTTCAGTTAAGTTGAGAACGCAATCTAATCTAATCAACCAAGCAACAACAAGTAGCGTAGGGTGGTCCAGGAGTGACAACAGAACCCCAAAGAAATGTATTCACTGCTGGTTGCCTCGAAATACTTTTAATGAGTAAACTAAAGTCTGTGGTAAACAAGACCAAATCATAATTAACCCTTTTTCCCCCACTACATTAATCACACAGACTCACACAAATGTATCTATAGTTACAAATTAAACATGCACAAAATACCTGGGTGTGTCTAATTTACATTTTAGACAAAGTTATGTTTACCACAGATAATATTTTTTCTTATAACCACCATAGGAAAATATTGAGGCAAACTACAATGAATTATTATTAACATTTGTAATGTCAATCCTGCACCACTCCATTGTAAACTAAAATGGAAAGTGTGTTACATCCAAAGCAGCAGCATCTTACATTTGTCTCAGTGGAAATTAAAATCTTAAAATGTTTTGTAATTGCTATTTTTTGAAAACAAATGTTTCAATGAGCACGGTTTCCCACTTTAATTAGATTATTAAAAAGTATAATAAATAGGTTAATATTAAAGAAAAGAGCCGGAATGTTGGCCACATATCTATGTACATGTGTGACAACAGCTAGACACAATAAGGCCATGGAGCAAACCTGTCATTCATTTAGATGGATAATGTAGAGGAACTTAAACAGGTGCACAATGACCAACAGCTGTACTCGCATGTGACTTGCAAAAACAAGTTTTGGACATCAGCGTGTGTATTTTACAAACCACAAATGCCATGTTTTGCTAGAACATACGTGTATTTGAATCTCTGAAACCTAAAATAAATGTTATTTATTTGGAAACACTGATAGATTGTAATTTATGATGAATCCGATTTGAATTTAATAGTTGATCACACCGGTGTGATATTACACTCCAGGGACCAGCTAAGGTTGATCGCACTGCTGCGATAGTATGTGTGAAAGAGTTAAACCCCATTTAAATTAATACTATATTTCCTCTACTCTCTGGACAAGACTTTTTTTTAACCTATGCTGCTGAAAGACATTGTTGGAAATTGTACTAGTTTTCTTTAATCCATTAAAGAGTGTGTGTGTGTAGCGCACCAACCTGTCTGGTAGGCCTGGGAGCTGCTGGGTTTGTGAACAGGGCTATTGAAGAGGCGAGGGGAGCCTGGGTAACTGTCCTGTGACTTGGGGCTCCTGCCACCGAGACACCTGACCTCACTGTCAGTGCCATTCACCATCTCAATGAACTGCCTGACTCTGCAAAGAGAAACACACATCGTGAATAAAGTGTCTTCACTGAATGAGTGTCCATTCTTGAAAAACTGCACATCACACTCACTTCAACATGAAGAGGAGGTCTGGGTTTCTCTCTAACAGGCTGGGATAAAGCTGCTGAGTGGTCTCTATAGCCTCTCCCATTCTGCCAGACAGGACCAGCTTCTGGATTTCTGATATTACAAATTGTAAATCATTACAGAGAAGTATGCCATTCAGCTGAGGATGTATTATGTATTATGTAAATGAAAGAAAAAGAATTGTCATTCTTACTTAATGTTGATCTTTATAATTAAACACAGGGTTCCCACACTAATCTAAATGTTAAATTCTAAAATGTAAAATCTAAATGTTAACTTCTACTGACTAAAAAGCTAAATTTCCATGAGCTATAATGAAAAACAGGCAGCTGTCCATCCAGAACATTCTCTTCAAAATTTTGTGATTCCATGATTGCTGAATTTAACTCAAAAGTTAGCAAATGGCTCACAAGGAGCTTGCAGTTTCTTTTAATATGCTGCAGATTTTGGCCAGCCAGGATTCTGTTAAAATTCCTGTTGCGTCAAATAAAACCATATTTGTGTACAGCTAGAGCTTATCTGGTGTGAAATACCATGAGTTTTCATAGGTTCTGACACGGCATTCCGCTTCTCCTCAGGTGTGACCCACTTTAGCGTCATGTAACATTACTGTAATGAGCCTTCAGCCAAAGCCTATTTGAACAAGGCTACATTCTTTGAATCAATCGAAATTTTAACATGATTTTTCTAATTTCATTGTTGAAGAGATTTTAGCAGTTTTGTTTACTTTGATCATTTAAGTTATTTATGCATTTAAGGTGATACTTTAGGCTTTATGGTTAGAAGATTACACTTTATCTCTGTTAAGTGTTCCCTTAGTGTAAACATCTATAACATTATAGAGATCAATGATTCTTGAGGTCAAAAAAATAATAAAGAACTAAGATGTGTAAATTTGTGTATTTTCACAGCAAAACAACACTCAAAATGCCACAAATAGTCAAAGATTTTGAAAAGTCGGCACAAACCAGGTTATTTTAGACCACAATGATTCAGAACTTTTTCCTGAGCAGACAAAAAACAGCCAAAGGCAGTATTTTAAAATGTACAGCCTGGTAAATGCATTTAATTGCCGGCTGATAAGTGGGAAAGGCAATGAAAAATAGACTAACCATAACAATAGGCAAAACATGATAAAAATGCTATAGAAGAAATACATTTTGATGAATGGGAAGTAAAATTTAAAATGACAAACAAATTCTCTGATATTCAATGACTTGGACAAAAAATATAACATATTTATAAAAGTCCCTGGCTTTCAATGTCTGGAACAGACCTTTTAAAATCTCATGACCTGTGGGAACCCTGCAAACAAAACCAAAAGACAGTCTGAACAGTTGTGTTGACTAGACTCACTCTGTCTATTTTTGATAGAAGCAAGTTCCTCGTGTACAGCCTGGTCAGTTGATTTGGCAAAGGCCTCAGCGGTGGCACAGTAACTGTGGTGAACCAGATAGGAGGCCACCATTCTGGGAAGACAGTAAAAAGTATGAAAATCAGAAATGGGGAAATTTGCCACTGGCACATGCTAAGACTACCCTTAAAAAATACTACAAATCAAAAGTACTTACTTCTGAATCATGGCTTGCCATTCTCCTTCTCTCTCCCCAATGGGGAAGCGGTCAATCTGAGACTGAATCTTAGTTCTCCATTCCCGCATGTAATCCTCAATATCAAAGACAAATGGATGCTGGCCAAAGTTGGCGTCCACGACCTCCCCTGGGGTCTGTAGACCCACTGTGGGATACAGGTTTGGCTGAAAGCAAAATAAGCACGGTTAATTAAATGTAGATGACAACTAATTTGACTGGTTTTCATCAATTATATAAAATCTAAAAACTCTCAGTTGCTTCGGTTGCAAAATGAAAACTATATTAAATCGCCCTCATTTAATCTGCTAAATTTGTCTATAATGGTTGAAATGATAATAAATATGCACTAATAAGAATTTTTTGGAAGATAACACTTGAAGACTACAATTATTGGCCCTGATGTGAAATTGTCATTTTCACAAATTTTTCTCAAGTGATTTGAACACAGCATGGAGTTTTTGTACCTTATTTCCTAATATATTTTCTCCTTTTAGTTTGGCTGAAATAAAAAATAATAATACTGTGGAAGTCAATGGTTACAGGTTTCCAAAATGTCTTCTTTTGTGTTCAACAAAAGAAACTCAAACAGGTTTAAAACAAATACAGGGTGAGCAAATGATGGCCAAATTTACATTTTTGAGTGAACTATCCCTTTAACATTTTTTCAGACTGGCTATAGAACAAACCACTTTTGTCCAATGACTGACCTAAATAACTTAACCTACCCAGTTAACCTCATTAACCTAGCTAAGCCTTTAAATTGCACTTTAAGCCGAATACTAGTATATTGCAACACAACTACAAAAATATTGTGCACTGTCATTATGGCAAATTAATTAGTTATTAATTTTGGTCATCAATAGGGAAATATTTGAAAAAGAATTTGAATTAATTATTTTTTAAAAACTTCCTGGAAACAATGTGCACAGTGCTATAGAAATACATTTTACTTGAACTGAAAATGTGCCTCAGTCCATGCCTGTTATAGGCGTTCACACTAAGATGAAACAGATTGAAATGGATTTGAAAACACAACTACACAATTCAAACGTTGCTCATCTCTCAGGTCAGGGGGCAGGCACACATTAGTCATTTTGCCATGCTTTCTGTGCTCATCGTCCAATAGAAAGAAAGGTCAGGTCTGCTAAACTGACATAGTTCACAGTAATACTCAGAGTAACATGAATGCTGGTCACCAGCCAACTGTGTTTTCTGCTCAATGGATTATTGTTTAGCCCCAAACAGGCCTCTGTTCAGTCAGCGAAAGAAGTGCTTGGGGCTGTCAAGTCCAACATCTTGAATGATGAAGAAAGGAAGGAAAGACAAAACAATGGCAAAAGGTTTCCTCTATTACATCTAAAAATGGGGGATTATCACAATAGTGAATAATAGAAAGATAATCAATCACCCCATGACCTTTAGGCAGAAAAGGACAGGTCACATTAGTTGTCACAAAACATCTGAACTAATATCATCAAATAAATCAGGACAGGCATCACAAAACTACAGTATACATACACATCACAGTTGTTAGGGATAAGTAAGATGATTTTAAAGAAATCCTAACTTTTATATATTAAAAACTGGTTAAAAGTAACAGTAAACATTTAAAATGTATACTTATTTATTTCCAATAATAACTTTTTATTAATCATAGATTATTGAAAAATGTATCACTGTTTTTTTTTGCAAATATATTAAACCTTTTTAAACACTAATAACAATAAAAAATGCTTCTTGGGTACTCAAACATTTCTATAATTATTGTATGTACTGGACTCGTTTTAAATGCATAGCATAGATACCTCTCTTTATGATTTTAATTTTTAATCTTCTTCAATAATTTAATGGTACCATCAGTTTACACATTTTAACAAAGATACATCTTTTTATATATATATATATATATATATATAATGTCTGATAATATTTTTTTCTTCTGGAGAAAGTCTTAATTGTTTTATTTCGGCTAGAATTAAAGCAGTTTTGAATTTTTTAAAAGGCATTTTAAGGTCAAAATTATTAGCCCCTTTAAGCTATATATTTTTTTCGATAGTCTACAGAACAAACCATCGTTATACAATAGCTTGCCTAATTACCCTAACCTGCCTAGTTACCCTAATTAACCTAGTTAAGCCTTTAAATGTCACTTTAAGCTGTATAGAAATGTCTTGAAAGATATCTAATAAAATATTATTTACTGTCATCATGGCAAAGATAAAATAAATAAAAAAAATCTTCTCTCCGTTAAACAGAGATTAGGGGGAAAGAATAAACAGGTGGCTAATAATTTAGGGAGGCTAATAATTCTGACCTCAACTGTATATACATTTTATTATTATTATTATTATTTTTTTTTTTAAACCAACCTAAAGTGTTAAACAATAGTACAGTATTATACGATATAAATATTGCATCTTCAGTCTCTGAGGAGAATGAGAAAGAATGAAACTTACCGGTAAATCTGTAAAAGCTATGCCTGAAAAAAAGGAAGAATAACATTATAATGTATCCAATATTTAATATTATAATACATATATTGCTAAATTGTACTAAAATTGTACAAATCGTCCCATTCCTAGAGACGTATATAATGTTAAAGCCTATTGAATTAATATCTTTATTACAAAGACATCAATAATAAAGAAATGCAAATGTTTCCTACCTAGACTGTGGCCATTTTTTGTGTAAAAACAGGTATTGTTGATGAGGTTCACACAGCAGCCAATAACATCGCCTGTTGTAAATGTAGGTCCATAGGGCTGTCCAGTGCCAGAAGAGCAGAAAGAGTGGCCATCGTCCCCATGGTAGCCATATGAGTGTTTGTCCCAACCTAAGAAAAGAACATTGTGCACATAATGGTGATTTCTTTTAGAACAATAAAATATAACAGCACTAAAGAGCACTAATCTCTCTGAACTCTTATCTCCCTGGCAAGCTGCAGGAACCACCCAGTGTCTCTGAGCATCATAAAGGTGGAGGATCAAGTTAACATGAGCACTGCTAGCATCTAAAATTTAAACCTGATCCTCTATAGTGCTTCAGAAACAGAACGCGACCTGAAAACATGACATAGCTAATGTGTTACTAGCAGTAAAAGTTCAGTGACTCCTTAGTGTCTGAAATCCATTTTACCTGGAAGTCTGTTCATGTTGACACCTTGAGCTGACAGGCCAATTCCCATGTACCTGGTGACACAAATGAACAGCAAATGTCTAATGCAAATATATTTAATTAAAATTAAATGTGCACTTATAAAGACATTACAGTACGATAGCGTCACTGTTAATTATACTCTCACTAACAATAATTATACTGATTTAGTAGTTTCAATATGTTCTCTTTTCATTTTAGTAATTTTATTGTGTGATTTCAAATGAAATGTGTCAATATATAGTTGTTAATTACGATTTTTTCATTTAACATTTTAATACCATCAAGTTATGCAACATGAAAATAGAAAATCTCATTTTGGCAACTAGGTTAAATAAAATATATTTTTCATAAAATATTTTCTTTTAGTTACCATTTATTTCGTTTTTGGCCATGTTCACATGTACATTGGTATTTTTATAATCAGGGTTTTTGCCGCTTTCATTTACAAAACAAAATCTTTGTCTACATGAAAATTTAAAAATGCACTGAGATGCATGTTAAGGGCACAAATTCAATATTTGCACAAGTAAATTGCATACAAATTGACACAAACATGAAAACAGGCGGATTACCGACCCACGGGCAAACAACACAAAATATGTGATGCATTTGCCGCAAATGTGTGGAATTTTGCCTAATTTGAGTCTTCTGCGTTTGGTGTGAACCCAGCAGTGTTGGCCAATCAGAAAGGAGAAAACAGCACGCATGCTGATGTCACAAGGTGAAAACTCTGGTTGTATCATCCACACGACCATACTGTACTCAAAGTTTTGGAAAATCTCATCCATGGCCAGAGTTTTTGGAAAGATTTGGTTTCAGTCACCTGACACTGTGTTTTGTGCTGACAAACAGTGAAACTGCGTAGAAAAAAAAAAGTGCAGTTTTCAAAAAACCCATGTTTGTGCAGACAGGGCCTTCGTCATAATAATCATTGACTGAATAAAGATGTTTTCTTCTAGATGGACCACGGGCCTGTACCATGAAGCCAGATTAGCTTGCTAGCCAGTTAAGACTCAATTTAATTTGCACCAATTTTTGGTTTTAGGTGCTGGTTATATTCTGGTTTTGATATCACAAACCGTGAGCAAAGCAACACATATCAAACCACTTCTCCCATTTCTCTTGCTGCAAAGTAAATTCCTCCTGGTGCTTCCATTTCGCATACAGTGCAAAGACATCCGTCTTTTGGATGAGACGTTAAACCAAGGTCCTGACTCTCTGTGGTCATTAGAAATTCCATGGCACTTCTTGTAAAAAAATAGGGGTGTAACCACGGTGTCCTGGCCAAATTCCCTCCATCGGCCTTTACCCGATCATTCCCATCCACTAAATTGGCTCTATCACTGTCTCTCCATTCCACCAATAGCTGGTGTGTGGTGAGCGCACTGGCGCTGTTGTCCTGTGGCTGCTGTCGCATCATCCAAGTGGATGCTGCACACTAGTGGTGGTGTGGGGAGACCCCACCCCTCATAATTATGAAGCACTTTTGGTGTATACCATACACGTTAAATGCGCTATATAAATACATATTATATAAAATTACATGTCATGCAGGATAGGTAAATAAACTAAACTGGCGGTAGTGTATGACTGTGTGAATGAGAGAGGTTTTGCTAGTAAGTGTACTTCTGTTACTGTACAGATAATTGGCATCATTCTGCTGTGGCGTCCCCTGATGATAATATATATATATATATATATATATATATATATATATATATATATATATATATATATATATATATATATATATATATATATATATATATATATATATATATATATATATATATATACATATACATATACATATATATATATATACACATACAGGGAGTGCAGAATTATTAGGCAAATGAGTATTTTGACCACATCATCCTCTTTATGCATGTTGTCTTACTCCAAGCTGTATAGGCTGGAAAGCCTACTACCAATTAAGCATATTATGTGATGTGCATCTCTGTAATGAGAAGGGGTGTGGTCTAATGACATCAACACCCTATATCAGGTGTGCATAATTATTAGGCAACTTCCTTTCCTTTGGCAAAATGGGTCAAAAGAAGGACTTGACAGGCTCCGAAAAGTCAAAAATAGTGAGATATCTTGCAGAGGGATGCAGCACTCTTAAAATTGCCAAGCTTCTGAAGCGTGATCATTGAACAATCAAGCGTTTCATTCAAAATAGCCAACAGGGTCGCAAGAAGCGTGTGGAAAAACCAAACCAAAAACCAAGCCACAAAATAACAGCCCATGAACTGAGAAAAGTCAAGCGTGCAGCAGCCAAGATGCCACTTGCCACCAGTTTTGCCATATTTCAGAGCTGCAACATCACTGGAGTGCCTAAAGCACAAGGTGTGCAATACTCAGAGACATGGCCAAGGTGAGAAAGGCTGAAAAACGACCACCACTGACGAGACACACAAGCTGAAACGTCAAGATTGGGCCAAGAAATATCTCAAGACTGATTTTTCTAAGGTTTTATGGACTGATGAAATGAGAGTGAGTCTTGATGGGCCGGTGGCTGGATCAGTAAAGGGCAGAGAGCTCCAGTCCGACTCAGACGCCAGCAAGGTGGAGGTTGAGTACTGGTTTGGGCTGGTATCATTAAAGATGAGCTTGTGGGACCTTTTCGGGTTGAGGATGGAGTTAAGCTCAACTCCCAGTCCTACTGCCAGTTTCTGGAAGACACCTTCAAGCAGTGGTACAGGAAGATATCTGCATCCTTCAAGAAAAACATGATTTTCATGCAGGACAATGCTCCATCACAAGCCTCTAAGTATTCCACAGCTTGGCTGGCAAGAAAGGGTCTAAAAGAAGAAAAACTATTGACATGGCCTCCTTGTTCACCTGAGCTGAACCCCATAGAGAACCTGTGGTCCATCATCAAATGTGAGATTTACAAGGAGGGAAAACAGTACACCTCTCTGAACAGTGTCTGGGAGGCTGTGGTTGCTGCTGCACACAATGTTGATGGTCAACAGATCAAAACACTGACAGAATCCATGGATGGCAGGCTTTTGAGTGTCCTTGCAAAGAAAGGTGGCTATATTGGTCACTGATTTGTTTTTGTTTTGTTTTTGAATGTCAGAAATGTATATTTGTGAATGTTGAGATGTTATATTGGTTTCACTGGTGAAAATAAATAATTGAAATGGGTATATATTTGTTTTTTGTTAAGTTGCCTAATAATTCTGCACAGTTATAGTCACCTGCACACACAGATATCCTCCTAAAATAGCTACAACTAAAAACAAATTAAAAACTACTTCCAAAAATATTCAGCTTTGATATTAATGAGTTTTTTGGGATCATTGAGAACATGGTTGTTGTTCAATAATAAAATTAATCCTCAAAAATACAACTTGCCTATAAATTCTGCACTCCCTGTATGTATGTATATATATATATATATATAATATATATATATATATATATATATATATATATATATATATATATATATATATACACATATATATATATATATATATATATATATATATATATATATATATATATATATATATATATATATATATATATACACATATATATATATATATATATATATATATATATATATATATATATATATATATATATATATATATATATATATATATATATATATATATATATACACACACACACAGGGAGTGCAGAATTATTAGGCAAGTTGTATATTTCAATTATTTATTTATACCAGTGAAACCAATATAACATCTCAACATTCACAAATATACATTTCTGACATTCAAAAACAAAACAAAAACAAATCAGTGACCAATATAGCCACCTTTCTTTGCAAGGACACTCAAAAGCTTGCCATCCATGGATTCTGTCAGTGTTTTGATCTGTTCACCATCAACATTGCGTGCAGCAGCAACCACAGCCTCCCAGACACTGTTCAGAGAGGTGTACTGTTTTCTCTCCTTGTAAATCTCACATTTAATGATGGACCACAGGTTCTCTATGGGGTTCAGATCAGGTAAACAAGGAAGCCATGTCATTAGTTTTTCTTCTTTTAGACCCTTTCTTGCCAGCCACGCTGTGGAGTACTTGGACGCGTGTGATGGAGCATTGTCCTGCATGAAAATCATGTTTTTCTTGAAGGATGCAGACTTCTTCCTGTACCACTGCTTGAAGAAGGTGTCTTCCAGAAACTGGCAGTAGGACTGGGAGTTGAGCTTGACTCCATCCTCAACCCGAAAAGGCCCCACAAGCTCATCTTTGATGATACCAGCCCAAACCAGTACTCCACCTCCACCTTGCTGGCGTCTGAGTCGGACTGGAGCTCTCTGCCTTTTACCGATCCAGCCACCGGCCCATCCATCTGGCCCATCAAGACTCACTCTCATTTCATCAGTCCACAAAACCTTAGAAAAAATCAGTCTTGAGATATTTCTTGGCCCAGTCTTGACGTTTCAGCTTGTGCGTCTTGTTCAGTGGTGGTCGTTTTTCAGCCTTTCTTACCTTGGCCATGTCTCTGAGTATTGCACACCTTGTGCTTTAGGCACTCCAGTGATGTTGCAGCTCTGAAATATGGCAAAACTGGTGACAAGTGGCATCTTGGCAGCTGCACGCTTGACTTTTCTCAGTTCATGGGCAGTTATTTTGCGCCTTGGTTTTTGGTTTGGTTTTTTCACACGCTTGCGACCCTGTTGACTATTTTGAATGAAACGCTTTATTGTTCAATGATCACGCTTCAGAAGCTTGGCAATTTTAAGAGTGCTGCATCCCTCTGCAAGATATCTCACTATTTTTGACTTTTCAGAGCCTGTCAAGTCCTTCTTTTGACCCATTTTGCCAAAGGAAAGGAAGTTGCCTAATAATTATGCACACCTGATATAGGGTGTTGATGTCATTAGACCACACCCCTTCTCATTACAGAGATGCACATCACATAATATGCTTAATTGGTAGTAGGCTTTCCAGCCTATACAGCTTGGAGTAAGACAACATGCATAAAGAGGACGATGTGGTCAAAATTCTCATTTGCCTAATAATTCTGCACTCCCTGTGTGTATATATATATATATATATATATATATATATATATATATATATATATATATATATATATATATATATATATATATATATATATATATATATATATATACAGGGCTTGACATTAACTTTTTTGATCACCAGCCATTATTTTTCCAACATTACTAGCGACTCGCCAGCCTTTTTTACTAGTCACACTTTTCTTGTTGAGAAAATATATTTTATGTGCAAAAATTTGACTTTGACATGCTAAAATGACTTGATTTAGATGTTGTGTTATGTCCACATGCCTCCTCATTCATTTAACTTCTTGCGTGTACAGTATTGTGTATTAGCTTGCTCAGTGTGCATGAGCAAATGGGTTGTGTTGCAATGCATTAATTTTTATTTCACATGACTTTTCAGGGATCAAAATTAAGGATTTACCAATTTTCTCTCTGACCACACCAAATACGCATATCTTAGCCACAAATTTTTAATGTGTTAAAACATGGAAAATATAGCTGTATAGCCAGGTGCACTTTTTAATTTAAAAAAACTTTTCTTTAAAAAAACATTACACTTAAAAAAAAGAAGTATTGTCATGTATCTAAAACATGCACAGTAGTCTGTCCTGGCTAAAAGTCCCAGATCACCAGTTAACTACACATAAACGGGGAGTTGACCTCATATTAAAGCAATGTTATTGTAAAAAAATATAATTAAACCACATTAACAAAAATAACTGTAAGCAAAAGAAAGCAGGTGAAACATACCGTGTGTGATAATGAAAGGATGATCACGCTGCTGCTTACAAAATAATATGTAATTTTTTTTTTTTTAAATCTTGAGCTCTTGAAAGCAGCAGGACTGTGGGTGCACGATCATCGCTCTTTGTCCAGTCCATTTCAAAAGGAACCGATCGCACCAGTTGTGCTTCCTCTAGGCACGGTTGCTTCGCACAAGTGAACGGGAGCGTGCACGCTTTTTAACAGTCGCGTGCATCACATCACCTGTGTGCGAGTGATCATCCTCTCGATCAGTATTTGCCTGCTTTCTTTAGCTCGCGCGAACACAATTATTTTTGTCAGTCATGTTGCTTATCGATTCTAAGATCGCATTTGCACCCATATTCGGCCATGCTTATTGTCGAACCCTGCTTTTAAGAAAACTACAATTTAAAAATGATTTCCAACCAGCCAAAGTGGCTACTGGAGATGTCTGTCTAACCCGCCAGAGCTGAAATCTACCCGCAATTGGCGGCTGTTAATGTAAAGCCCTGTGTATGCATGCATGTATGTGTGTGTGTGTGTGTATATATATATGTGTGTGTGTGTGTATGTATTTGTATATGTGTATATATATATATATATATATATATATATATATATATATATATATAAATTTAATTAGTAAATTTATCATTTAAATGTATGTATATACTGTGTGTGTGTGTGTGTGTGTGTGTGTGTGTGTGTGTGTATATATATATATATATATATATATATATATATATATATATATATATATATATATATATATATTGAACTAATTTTAAAGCCTTTTAATTTTTTTTTTAATCAGGAGATCATTTTTGAGTCATTGCATACCTATACAACACACATTATCAACTAATGTAATGTAATGTATTTTTTATTTAATGCCAAAACAACAAACAAATGAATACATAAATTAAATAAGATTTTTAGTGTTAATACATGATAAAAATTGTAAACTGGTGTCTGACTTTGTTAAAATGTCCTTAAGGGAGTTCATTTCATAAAAAAAGTCTTCTGGAATCATTAAAAACAGGACAGTCCAGTAAAATGTGTTTTACAGTAAGGGGGGTTGTGCAGTACAAACATTGAGTGGGGTCTTCACCTTTAAGCAAAAAGGCATGGGTTAATCTCATATGTCCAATACGACATCTGGTAAAAATCATGATCAAATCTAGTCTTAAAATATCTAAAATTCTGTTTGAGATTTCAGGTTGGATTTCATATAATTTATTATTTTCCAATGAATCCCACTCCTCTTGCCACTTATTTAAAATGTAAACGTTGATAAAAGGTCTCATCTATGAAGGAGGAATTTGGCATTTGTTCTCCACTTCACATTATCAACTACAAAAACTGACTTCCCATCTACACGTGCACTAATAAGGCAAGCGGTTTTCTTTTAGCGGTCTTCTTTCTTAGCTGTTTTCTTGCTTTATAAAAGTATTTAAATTTATTTATATTTTTTATAGTTGCCTGTGACTTGGCCTAGCTCTCTTGTGAGAAATCAATCGCAGTATATATCAAGGCATGTGATTGGCTGTTACTACTGGAGTCCCACCTTAATGTGCACAAAGTCTCAAACTCAGGATCAAAGCCCGAGTTAACAGAGAAATTTGCTGATCAGTGGCATGCTACCAATAAAACCTGATTGCACTGATTTGGTTTCATCAACTGGAAGTAAACCTAAGTTTGTTCACCCACCATCACGGCACAGGTCCCTGGTCATATCATGGGGGCTGCCATGTTGAGATCACATGATTAGATCACATGACCATACCACTCAAGGTTTGCATTCCAGTCCAAGTGTTAACGCCCTTCACTCACTAACTTCCCTTCGTCTTGTTTCCTCAGATGCATGTCATTGATTGCGTTACACAAGTGTCCACTATTGGTGGAACAGCAGAATAGGTTTAAATGGAATGCCCTAAACCCTTGAGCACTTGGGAACTACTGTTGTGACGCATTGCATTCTAGGACATATAGGTGCGGGGGTGGACATATGAAGCCAACTTGCTCCTTTGGTCAAATTTGAGGGATTGAGGGCATGTCAATGTAAGGTTTCCTCGTTCACTTGATGAAGTGGAATACGGTTTAAAAATGGCGCTGGGGATTCCCCCGAGGGATCAAGGGACAGGAAGCTTGCGATTGCGAGTGCATGTATGTGGAAACGGAAAGCAGCCATGTTATCATTAGGTGAGCTTGACTTGAAGGATCACCGAGCAGACAGATCTGTGTGTGATGGCCAAGAACCACAAAAGCAATTCAATATCATACAGAGTCGTCATAATCACACTCACAATACTTTAACGTCACTTTAACGTCATTCACATCAAATTTTTTCAGACCTCTGATTATTTTCCCTTGCCAAAAATAATTCAACCATGGCTGACTGATAATTGAAGGCATTACAAAATGAAAAATGCATATAGCATATATAGCCCAGCAACAAGTAAATAAAAAAATGAGTGCGCTCATTATGCAGAATATGAAATATGAATATGTTCTGAAAATATAGATTATTTCCACGTACCCATCTCGTCCTTTACTGATAATTTTCACCTCAAGTAATAGACCCCGCATGCAGCTGGAATCGGGTGTGTTGCACGGACAGATGCAGCATCTTTCGGGGTCTTTCCATGACCTGGATGACATAAACATAACAATTTACAATTGCAAGTGGTTAGCAGCATCACTCACAGGGAGCACTGGAGCATTTGTAAACTTATAATTTCAGCAGAGGTCACCATGGCAAAAAACACTTAGCAAAATGATGTATTTGCTGTGAGAGTTGACGTGATGTTTTGCCTGGCAACAGCAAACACTCTGCACATTTGCTTTTATATTTTAACATCACAAATCATTTAATAGGAATAAGCCCTGGTATAAGTTTGAGAATTCTTTTTTTTAAGCAGCAAATCAGTGTAAAAAATGATTTATGTGTTGTTAATATTATGAACATTTCAGTTGAATCTATTAATTAAAACAAAATCTCTAAACAAACATGATGTCAGTTAGCAATAAAACCAAACCAATATCAAATACAAAAGCAGCAGTAAAAAAAACTGACAAATATATGAAATATATGAATAATATACCTCTCTAAGGACTACTGTAGCCAATCAGTAATATTTGTTTTTAACTCTTTGAAAGTTTTTTATTTAATTTCCATTTTTTTTATTAAAACAACTTATTAGCTGTATGTAACAACACTCGTTTTTGAGACACCAAATGCATTTTATCTAACAGCTATAGGTCACTTCTGTCTCTGTACATGATTTATTGTATGATTTATTTTTATCCTTTTAAATGTAAAGCACCTTGAGTTGTTGATGTTTCAGAAATATGCTATAAGGAGCATTCTACCACAAACTTACATTTTCACTTATAAAAATGTGACAGGGACTGACAAAGCTGTTGTCCTCAAAAAAATCATACAAAAACAAGCATAAAATACAATTAAATGATAGAACACATCCTTGATCACTGTCAGCTTCTTCTCCATCAAATGATGTCTCTTCCTTAAAGGTGTATTGCACATGTTTTATGTTAAATTTAATGCAAATGTAACTGGACTGACAGAAACAGGGGGACAATTTTAAATGTATTTGTATTATATAATTGTAGTATTTATTTGTAGAATTTATGTATAATTTCATGTTTTTAATCAATTGATGTGAATTTTGCTATTTCTGAAGTATTTTTTTCTAAATAACAGTTTTTAGCATAACAAAACTATTAAAGCTGTAGGTTCAATTGGGCTGAGGACAAGGACTGTGACGGGGCTTGTACATTTGTAAAGTGTTTTAATAAAGAAAAAAAATCTGAGAACTGAATGACATATTCCTTTACAGAACTACTCAAGAAACCAACCATCAGTCCATTTTAGAAATTTTTGGGATGAAATACTTTTTATTCACTGTATTTACGTTTTAATTTCAGGGACAGATAATGTACGTTTCTGGTAGAATGTCTGATAAAAACGTAAAAAAAGATAACCTTAAAATGAAAGAAAACAAAATAATTTTGTCCAAGCCTTCAATAAACTATTCAATTAAAAATGCAAAGATTTTTAATTATTATTTCATATGTCTGGCTTTACTTGACAACATTTTGGTTTGATTTCATCCCTTAAACCTAGACAAACGCACAGTACAGTTCTAAGCTTATATGCAAATTGTACATTTACGAAGTCATCTTGGCCTACTGGTGGTAATTTAAGGAAGTCTACCTGAAACCTACCTGTCGTCAGCACTAAATGTCTGATCAATTCTGTGGCCTACCTTTATGACTCAGCTGAGGGAAATGGCAGACACCCCCTCTGGATTACAGAAGCTTATTTAACAACTGAATATGGTAATCAAATGACACATATATTACAGCTTTTCTTTATCTGGTAAATTTCTAGTAAACCCCTGACACACTGACGATGCCAGAAAACCTGCCTCTGCAGATAAACACACATACGGGCCTTGCTAGAGCTTATAATGCGACAGACTCGATCATTGGCGTGTGTATGAAGACATGGCCTTTGTACACTGATCGTGTTGTCAAATAAGCTGACAATGCCTGCATTTGAGCAGTGAAACCCCATAGAGAAGGTGCTTCCGGAAATTACAGTAGCATCTTTGTAGCTCGCTACTCAAACTCGCCACCATGTCCTTGTTATAGTGCACGAACTTTATACTTTCCAGCTTAACGCTTTTCATAATTAATTTACCAAAGTTAAATATCGTATGTACACATTATTTAAAAAAACATAACATTCGCCTTCGTTCAATTAATGGCCAATGCTGACTGCTCGAGAATGCTGCTAAATAATGCTAAAGGGAGGCTATTTTTATTCAAACGTCGACTAAGCAGTTAGTTAACATTATTAAACAAAGTTTCTAGTAAACACTTGTTTTTTATACAGTCTATGATAATATACTCGATTAGGACTTCAAATATGCAGATATTTCGTAACCATTTAGCAGTGTTTGTTAATAAAAATAGGTTTGGAGACAATGCGACTACGCTGAAGCTAACAAAGTGTCTTTTAATATCACTAATCAGATGTGTAACTTGACACGAGCTAACCTGGCTAATGCCTTCAGCATTTAGCTGGTAAACAACTTGGTGTTTGTGTTCATCTGCTGTTGTTAGCCTTGGTTACCTTTATAATGCACCCGGAGGTTGTTTTGAGACAGGCCGATGTAGCTGAATTTGTCTTTGGGGCTCCAGGATCTGGGCAGCGGAGTCTCCTGCTCGTTGACGGCTGGGTAAAGGCGTCTAAGCCGCTGGTTGAGCTCTTTTTCCTGCTCGTTGAGAGCCAAGTCTCCGTGAACAACAACCGACATCAGAAACCCACAGCCCGATGACGGTCCTGACATCGCGATCCGAATCCTGCCGTCAATACCAACAGCTTGCCAGCTATCTTTAGCTGGACAGCTTTCTAACAGTGTCCAGTGGCCCAAGCGACCACTGTCAGACACCGCAGGAGAAGAGCCGCCGAGATTTCGGGCTTGTTATATTCGGATCGGACGGCTAGCCAGCCAGCTAACTGCGATTAGCCCGCAAACAGCCTCTCTGATAGAGTTAGCAAGACGCTAGAGAGAATTAATCACGCCAACAGAGCGAAACGGCAGCTTACAAAAACATAACAGCCGTCCAGAAAGTTGATCCGTGTTATTTAAGACGACATCCAGCCGATCGGACAGACGAAATCGGGTAAAAAGAGCAGAAAGACAGCAGCAGAGGGAACCCCGATCTTTTGTTTGTTGTTAGTGTGAAATCCGACGATCTGATTGGCTCTCTCAAGGTCCAGTCATACTTCCTCGAGGACTTGGTACATGACTAGACACAAGCTACCAATAACATGTCCTTCTTTTACTTTGGTTGTTATCGTTAGTTTAAAATGGCTGAGACAATGATAATATAAACGCATGTTTACAAATCGCAACGTTTTATTTATTTAGTCAATTCATATCATGGGACAGTGCAGTTGTGGTGTAGATTTTAGGGCTATCTAACACTTTTTAATGGTCGGGACCACACTACACCACAGTACACGACTTGTGATTTAACATAGAGAAATGATTATGCAAATTTAAGACAGGTTGTGAGCATTTAGAACAGCAATCAAACGTTTTTCAAAACAGAATAGAAAATATTGTTTACATGTCTATATAGTCTGTGTAGTCTTGTGAAACAAATCTTGACATTTGCATAACAAGTGGAATGTAGTAATTCACCATGATCTGATGTGTTGATTTTCCCGTTCTCTATAATGAGAGTTGGTCTTCCCATTTGTCTTGTTGATGCAGAGTTCTTGTTTACGCGGTATAAAGTGCATTCTCCAACATTCTTGTGATAAAATGGTTCATTTGTACATTTGTTGTACATGATGTTGAAAAATATATGCATGTTACTTTCTTCCAAACATGTTCTGACATGTTCATGCACCACATACATTTGAGTTCCAAGTAAAACATGATCATCCTAAAAAAGACATGATTAAATTATAAAAAGAGGTCCATCCATAATTCAATATGTCATATGCTGAAGGTTAAGACTTTATATTGCTAACAGTTACTGCTTAGACTGATAAACGAATGACCTAGATTGAATAATCACTCCTCTGATCCTTTCAAATACTCCAGTAAAAGTTACATTAAACAAACATATACATAAGGTTATAAAAGAAATATATTTTCAAAATGTGAAACCATTTTAAGTGTTAAATTTAAACAACACCAATTTGCATGAAGCTAAATTAAACCTCTGCATTTTTATTTTACACATTTTTCACTTCAGTATGTATTGTTTATCCATTAACACACAAGTTTCCACAAACCGGCAGGACTATTACCACATCCAATCATCATATATATAAAAGTTACTTTGGTCATTACGGTGGTACACAGTCCCAAAACTCACGGCACAGGCATTGGCAAAGGCCGTACACCATGACAATGAGAAGACTGACAGGTACCAGACTGACCATCAGCACCCCCAAGGTGGTGTGCTGCATGATTAGCAGGTACACACCTAGAGGCAGCGAGCTGAAGTATAGCAGTCCCAACAGCCAAACCAGGATGCGTGCTGAGGTCTGGCACAGGAGGGCCGCACAGTTCCACACTGTCCATCTATTGGTAACTGAGGCCATTGAGTCCAGGCTGGAAGATCGGTAATCCCTACCTGGAGATGGAATAACAGGCTCTTGCCGAGGCTCCATAATGGTGATCACCACGTAATTGGAGCGAATTGAGGTCGGAGAAGCTGAAGCTGAGTGTCCCACCAAGGAGGTTAGTCGTCTGGGACTCAGGAGAATCTCACCTTGGTTGTCATGCAGATTGTGACTCTTCCTCATCTGGAAGGACAAAAGTGCTGACACCAAGTTGTACTCATCTGGTAGACTATCCACATCTTCTCTGGGAAGTTCTGTGATGTAGCGGCAGAATGGACAAATCACCGCATTTGGAGATGATTCGCCTAAATCATGGATTTTTGCAAGGCACTTGGCACACAGACAGTGGCAGCACTTGAGAACCTTGGGCCGTCGACTTGACAGGCTGTAAGCACAGTAGCAGATCTTGCATTCCAGTTCCTCTGTGGTAAAGCCACCCACCACATCCTCCTCTGGGAGCTTTCCCATCATATCTCTTTCTTGTCAACGCTTTCTCATCGGCTGGTTGTAGTCAAAGCTGTGCGGGAACATGGTTGAGTGGCTGCTGCAGGGCCACTGCTGGAGTCTGGATGGTGTCCCGTGCAGAATGTAGCATCACCCGCACTGTGCTACTGTGGGTCTGGACGGGTTTGTGCTGAGGAACTTTTCATGCACTGTGTGGAAGGGTGGGGAGAGGCCACTACCGAAAAGATAACTGTTAACACAGCAGTAGAGAACAAACAGTGCAGTAACAAAGCAGGTCCTGTAAAACCAGGGCTGGAATTTTCTAGCCAGAGCTTTTGTTGCCACTAAAATTCAGTCCAATTAGTGGCTCCGCTCTTCTTTCTGGTACAGTTTCTGCTTGTTCAATGCAGGATTATTCCAAAAAAGGAGAGAATTTTTTGGCTGAAGGCATGCTCGGTTCAGAGTATACAGTAGTATAAAATGTTTTAAACTCATTTGAAACTTGTTTTAAACTTTTATTTTGAATGCCAATGTACACAGTTCCTTGTGCAAGAAATTAGGTCATTGCTGTTCACTGATTCTGTCTCCCAAATTAATGAGAATTTATCATATCAAATGAGAATTTACTGTTGTGACTTTTTTCAAAGGGAAGTGAAGTTTCACACTACCATTTATGTAAAACATTGGCAATACTTACATAGGTTTGCTTTTAAAATAACACATTATGGGCTGTCTGGAACTCAATAAAAACAAAAATAAGATATAATAACCATCTTCATCTACGTAGGTTCTTGAGTGATAATATCCATAACTCTCTCTCTGACTTTACAGCAAGATACAGAATTGACTTTTAATTTTAAAATGTTTCGATGGATTAGATCTGCTACACTGCTGTTGAGTGCGGGCTACAGCCTGAAACATGCAAAAAAAGAAAACAAATAAACATGCTATAGCATTGAAAGCAGGGAGAACCAACTGTTTCAGATTTCAGCAGGTGGTGCTGGGGAAAAGGGGGGCTGGGAAAATTCCAAATGGGTACAGCACTGTCATGTTGGAATGAAAATAAAAGTCAGAAAACAGCAGTGTCGTGTTGAGGCCTCCTTGGGTCATGCACACAAAATTCATTCATTCATTTTCCTTTGGTTTAGTCCCTTTATTCATCAAGGGTCGCCACAGTGGAATGAACCGCCAACTTATCCAACATATGTTTTACATAGCGGATGCCCTTCCAGCTGCAACCCAGTACTGGAAAACATCCATACACATTCACACTCATACACTACGGCCAATTTATTTTAATGAATTCACCTATAGCGCATGTCTTTGGATTCTGGGGGAAACCGGAGCACCCACTCAAACACAGGGAGAACATGCAAACTCCACAAAGAAATGCCTACTGACCCAGCCGGGACTCGAACCAGTGACCTTCTTGCTGTGAGGCAACAGTGCTAACCACTAAGGCACCATGTCGCCTGCACAGAAATTAGTAGTTCCTATACATTATATACATTTAGATTAATATATAACAATTTGATAGAAAATCATAAGTGCAAATATATGATTTCCTTATTTGTTCCCTCCACCTGTCTGAATGTTTTAACATCAGCTCTCGAGTGATGGGAAAATCATGGTCTATGTACATTTCAGTGGATGGCTATAAACATATTGCAAGAATGTGACAAAATTTAGCCCATCAGCATCCTGTAATCAACCCAGGAGCATATTAGTCAAACCTGAATCCTTTATCACAATTATCAAGGATTTTTCAATATGGCCACTTTGTTTATGCAATGTATGTTCTCCGCAAAAGTGCTTTGTAGGAGTTTGTGAGAGTTTGAGGTGTTTAATTCATATGAGCATCCTGAGACAAATGTTATTTTCCCTGACAGCTACTGATTTTGGAGTGCATGCTTAAATTATGAATTACTGTAATATATTTTGTTTACATTAAAAAAAATAAAGAAAAATACAAAAATGTGTAAAAGTCACACAGTTTTAAATACTTCAGGTCTTTCAAATTCTGATCTCCTTTAGTAAACTTTTTTCTTTAACCATTTCTTTCGCAGTGTACCATTAACTATTGAAACATACACTGGTCAAAAGTTTGGGGTCAGTTTTTTTCACAAGTTTTGTTTTCTTCTTTTTTTATTATTCTGTTTATCAAGGCAGCATTTATTAAATGTAAAAAAAAGTGTTAAATTGTTAAATATTAAAAATTTATTAAAACTGCTTATGTAGTTTCAAATGAAATGATCACTCCAGTAATTATTGCTTTTATTACTATTACCATTAATAATAATAATAATAATAATAATTAATATCATTTTTTAAAATCACTGGAATAAATTATTAAATTAAATTATAAACTGCTTTTTGAGGTTACCCGGTGGCGAAGTAGGTAGTGCTGTCGCCTCACAGGTTCGAGCCTCGGCTGGGTCAGTTGGCATTTCTGTGTGGAGTTTGCATGTTCTCTCCGTGTTCGTGTGGGTTTTGGGTGCTCCGGTTTCCCCCACAAGTCCAAAGACATGCAGTACAGGTGAATTGGGTAAGCTAAAAGTGTCCGTAGTGTATGTGTGTGAATGAGAGTGTGTGAGTGTTTCCCAGTGATGGGTTGCGGCTGGAAGGGCATCCGCTGCGTAAAACATATGCTGGATAAGTTGGCGGTTCACTCCGCTGTGGTGACCCCTGATTAATAAAGAGACTAAGCCGAAAAGAAAATGAATGAATGAATTAACTACTTTTGAACAGTTATTTTATAGTGCAATAACATTTCACAGTTTTACAATTTATCAGTGGTGGAAAGAGTGCCGAAAAATCCTAGACAAGTAAAATTACCACTACTTGCCCAAAAATGTAGTGTAAGTAGAGTAAATGAATCTGTTGTAAATATTACTCAAAGTATAAGTAAAAAGTAGCCCTTTTAAATGTACGCAAAAGTAGTGAGTATTATGCTGGGAAAGGTTGATGCGTTTACATGTAATTTGTGCATGTGTGTGTGAACGTGACATTCTATAGTGTATTTAGTTATTGTTTAAGACCATTTCAGTCAGCATACAGTCAACAGTTAGTTCAGTATGGCGTGATTTACTTTCTGTTTGCGATTTGATTGGACATGAATCGCAGAACTGATTTTTCTAATCCCCATAGACAGGAAATAATAAAGTAGTGCAGTAAAATTACCGATACTGCACTAAAAATGTACTCAAAGGAAAGTAAAAGTAAACATTTTTAAAACTACTTAGTAAATCAGAATTTCTGAGAAAAACTACTCAATTACAGTAGTTTAAGTATTTGTAATTTGTTACTTTAAACCACTGCAATTTGTACTGTATATTTCGATTAAATAAATGCAGCCTTGGTGAGCAGGATAATCTTATTTTAAAACATTTATTCTACTGACCCCAAACTTTGTATGTAGGACCAAAAATCTGCCATATGATGATTTACAGAAGCTATAAGCTATAAATTGTGTGTGTGTGTGTGTGTGCGTGTGTGTGTGTGTGTGTGTGTGTTTGTGCGTGTTTTCTGCCAGCACAAAACATAGGCTACTGTAAACACTTTGCAGTATGTACACTGCGCCCTAGTGGTTGAATAATTTATTGAGCTCATTAACATTACTAGAAAACAGGCTAATGCAATCTATGTTTGTTGTTGTTGTTGTTCTTCTTCTTATAACTGGTTTTAAATCTTTGAAAAATACTTTATTTTTTCATGTTACTTATTTTGTTTATATTTAGGTAATCTATGATTTTATTTCCTCTGTAAGACAAAATGTGAATAAAATCAAACAAAACACTGATTTGGCTGCAATTTCTCACCACAGGCAACCTGGAACAGGTGGAAGTCGCACAGCTGACTAAACGATGACGTAAGAGTTCCCAACAGCAACCCGAAGCTGACTATGCGTGACGTCAGCGACTAAACAACAACAAAGTAAACAGCAGCTGGCAGTGCGCGTGAGGAGCGGGGCGCGCGCTCGTGTTTCTCTGCTATGGCTCATCGTCGGGGCGGATGCGACAGCCTGGATGCTTCAGAGGTGGAGCCGGTGGACCAGAGCTCCACCACAACACTCAACTCAGGTGGAGGAGAGACGATGGCGGAGAAAGAGGACGAGCAGAAGCAGCAGCAGCAGCCTTCGGAAGTCCGACACCCTGCAGCCTGTTATCCGCTGTGCAGCGTCTCAAAGCTTATTAACTGGAAAAGACCATTATGGACTTCCGCTTTCTTCGCAACTACAAATATAGCGTTTTGGTGAGACTCATGACGCAGCGTATTTTCCTTGTGCACTGATTTGTATTCAATGCAGGATGTGTAAATGCGAATTTCAGATATCTTTGCAGATAACCTGATGCTGGAGTTTAAATAAAATGTTTGCTTTAATAAATTTGGGCCACTCTTTATCGCTTTCCAATGCACTTTTTCTGCCTAATTCAATGAGCAGGCCTAACTGATTTTTTTTGCTCACTTGCCCCACAGGCATTTTCCCTGGACTCTTTTCTCTGTATGTGTGATTGACTGTAGTCTAGTTGTGTTGTTGTAAGTACAGTGGTGAATCTTTTGTGCAAGTTATAATTGTTTCCTTTGCATATTTGAAGAAGCTTTTTCAAATAGACCTGTTAGTATCAAATATCAACATTTTAACAAAGTATTTTATAATTAAAACAGGACACCAATGTACTAATATGAAGGAATTTCTCTTATTATTGTATTTATTATTATTATTATTATTATTAATAATACTGTTTTACATGTTCCCCCATCATTTAATTTAGTTTTATGGCTGACAGAAAAGTCAATAAAATGTATGGATAATGTGCTGGCAGAAAATTACATATATTTCAAGACTTAAAGTGGATATTTAGAGTTTTTGTATGTATAAATATGTATTTATATGTATATTTACATTAGCTTAGTTATCTCATATAAAAGTTATAGTCTTTATTTACATTTTTACATTCAGTCATTGTTGTCAGATGGTCTTATTAGCAAAAACTTAAGCAAAATTATAATCAGTAAACATTAACGTTATTATAAAACGTATATTAATACTATTTAATATAATATTAAACTTTATTATATCACTAGGGACTTATGATGCCAATTGTATGGATAATGTGCCCCACAGGCATTTTCCCTCGACTTTTCTCTGTATGTGTGATTGACTATAGTCTAGTTGTGTTGTTGTAAGTACAGTGGTGAAACTTTTGTGCAAGTTATAATTGTTTCCTTTGCATATTTGAAGAAGCTTTTTCCAACAGGCCAATTAGTATCACATATTAACATTTTAACAAAGTATTTTATCATTAAAACGGGACACAGTTTTACTAATATGAAAGAATTTCTCTTATTATTGTATTTATTATTATTATTATTATTATTAATACTATTTTACACGTACCCCCGCCATTTAATTTAGTTTTATGGCTGACAGAAAAGTCAATAAAATGTATGGATAATGTGCTGGCAGAGAATTACATTTATTTTTTAAGACTTAAAGTGAATATTTAGAGTTTTTGTATGTATAAGTATGTATTTATATGTATATTTACATTAGTTTAGTTATCTCATATAAAAGTTATAGTCTTTATTTACATTTTGACATTCAGTCATTGTTGTCAGATGGTTTTATTAGCAAAATTGTGGTTTTATTAGGAAAAATGTGGTTTTATTAGCAAAAACGTAGCAAAATTATAATCAATAAACATTAACGTTATTATAAAAATATATTAATACTATTAACTTTATTATATTACTTTGGACATGATGCAAATTAGCATATGCTATATCCTCTATGTACAATGCTTATTATTTTCAGTATTGTTCCCATTTTAGATGTTATTCGTTTGTTTTTGGTTGGAATATTTTTTTAATGGCATAATCTTAAAATGCATCTTACATTTTAAAAACTAACCAACAAAAATGTTTAATTGAAATCTTATTCTGGCATTGTAAAGAAATATTTTTGTCGCGTGTGGATAAACAGTGTGTTTGGGTTAACATAACTGTGTAAGTAGTAATTTGGTGTTCCTTCCAGAGTTAATTTCACCCTCAAAGCACATGATTTTACATAAGAGGTATCTTGTAAACAGAAATAACAACACGTGAGCATGTACTAATTGCTTAATTGCTTCAAATGTAAGCCAGTCATAGATAATACCATGTCCTTAAAAAACATACTCTCTAAAATGAAAGTGATATTTACACTTGTTGACTTTAACACATGATGAAAGATAAGAAAACCTGTTTTTGTTTTGTTTTGTTTTTCCCATGCAGGTTTGTGTCGCTCAGTCCCTGTCGAGCGTTCACCCTCATCTCCATTTGTCTGGCTCTTCTGGTGGTGGTCCAGCTAATGAGAGACGTGACTCTTTCCAGATCAAGAGGTGTGGATTTATATCATCACATAAAAACTCTAACATATCAGTGTGACAGTGGTTACCTATGAGCATAGAATCAAATGTTGATATATTCCATTGGTGTTTATTTCTCTCTTTATAGGAGCTGCTTTATGGAGGAGTATGACAAGCAGGTAAATGTGGAACATGAACACATATTTACTTATATCCAGATGAAGACATTCATTAGATTAAAATCATGACAAAATGTACACCGTCATTCAGTCTGGGTTCAGTAGGGGTATTAATATTATTAATAAGCAAGTTGTTATGCTCAGTAAGGCCGATTATATACAGTAAAAGTCAATAATATTTAGAAATTTTATTTACATTTAATTATTATATTTTTCTATTTATTTATATTCTCATTTTTAATTTATTCCTGTAATGTCAAAGATGAATTTTCAGTCTTCGGTAACACATAATCCTTCAGAAATTGTTCTGATCTACTGATTTGGTACTCAAAAGACTTTTGTTGTTATTATTGATGCAAATTTTTTTTGTCAATCGTAACAATCAAACCTAGATTGCACTTTTTAAAAATGCATGTGCTGAAAACTAAACTAACATATTTGTTTTATAAAAAAATATGAAATTTGATTATTATTATTATTACTATTTTTTATTATTTAATTATTATTTCATTAATTTCATGGATAATTTCAAAATAAATATATATTTTTTAATATATAACTTTGTTATTTAACACTGGTATTACAGTAATAAATTTTGTTTTTATTGATTTTAGTTTTGTTACAAACCTTAGTAAGCAGTACAGAATATTAATTTATTACATTTCAGAATGTGCTTGCCCACACTAACATTTATTATTTTTATTTTTACATTTATTAGAACAAAAACATAAAAAATAAGCTATGAAATAAAATACTGTATACACATAAAAAAACTAAATTAAAAGAAGAATAAAAGGACATATTTAATTAACATTTTAATTAACCTATATACAAAATGATGTAATTTGTAATTGTAAATAATTGTAATTATATGATTACATTGGATCCATTCCATAGCAAAGATGACCACGCTTTTTTTTTAAGTCTTTGCTTTACCTACAATTGTATATGTTTTTTTCCCCCAGACATCTTTTATCCATTGGGATAGGACAGGTATCTGTGTATTTCACCATACCAAAGCAATAACTATAATATATTTTTAAAATACAGATTTGCAACAGTCTACTGACCTCACAATTTAAGAATTAGTGTAAACTGTAATATAAAACACAAATACAACAGCTTTCTATTGTAAAGAAGACTGCAGCTTATAGTTATAATAGTAGTGAGATTTGTTTTAGTTCTGTTTGCTTGAGTTTTAAACAACGCAAGATTGACGGATGATGCCAGAAATTCAGTTTGAATCTAATTATGAATTTATCGTCTACCTACATCTAAGATTCTAATATATTTGGAAGCTCCACTTGACTAAATCGTTTAAGGGTTTGATTGTGACTGCCTTTATAAATATGTTTTTATCTCAAGCATTTTTCATTTATCGGCTACTATTCAATCTGTGACCACCAGATGGCGTTCTTTGACTTTTAATGATATTATTGACGACACGCAGCAATCCATAAAAAACAGTCATGTGAGTTTACAAACATCAACGATATTCTGTAGAGAAACTCTTGCCTGATCAGCACTGATAGAGAAACCTAACAAATCACTCCTGACTTACTCAAATCATAAAAACCCGTGACGGTTGTCTTGCCTTTTCATTGGATCAAACATAAGATAATATTTAGGCTACGTCAACATTTTGCAAACAAGAACTTTAAAAAGTCAGCCTAAATTTGTTAACGTATTGGATTAGAGGACGGTTTGGTGAATTTATCCAATACTGCTTATCACTGGCCTTCAGCTTTCCATTATTTTAATCAGGGTTGCACGTACTGTGACCGGAGCTGCTCTGTCATTGTTTACATGCTTATGCTGAAAACAAATGCAATGGCAGCATTGTGCTCCAGTGGGTGAGATGCCAGTGCTGTAATCTTCCTCAGTGTGGTGTTTATGCGAGACAGGCCTCATTAAAACCTCGGGTACTCGACCAACAGCTGCTGGACAGTCTCAGCTTGTTCATTTCTGCCTGCTGCTGTTGATGTGAGTTGTGTACAACAGTTGTCTGCAGCTGGATCTTTGACCCCTTTAACCTCACATAGCCGCGGCCTCAAAGAGCTTTCTGTTGTGGCCTACTTTGTGTATGTTTTACTTTTAGACATTACATTACATAATTGTAGTTTCAATAAATTGTAGTTGCTGTTTAAAGGGATATTTCACTCAAAGTTTATAATTCTGTCATAACTTACTTACCCTGTTGTTGTTACAAACCTCTATGAATTTACCTTAAACCCCATGTACAATTTGTGATATCAATAATAAACAATTACCGATGACCAGGGCTAGACAGAATCTTTGTATATTTCTGCGCAGAATATTGTAAAAAAAAAGTCTGTGGATTTATGCGAAATGATTTTGGATGTATCATAACTAAAAACCTAATATGTTAAATAAAAAATGATACATTTTAAACTTTTATTTAACGTTTACAATGCAAATCCTATTAGATCCATTTATATGGTAAACAAAGCAAGTCACTCATATGATAAATGAAGAGTTCAGATGCAAAAACTTCTAAGTACCATCTGAATTATCTGCTAAAATTAGCATTTTTCTCAAGCTTCTATGTATAAGTTGAGTAATTTTCATTTTTTTGTCAGTTAATATGTTATTTTCATTGCCTTTAATGTGAAATAAGTGAACATAAATAAAGGAGTCTCAGAAAAATGGCCATTTTAGAAGAAAATTTCAGATGGCACTTAGAGGTTTTCTCTTCATATCTACCATATATCTACTAAAAGACTGAAATTATTACTTTACAAACTTTATCGTAAGTAAATCGTATGAACATTTTCATATAAGTCAGTAACATTACTGAAATTAATTAAAAAACTGAATAAATATAAATGTACACGCATTTACACACAACTAAATAAATAGACTCAATGATGGGCTGAAAATCTGTGGAAATACGATTTTTGCGCACGCAGATTCCGTGTGGGACTACCTATGACTTTTGCCTCTATAAATTCCAAAATTGCTGCTTACTATTAGAGTAGGAGTTATGTTAGGTATTAGATTAGGGATGTAGGAAAATATAATGCAAAATATTTACTTTATTAGTAATAAATAGCCAATATTTAGGCAGGTAATAAGCCACTAGGTAATAGTGAGAATTGGCACTTAAACTAAATTGTTACTGTATTTCTTTTGCTGACAATGAGAAGAAGATATTTTGGAAAAAATATGAGACCTATTTATGACTTTTTTAGCAACTTCTAAATAACAAGTGTATACTGTATATATTTTTATATATATATCCAAGTTGTCCATTTATTGTTGGAGATTTTGCACCTGATTAATCAAAATCATTTCCTGCATGAAACAATTCAATTTAATTATTTTTTTTAAATTACAGAATTATAAACATGAATATTCAAATAATTAACATTTTTGCTGCTTTGTGGGATTAGGGGGAGGTAAGGATCTCTTTTGGATTTCAGTTAGCTGTCTGATTTGTGGAATATTCTGTACAGCATCTTGGGAAATGTAGATTGTTCAGCGCAAATTTTGATATTAATCACAATTCATTTAAAAAAGGGTGAATTGAGGCAAACATATGGGTTTAACAAAATGTATAAACAATCAACTAACACCTTTTGGAGTCTTTAAAATAAAAGTTTTATCAGTTTTTGGGGAAAAATTGTATTATGAAAAAAAAAAAAGAATGGAGTTGTAACTTGAGGAACCCAACTGCTCAATCTATGTTTCCCAATGTATTTTTCATCATACTTTGAAAGTCATTGGAAACCAGCAGCTGTATGTACAGTTGAAGTCAGAATTATTAGCCCCCCCTTTGAATTTCTTTCTTTTTTTAATATTTCCCAAATGATGTTTAACAGAGCAAGGACATTTTCACAGCATGTCTGATAATATTTTTTTTCTTCTGGAGAAAGTCTTATTTGTTTTATTTCGGCTAGAATAAAAGCAGTTTAAAAAATTTTAAAAGCCATTTTAAGGACAAAATTATTAGCCCCTTTAAGCTATATATTTTTTCAGTAGTCTACAGAACAAACCATCATTATACAATAACTTGCCTAATTACCCTAACCTGCCTAGTTAACCTAATTAACCTAGTTAAGCCTTTAAATGTCACTTTAAGCTGTATAGAAGTGTCTTGAAAAATATCTAGCCAAATATTATGTACTGTCATCAGAGCAAAGATAAAATAAATCAGTTATTAGAAATGAGTTATTAAAACTATTATGTTTAGAAATGTGTTGAATTTTGTTTTTTTCTGTTAAACAGAAATTGGGGGAAAAAATAAACAGGGGGCTAATAATTTAGAAGGGCTAATAATTCAGGAGGGCTAATAATTCTGACTTCAACTGTATATATCTTATTTTTTGTTTAGCAGAAAAAAGAAATTCATACAGATTTGGAACAACATAAGGATAAAATTATATAAATCTACCCATCTAAGAGCTTTCAGATGAGTCTGCTTTTTAAAGCGTCCAACAGAAGTTTAGTGATATGGATTTAGTTAATTTAGTTTCTTTAAATATGTACATATATATTTATTAGCAGTCATCTGTTGACATATACTATCATTGTTCCAACAGGTGTTGTTCTAATATTTGTCATAGTGATGAAACACTTTATTTGTCTGTACACTGTGACGTAAGGCGTACCGTGGCTTGTTTTGTCCTGCCATGTTGTGAAACTTGAGTTTATGTTTCAGACAGTTGTGCGTGTCCAGTCGAATGACACAGCCGTTTGTGCATTCAGCAGTGATGGGAATCCTTTCTTGCATTTCCTCGTCATTCTAATTGGGGGATTTTGGAGTGCCCCAGCTGGGAAGCCAATCACATCACAAGATACTAAATTACAAAGGGTGTGTCTAGAGTCTCTGTGGTTTATTGGTGGAAGGCTGAGAGAGGGTTATGACTGGTGTTATGTGTCCACTGACCAACTGGCCAGTCACGGTTCTTTCGTCACAGTCAAATGACCAAATAATAATAATAATTATGGTATTATATAAATAATAAAGGGATGTAAATAATATAGAAATATTTTACTATTTACTGGCTACATTTTCACAGTTTTTACTCCACTGACTAAATACTCTTTTGGGAAATATTAAAGGTTTTTCAGCAATATGATTAAAAAATAATTATGAAACAGAAACATAAAAGTAGAAAATAATGTTTTAGTAAATATTTGAAATAATAGAAGTGGTATTTTTTTTACCAGTTAAAACATGTTTATTGAAGAAAACCACCTTTTAAAAATGGGCGTTTATGAAAAATAAATATTTAATTAATACATACTTTTATACCATTTAAAACTACACTGTAAAACAATCCTGGTTGCCTTAAATTTTTAAGCTGAATCAGATTAACCTTATGAGTCCATTGAAGTTATGTTAAATTGACTTAAAACAGCTTGCATAACTTATAAAGTTAAGTTAGAACATGATTAATAAGTTACAATGAACTAAAAACAGTTGATGTTATGACCAGTTGTTTATGTAAGTTTTTTACAGTAGTAAATAATGAAAAATGTTACAATCTGCCCGAAATGGGTATTTTAGTAAATGATTTAATTAATAAATTGTACAGTTTTACTGTACAATTGTATACGTTTTGAGTTGTATACTTATTTCCTTAAACAGACATGTATTTACAATATTTATTTGATTACTGCAATTTATAATTCTGCACAAAAGTTGAAGAGCTTGAAGTGAAATTTAGTTATTATGTTTGTAATTTTATATTATTTAGCGCACATGAAAATTATGAAACAATTTGCAACCATGTCAAAACAGGTGGTTATGAAAATAATAAATTCATGAAGTTTAAAGCATGACAACCTAAACCAGGGATGTCCAAACTCGGTCCTGGAGGGCCGGTGTCCTGCTGAGTTTAGCTCCAACATGCCTCAATACTGTACACCTGCAAGGGTGTTTCTAGAAAGCCTATAAGAGCTTGATTAGCTAGCTCAGGCTTGTCTGATTGGGGTAGGAACTAAACTTTGCAGGACACCGGCCTTCTAGGACCCAGTTTGGGCCCCCCTGGCCTAAACAGAACATTATATTATAGTGACTATTTATTTAATAAATTGTATATTCTTATGTCATTTAAAAGACAAAATGGAAAGAGAATAAAAAAAAAAAAAACAATTTGGCCACAAACAGACATTTATGAAGATAATACAATTGTATTCATGTAGTTATATCTCCATTTAAAACAATGGGTGAAAAAAAAATAAGTTAAAACAAGTAAACAAAATATTTAATTATTAAACTAGAGTTTTATACAACTTAAAATGTGTAATGAGGAAAAAGCAATGTCAGTGCTTAAATGTGATCTATGAGAAATGTCCTTTTTCAGAGAAACTGTATAGTGTAGTTTCATTTATTTGTTTGAAATTGATGATGACATTTTTTATTTAATTTTTATAGTTTGTCAATTTTGTTACAATCATCAAAAAACACAAAATAATCATAAATCAATAAGATGAAATTTGAGGAAAAAGTGCAAAAAATATATTTTGTTGTTGTGACATCAGAGACATTGCATTCCAGTCAAAATAATATGAACAGAGATCATTTTTCAGTGAGAAATTTGTGCCATTTGAAATACTCTTCTAAGAGGGTCTCCTTCTGTGAAAGGGGGTATTAAGGGGGTATTATATGGAGTGTTTGTACGTGTGTGTGTTCATGCTCCAGCACTGTCTGCCTGCTCCTGCCTCTGGAATGCTATGTGACTCATGGTATTTTTAGACCTGACCGGTTGAAATAGTGAAGCTCAGGCCTGGATCAACATAAACACTAGTTGGTGTGGCTTCATGCGACACTTCATTTGTGACTCTGGAACTTATCACTGACGCTCTCACCTTCTGAACACTTTTCATGCTGAAACCTAGAGTTTTTGAGATGACTGCTGAAGACCATGGATCAGCGGTGAGGTAAAAAAAAAAAAACTAATTATAAATACTAATGAGTCAATAGCATCCATGGTTTGTGAACTGTAACTCCAATTGGCTAGATTGACCTGATTTATTTTGTGTCTTATAAAAGAAAATGTTATTTGTCACACTTGAAAAGTCTTAACTTTAATCTTATATTACAGTTATATGTGTAATATTTGAGACATGGGCTTGCTCTGAATTATTATAAATGCCAGTCATCATATCAGATGCATCCTGGGTCATGTTGTTTTTATGGTGACGCTTGCTTTGGAACATTTGTATGAGGGAATTTGATGTTAAGTGTTTCAAGGACTTTTTAGGTACTACTGATACATACACGTAGGCCACACAGCAATGGGACCAACCTGTCAATCAAGACTGATGAGTTTTAAGTGGACAAAACCACAGACAGGCTAAGAGCATTGTAAAAATACTGCTTTCAGCTATATGCTAAAAATGCTATATGCTGTCTATTTAGCTATTGATTCCTATTTTAAAAATGAAGTGATGCTGTGGATGTTCACAGCCATTTGTCAGCTGTTTGTTTTGGGCTATTTTAGTGCCCTGTCACTGGGCCTGTTTGAGTGTCAGACAAGTAGCTTTCTGTGTTGTTTTAGCGATTAGCATGGGAGTCAGCTAGTCGAGCGGTTTGGTTTTTGAGTCTAGACTCACCTGTTGTTGGCATTTACTGAGACATTAAAGGCATTTCTACACATTTTCTTTGGTTTTAAAAGGTTTAAGACTTGCTTGAGGCGGCAAACTTTAATTATATTTGGTTTTCTAGTAATATGAAGGAACATATGTGAGCATTTCCAGCGTTATGGATGTGACATTTGCTGTAAAAACACAAAACATAAATTTACATAGAAAGTATATGCTAACAATATATTGAAACTCCTGTTTATATTTTCCAAAACAACCAACCACAGAGTTGTGGGATCAGAAAAATATCAATCTGTAAAAAAATTTTATATATTAAATGAGGGAAATAAACATCCATTATGGTTATGGATGCAAAAAGTCTGCGAGTTTACAGTATACAGCATACTCTGTAGAAATTCTGTGAATTAAACTGCACAACCCAACATAAATAATGCTCATCAAGAGGATAAGTGTTGGCTCATTATATAACAAAAATGATTTACTTTATTTTATTTGACATTTTTGCGTTTATGAGGGAAAAGCTCTGTTATGGATGTGACAGATGTGAAATTGCCACTTGTGTGATTTTGGTAAATCAAATATAATAGTTTGAAAACACTGACAGAGGCATTTTTAGTATTTTTAAAGTACTGTAAAATACTTGCTTACACAAAAAATGTAGAAACAGTTTCTCTATTTTGGTGAAAACTTGAAAACATTTTCATGGCAAGGTTGACATTTGCATGGAAATGCTCATTTACAGTTATAGCACTGTGTGGTAAGTCACTAAATCATCTTTATTCAAACTCCCACCTCAATTTCTTCTTAGTAGCCTATGTTATAGAAAAATTAACTATGGTTTTACTATATCAACAACAACAACAACAAAGTGGTTAGTAATCAGATTAAGCATGGTTTTGCTTTACTAACCACATATTAAAGGGGTAATTCACACAAAAATGTCAATTCTGTCACCATTGTCACACCCCTTTGTTTCAAACATGAGCTTCTTTCTTTAAGATATTTTAAAGGATGCCGGTAGATTAAAAGTTTATGTTTATTGGCTACCAGCATTCTTCAAAATATCTTCTTTTGTGTTACAACAATAACATTAACTCTAAAAGCTTTGGAATCACACAATGGTTAATTAACCACACCTTTAATGGTAAATATTTTTTATACAAATGTTAATAAATCACAGATTTTTACTACCTTTTTATCCAGTTTGTGTAAGAAATGACTTAGCTATCTATTAAATCTTTGACAAGTTTAGACAGTCAGATGTGTTTGCCCTGTAGGCATCATGTTCACATGTACATTTGTGAAACAGCTTCAGTCTTTAGACATTTCAGTCTTCCTCTGAAGACTGTCATTCCTCACTCAATATTTAATATTTCTAATATTTACTAATGGCAAACGTCCAACGCAGTAAGATTTCAAATAGCGTTAACTATCAAACACCACATGGCACTAGTCAACAAGCAGATTTCCCAAAAGACGAAACTAAAGATGTGATCTGATGAAATCTCTTCACACAAGTGCCATGCGAGTATTACACCTCATTGATCTCCAGTCATCGGCTCTGCTCTGGGTTGGGTAAGCCTGAGCTCACTTTCTCTGGCACATTCGCTTGCATCTGCCACATGGTCGATGGTGAAATGCTAATGTGAGCTCTGTTGCCTCATAGTCACATGCACCCCATGCGCTCTGTTTAATAGGAAACCTCCGGTGGGGAAACATGTCTCTGCAATGCTGGAGGTGACTGGTTTATGACCTTTCAGAGGAAATGCAGCTCGAGCTGATCTGTAGGAGAGGGCCTAATTGCTTGGGTTATGTCTAGCATGTTTTTCTGCTTAGGTTTGGAGTTGATCTGTTTTTGTGATGGACTTCAAGTTTTCGATGCATAGGTGGCTTTGTTTGGTTTGTTTTAGTGATGGGAAATATAGGGCGACAGCTGTGTGGGGACTGGAGTAGGGACGCATAACCAGAGATAAAGGGCATTAACAGGCTGCCTGTTAATAGATGCTTATCTTGTGCCAAGAAATTCTCAGATGCCCCATTCTAAAAGTCACACTAATTCATTGCAAGGCAAATGTTTAACCAAAGAAATATTTGCCTGACATTTTAGTGGGTATTATTATTAGCTATCATGATTGAGAATTTAAAGTTAACTTATATAATGTAATATAATATAATATAATATAATATAATATAATATAATATAATATAATATAATATAATATAATATAATATAATATAATATATATACTGTACAGTTGAAGTCAGAATTATTGGCCCCCCTGAATTATTAGCTCGCCTATTTATTTTTTCCCCCAATTTCTGTTTAACAGAGAGAAGATTTTTTCAACACATTTCTAAACATAATAGTTTTAATAACTCATTTCTAATAACTGATTTATTTTATCTTTGCCATGATGACAGTAAATAATATTTTACTAGATATTTTTAATACACTTCTATACAGCTTAAAGTGACATTTAAAGGCTTAACTAGGTTAATTAGATTAACTAGGCAGGTTAGGGTAATTAGGCAAGTTATTGTATAATGATGGTTTGTTCTGTAGACTACTGAAAAAATATATAGCTTAAAGGGGCTAATAATTTTGACCTTAAAATGGTTTTAAATAATTTTTAAACTGCTTTTATTCTAGCCGAAATAAAACATACAAGACTTTCTCCAGAAGAATAAATATTATAAGGCATGCTGTGGAAATTTCCTTGCTTTGTTAAACATCATTTGGGAAATAATTAAAAAAGAAAATAAAAATCAAGGGGGGCTAATAATTCTGACTTTAGCTGTATATAAATGAGAATCTCATAATAAAGTCAGCCTGAAATAAGCAAAAGCCAAGTTTTCAATGTCCCTTAACTTTTCAGAGACACAGATTTTAAAAATGCTGCAATAGCATAAAACTCCACATATTTAATAAAAATAAATAAGTATCTTCATTTTAAAATAAACTACTCGTTAATTTTTGGAAAATGGAAAGGTTCAACCTGAGATGACATTACCATCACTATCAAACTGTTCTTTCCAACATCATTACTTTGGTTTTATATATTCACCTTCAAGTGACAGGTACACATATTTGTTTTTGTACAGTGAATACATTATGACATGTCTTGAGTAGGTATAGCAACTCTGCACACTCAAATAGAAATCATGCATTTCTTTCTTTGTTGTATTGTTTATAATGAATAGATTGATTAATACTAAGAACGTTGATGTCAAACTTTAAAAAAATAGACAAGCAGGAGGGTCACTTTAGGTATGGTGAAGATGAAGTGTTTTTCAGGTTGGCTCTATTTCGGTTTTCTCATGAACCTTTAGTTGTACTGTAGGAAGAATCTGGCTGTACATTTCTGTAGTCCTCACTCTCGCTGAACTATTTCACATATGCTTTTCAATGGTGCTAGTTTCTGCTTTCAGAGGAATACAGAAATATGAGTAAAAGGCATGACAAATGTTTTATGTTTTTATTTTATTTTAGTTTTACAAAGTTTAACTTAATATGTTTAGTCAGCTTGTTTGTATTTGCATTTTTAGTAGATTGACAAATGATATTGAGTAAAAACAATGCAGTGTTGCCTGTGCTTTCTTGCACCATGCATGCACATGTGAGTCACAGACTATACAGTTTGACTTGTCATTCATAACTTTTTTAAAGTTTTGTGTGCACTATAGAATTGATTTTAAATGGACTACCTACATTTTTTATTAATGATTTTTTATTTTGGTTGTTGAATGTGGTTTCACGTATAGTAAAATACTGAACTGTGCATGTACAGAACATTTTTAACTGACAACCCAGACAAACGTTTCAAAGGGTAATATAATATACTACAATATGACAGTATATGAGTTCAAAGTGCTAATTAAAGAAGTGTAGTGAATACATTTTTTTCTGACGGGGTGAGTCTAATGATTATTTATGCTATTGATCTTTTTAACTGTAGCTGGGAGATCATTGATTCTGTCCAGGAGGGCAAGTCTGCATCAGGATCTCCATTCACAGACTTCTGGACGAGCCTCAAACTGTTCATTGAGGAGACATCCTCTTTTAAACAGCAGAATCCAGGCAAGGTATGGATAGATTTGAGTAGATGATCCCTAACATGTCTTTTCTTTTTACTTCAAGCTAAAAATTGTATTAAAAATATACAAGGAGAACTATATACTTAACAAGTCTTCATTTCTTTTACAATTTAAAATTATTTGTAATCATCATTTTACCTTCACTATTTCACATGTAATTACCCTACAGTGGTCTTTCAGTAATTCATGTCATTTATTTGTGTCATGTTTATTCAAAATTATCAAGATGAATGTACAACGTGCTTTCAAAAATACAATCAATTAATATAGACTACATAATCAAATCATAGACGGTAATAACAATAAAGGAACTAATAATATAACAAATAAGTAAATACAAATTTGAAGAAGTAAAGAATAATAAATACATAAATAAATGGAAGGAAAACATAATAAAGTTATTTATGTAATATTTTTAATATTTTTATGCAATTTTATAAACATTTACATATTATTTCTTACCATTATTATTGATTTTAAACTTTTGTACAATGATGAACCCTTTGTGCAACTTCATCGAAATTGATAATAATATAATTTTAAAATAAAATAAAATGATAAAGTCCTAAAAGTTCAAGGGTCCTGTAATAACCCCCAGTTGCACTCCATAGTTTTCCAATGAGTATTTCAGTTATAGTCCTATATTGGGTTCATGTTTTATTTAGTAATTTAATGATAAATCTTAAAAGTATGCCATGTAATTTTAATATGAGCTTTTTAGCAGCTGTGTTTATAATAATTCCAAAAAAATGATCAAAATAAAGTGTAGCATGTCCCATTGCAAGTTCTTTTTACCTTCCAAAGATTATTTCATAAGAGCGATTTAATTCACAGTGAGCCATTTTAAATTTGTGTCTCATTTGCAGTTTTGTCTGCTGGTTTGCAGTATGTGCTCTTTTCTAGCAATACTTGGACGTTATGTACCAGGGGTTGTTATTTCATACATCTTAGGTAAGTACCAAAAAAGATCTTAAACATATAATGATATTAATAGTCATTTTGTCTTATTTTTTTATTGACATTTCTATACAAATGAATGTAACCATGCTACTACTGGCCATGGAGAGCAAACCCTCTCTGGATTTACCTCCAGCACAGCCAAAAACAGCTAAGAGTCCATTCGTCATGTGGTAGTGGATTCTTAGTAATGTCACTGTGACGACATTCACATTCACACTCTGGTCTCTGGTTTCTTTTCTTCCTGGCAGTCAGCAGGTTCGTAAGTGTGAGCCTTACATTAATAGTTTACACATCTGTTTACCGCAGTGCTGGGTATTTTTCTCTGGCCTTTGGTGTCGTCACATGAGTTCGGGATGTGGTTGGAACCAGTTCTGCAGAAACTGGACTTTGGAGTGGCCGAGTTTTTTCAGAAAATAAAGGAGAATCACGGTAAATCCCAAATTCATTCACTATACAAAATTGACTTTACATTTCTGAATTTACATAGCTTTTCCCCAGGATGTGCTGTTTTAATGAAGCCCAAAACAAATGCCTCACCAGACTCTGTTCCTAATCCTAACCCTTCTTGGAATTAGCTTTAAACTCTTTAGCTTTGGTACTTAAAACCCCTATGAATCATTGGTACTCTATTCACCCAAATGTTTTGAGCTTTAAAAAAACACACCATAAAAGTAGTCTGTATTACTCAGTTGATTAATGCCAAATTTCCAGAACGCAAGAAGATATTCTTATATATAAAGTCCATTTTTAAATTATTGATGCATGCTAGAGCTTTTGCATCACTTCATAAATTGGAATTAATCCATTGTATCAACAGGATTACTTTTAGATAGTTTTGAACAAAAGATGAACATGAATCATGTAAGTTTGGAATAACATGAGGGTACACTTAATACAATGTTTTAGGTTAAAGACAAAATAAAAAAATACTATGCAGGTAGCTGAAATAAAATGATTGAAGCAGTAAAATAAACCTAAAACTGAGATTAAAATAAAGCCTAATCTAATTGCTTGATTATTAATAATACATTTTTTAAAGGGACAGTTCACCTAAAAACCTAAATTCTGTCATCATCTACTCACCCTTCACTTGTTCAAAACCTATTCTGTTGAACACAAATTAAGATATTTTGAAGAATGCTGGTTACTGGGACCAATTGACTTTCATAGTCCCCCCCCCCCCCCCCCCACCTCACCATGATAGTCGATGGGTTTCAGCGACCAGCATTCTTCAAAATATTTTCAGTAAACGATGAGGTAATTTTCATTTTTGGGTGAACTAACCCTTTAAGGTTTATTATATATACTGCAAGTATGTAAATAATACTAAAATAACATTGCATGGAAATTAATCCCGGAGGTAACCTATAAATAGGGAGCATCTCTTTCCACTACACATTACTTTAAATGTATGAATCAACTCCGAGTTTTAGGTTTGGCATTAACATGTTAACAAAGCTAACAATGTGCTACTACAAACAACTTGAATATAGCCAACATGAATGATCATCACACTCTTTCTCCAGAGAAAAGGATACTCCAGTCACAAACCGAGAGAGAGTGCATCGAAGCAGATCTGTCGGCACTTTTCCCCAAGGTCAGCACACTGTCACACAACTGAAGACAGAGGGTTTAATGATATAATATTCATATGTCCATTTCCTGTGAACTGATCTGTTGCAGATGGACTCCACTGTGTGCAAAGAGCTGTCCATATCAGACACAGAGGTCTCTGAAGTCACGTGGACAGACAACGGCACTTTCAACCTTTCAGAGGGACACACACCTCAAACAGAGAACTCTGACGGTATTTTTTTTTATCTTAGTTATATATCAATAGGATGTATGTGTAGTGTGAGGGTAAATTTAAATATCATTCACCTTGAAAGCAAACTGACTTGCTTGTTTTATATAGTTACACACATATACCCTACTGCACATAACAAAAATACACAGTAGTACTGTATACTTTATTATAATATAGTTTTTTTTAAGCAAGTAGTTAATTAAGTGTAACAGCATTAGGAACAGAAAAAGGGATTACATTGTTACAAAACATCTGAAATCATTTTTTTAAGAAAGTAAATTAGTTTAAATAAACAAATGAAACCGCACTGATAACTAACAGCTTTCAGCACTGATAAAAACAGTAAATACTTCAAATCAGAAACCAAATCAGCATATTAGAATTATTTCTTAAAATTGTGTCACACTGAAGACTGGATTAATAACCACTGAAAAAATCAGCTTTGTCGTCACCAAAATAATTAACTTTTTAAAATATATTAAAATTGAAAACATGAATTTTACTACAATTTCACATTTATAATTGATATTGATCATTTAATTTTACTAATTTATGCAATGACATGCAGTCAAGTCATTAGCATGTTTGTCAAGCATTATTAGTATGGAGTAAATCTAGGGCCATATATACTTGCAAAATAAAAGTTTTGCAAAGAAAAAATAAAGTATTGAGCAAAAGATAAAAAACAAATGCAAATCTCCAAAAATCGCAAAGCGAAAATTACTTTTTGAGAAATAAAAAATAATTTTGATAAATAAAATAAAGAACTGCAAAGGGAAAATTAAGTTTTGAGAATAAAAATGAAATTTGCATACAAAAAATGAACTGCAATAATAAATAAATAAATAAATAAATAAATAAATAAATAAATAAATAAATAAATAAAGCAGTGCAAAAAAAGAACTTAAATATGTGCAATAAAAAAAATCAAAACATTTTATTAATCTGGGGTCGCCACAGTGGAATGAACCGCCAACAGATCCAGCATATGTTTTATGCAGCGGATGTCCTTCCAGCTGCAACCCTCCTCTGGGAAACATCCATCCAAACATCCAACTCATTCACTCGCATACACTATGGACAATTTAGCTTACCCAATTCACCTATACCACATGTCTTTGGGGGAAACCGGAGCAAACATTTACAAAACCCGTCCAGGCAATTACAATGCTCATTTGCTTTTTAGTCAACCGTGAGTTTGCGATGCTGTTTTCACTTTGCACTTCACAATTCTGCATGTTTCACTTTTCTGGCAAGGGGGTGGAGTCAAGGGAACTTGGGCGTTTACGGCAGGCCCGGACTTGCCTTCATTTAAGTGACAGCATCTTTTTCTTGCCAACTGCCATAAAACTTTGAAAGAAGAAGCAGAAGCATGGCTGAGCAGAGGTACACAAGAGAAGTATGTCTAATTGATAGTTTAATTTTTTTTTGTCTTCTTTCAAAGTTTTATAGTGGTTAGCAAGCAAATGATGACGTCGCTTAAATAGAGGCAGGTCTGCGCCCACATTTTGACTCTGCCCCCTTTTCAAATCAGAGCCACAAAGTGAAATGCGCAGAAATGTGAAGTACAAAGTGAAAACAGCATCACAAACTCACGTTTGACTAAAAAGCAAATCAAAATGAGCATTGCAATTGACTGGACGGGTTTTGTAAAAGCAATGCCATAAAAATGTTTTGCAAATATATATAGTTTTTTTTATTATTGCAAATGCAGTTCTTTTTTTGTTTGCAAATTTCATTTTTATTCTCAACTTCATTTTCCCTTTGCAGTTCTTTATTTTTGTTAGCAAAATTATTATTATTTTTTTCAAACATTTATTTTCGCTTTACGATTTTTAGAGATTTGCATTTATTTATTTATTTTTTGCTCAATACTTCATTTTTTGTTTGCAAAACTTTCTTTTATTTTGCTAGTATATATGGCCCTAGATTGACTCCATACATTAGTGTGTCATTATTATAAATTACAGATGGCCTTTATGTGTTATTTATTATAGAGATTCAATGAAATTATATGTTGAGGCACTGCATATTAGAGCAAATTATGTACATAGATTATGAACATAGATCTCAGATATAGAGCTTCTATAGCTTATTAAAGATCCAATTTGACACAGTTTACTTTGTTAGCACACACTGCTATCTCTGAAGTGAACAATTAATCCACATCAATCCAAAAAAAGTATGAAAGCTTGGAAAATAAAACTCAGCCCCTCTAATCAGTATTCTGCTTCAGTTGGAAATATGTCAAAATAAACTATTTTTAATTAGATTCCACTGAAAATATAGTCAATATGAACTTCTGCTTCACACAAAGTATATTTAATTAATTTATATATTCCATATACAGACTCAGACCGGCGAAGCGACGAGGAGGTCTTCACAGGTGGACTGCCGGAGTTCCCCTCTCTGGACAATGGCTTGGGGACGAACGGAGATGATGATGAAGACCTGAGCATTGGGCTGCCGACTCCTCCAGCTCATCCCAGCAGAGTGGGCTCCACGCAGTCAGAAGACGAGCCCGCAGTCCAGGCCCTGGAGGTTGTGCAGAGGCTGGCCGGAGACATGATCACAGCCGCAGTCTCCACAGCCATGCAGGAGCGTCTGGAGGCGGCAGTGGCACCCGCGCTGCTCCAGGCTCTGGCCGAGGAGTCAGACAGCGAGGCGGAGGACTTTGAGTTGTTGGACCAATCGGAGCTGGAGCAGCTGGAGGGCGAGCTGGGGCTGGACAGGGCCAACCGTGCAGAGCCGTCTAAACCTAGCAAACCTTCCTCAGGCTTTCTGTCCAAACTCCTGGGCCGCCACTGATCGGATTCAGAGGGGTTTCCGCCTTCCCTCTGTGATGGGATGTGGGTGGGAGAAGAAATATTGGGTTTACAGGGAATGGTCCAGAGTCATGAAGGTATTCCATTGTTTTACTTTGCTGGTGTGATTTAGGTGTTTTGCTAAAAATAAAAAAACAAAGGCATCTGTGGAGGTAGAATAAAGTCCAAAGTATACTTTATTTTTTTATGCTTATGCATTTTTATATGTTTTCATCATCACACATCAGCTCTAATTCCCCATGTATGCACAGCTCACACATGCGTTTTTATTATTTATTATAGATTTTTTTTTATTTAAACTACTTAGTGTCTTAGTGTCTTCACACCCTTAGCTTGGTTTGTTTAAGTATATGTGAACATGTAGGGTTGTCAGCCATCTCATTTTAGCAAGCATTTCCCAAATATTTGATTTGCCTTTTCCTGTTTATTGACTGCTATGCTGATTTAACTAAACAACAGCAGCAGTGCTGATCAGGACACTTGAGGGTGATGTATCTAAAAGTTATTATCTTCAGGAGACTTTAGATGGTACTTTGTTAGAAGATCTCCTCAATGCATATTAAATATCAGAACAGCTGATTTGTTCACAACAGTAGCCAAGGAAACACTGTTTTTCCTGCTACCAGAAGTGCCACTAGCTGGCACAGAAGGAATCTGCTGTTTCATATAGTCTGCATATACTGTTTTTGTTTTGTACATGTATGTTTTATGTAGCATAATTGCATAAAGTTAATGTCAGGTCATTATATTTTTACTTCATAGTTTGCTGTAATCAAATTTAAATCACTACATGCCCAAGCTATTGAATGCAGAACTCTTTGTTTAGATGAAAGTGCAGTGGATGCAATTTTAAAAAATGAGAAAACATATATATTCTATATTAGAATTGGCCAATTTGCTTGTAAACAAAATAAGCAGAATCAGCCATAAAAAAACAAGATCAGTGCATCACTTTTTTCCCTTATTTCATATTGACATAGTTGTCAGGAGTGCGCAAAATTTTTCCTATATAAAGGGGCAAAAAGCAAACTTGATTGAGGACTGTGGGCCGAATATAAACCAAACCATACATTAAAATTGCCATGGGTAATTTACAAATTTATTTGGTAATATTTAAAAACAATTAGAAAATGTTGCTTTAAACTAATGCAGTATCATTTTGGACATTTTATAATAAACTTATTACAGTAAAAACATAAACAATCCCATTTATAACACTATGGAGTTCAATGCTGAATTCGAGCTGCTCCTACCTTTGCCTTGATTTGCTCACAGATGTCTTGTGCATTGTCCTCTATCTGTGACAGTATTTACATTTTAAAAGTCAGATTCATTTACAGCATTTAATTTCAGTTGACTTTTTTTGTACCTCAGCAATAAAACAAAAGGTTACGTTAAATTCAAATGGCGATTTCTGTCAAAAGCATTCGCCCCAACCACCTCCCCATCATTCTCCCTCTCTATTCAGATGGGATGGCAGGCCAAATCAAAGGTTACCATGTGCCAACTTTGGCCCTTGGGCCTTACTTTGGGCATCTCTGGTATAGATCTTTAAATTTACCCCAAGATTTTCTCACCCTCAAGCCATCTTCAGTGCATATGACTTTCTTTTTTCAGATGAAATTCTTTAAATACTTTCCCGGCTTTAAATCTCTGATTTGGGTAGTTGCCCTTTTTTGAAGCTTCCAAAAGTGCACAAATCCTGACTATGAACTTGTCGAGAAATTCAGTAGTTTGTTTCCCCAGAAGTCAGTGATTTTAGCTTATAATTCAATTATTTAGTTACAAAAACACATTGATCAGCTTCATGAGATATACATTAAGCCCATGGCAGCCTATGGATTTGTTTAATGATAGATTTATGCACTTGTGACATTTTGGCAGGCTAAAAAAAGGTCCACCATATCCAACACGAGTATCCAGCATAGAAAAGCCAGGAATTTGTTTTCAAATACTCCTCTGGCTGTGTGTGTCTGACAGAAGAAAGTCATATACTCTGAAGATGAATTGAGGGTGAGTAAATTATAGGGTAATTTTCATTTTTGGGTGAATTATTCCTTTAAACAGGTTAAAATACAGAGTAAGCCTTAATACTTGCTCAAAATGATACATTAATATAACAGCAGGTACAAAGACATCTTGTCCACAAGGTGTCAATACTGAACCAGGCTGTCAGAAAAGAAATGGAGGACAAACAAGAACAAAAACTAACTATTGTAGCTGGCAAAAGACATCTGTGTCATTGAGTGCTTGTGTGAGGGGATTAAAACACACTGTAGTTTACAAAAATATAAAGGTATTTTATCTCTTATAACTTTAAGGGAAAATATGCACAGACACTGGACTAGGATGAATCTTTCTAGTGTGAACAAAAATACTATAATGGGCTTTATTGTCTTCAGTCCAGTCACATTGCTCCACTTGTGTCCAGTCAGTGTAGACGCCATGTCATTTATGCATAAAAAAAATGAAGTATACTTTGGGCTCACTTCTGTATTTTTTTGTAAAAGGTGAAAGTAGTTTTGGCATAGTTGGAGTCACTGGATGGAATAATTTTGGTAATGTTTTCATGTCAAACTCCAACCCCTGCAATGACCGGAGTGTTGTGGACCAGAGTAAATCATTAGTTTAGCTGTTAAAGGGCTGGTAGAGGCAGGATACTCCCCATTTTGCTGCCAAATATTCAACTTCACATCATCATCATCAAGAAAAAAAAAAGCTTCATGGCCAAAGAGAAAGGGCCTTCCCCTAACTGACAATCAGCACACCAACAAACAAACAAACATAATCCCTGTGCCGGAAAATCATGTGGCAAATATGTGTTTTTTTATTTTAAATATTTAGTTTTCTAATTGTTTTTTATGAAGGATTTTTGAAAGGCTGAGGGTCTTAGTGTAATATTTTGCATGCATAGTCACTTTTGTTTCTAGTTGCACCTTTCTTTAGAGTAAACCCATAGATATACACACTAGATATCGCATACGGACCTAGAGCATGCGTCTATAGCGCCGCCACATTTGTACAGTGCTCCCAGGACAAAAGTCAATCAATCGCACTTAATCAAGACTAAAGCCAATCTGAAGATGCTGGACTTTAGCACTGCGTATGGGTGTAGTAATGAGCAAACGAAGAAATCAAAGCACAAAGGCAGAACATTTCATAGTTAAGATTTAGTTTTTACGTTTTTTTTATGTTACGATCTTTTGTGATAAACAAGTACCGTTATTGATAATAATACAGTCACTTACTGCATTGACTATAAGGCAAAGTAGCACCAACTTGCTCTAAATACTAGGTTTATTCTAGTTTTTGTTGAATAAAATCAGCAAACAATGTAAATGAAATATGATAAGATGCTGATACCAGATTCTTGTATTATTGTGGCTAAGTGAAGTAACAGCTAGTATTTTGAGGAAGCTTATAAGGGTGCCTGATAACATACCAGTGCCTCGCCTCAATGTGCATACTGTCCACCCTAAATTAGGGAATATTAAGAATGTTATATACCATTTAGATCAAAATGGTGGATATGCACATTGAGACGCAGGAATATCGATGGTTCACACGAGTAGTTCATAACAGAGATTCACTCACAAACGAATCGCTCCCTGTGAAAGCGGATGAGGAGGTGTGTTTCAGGACATGGATCAGATCAAATTTAACAGGGAGGGAGGGTAATACATTTCCATGCACACAAACACATGCTCTTTGTTGGCAATGTCTGTATGGTCACTTATCCATCGATTTAGAAAAGTGATGGAAAATTATAATTTTTCTAATTTAAATAATATTTGCATACTGACCACCGGGAAGACTCCCGATCATAGATTTGAAGTCAGAATTATTAGCCCCGCTGAATTATTAGCACCCCTGTTTATTTTTTCTTCAATTTCTGTTTAACGGAGAACTGATTTTTTTCAACACATTTCTAAACATAATAGTTTTAATAACTTATCTCTAATAACTGAATTATTATATCTTTGTAAATAATATTTTACTAGATATTTTTCAAGACACTTCTATACAGCTTAAAGTGACATTTAAAGGCTTAACTAGGTTAATTAGGTTAACTAGGCAGGTTAGGGTAATTAGGCAAGTTATTGTATAATAATGGTTTGTTCTGTAGACTAGCGAAAAAAATATAGCTTAAAGGGGCGAATAATATTGACCTTAAAATGGCTTTTAAAAAATTAAAAACAGCTTTTTTTTCTAGCCGAAATAAAACAAGTAAGACTTTCTCCAGAAGAAAAAATATTATCAGACATACTGTGAAAATTTCCTTGCTCTTTAAAACATCATTTGGGAAATATTAAAAAAAGAAAAAAAGTTCAAAGGGGGGCTAATAATTATGACTTCAACTGTATGTATATATTTGTATATATCTATGGCTCTGGATGGCCAGTCCTCCACTGCACCTTGGTCTCACATTAATTTAAATAGAGTGCTACCCTGTACTAAAATAGCAGCTCCATTGACGCATTCTTTCCAACAGACAACAATAGCGTAGGCAACATCTAATGTAAATATCTATGGAGTGAACCAATTAGACAATAGAGCACATATAGGCACCAAATTTGAACAGATTACATATTCATGTAAATAATTATGAAATAGTACATAAATTGTCTTTAGTCTTTTTTAATGCTATTTTGGACTCCACTGACTATCATTTCATAAACCAAAATGGTTTATTTTTCCCCAAAATGGTTCCTCCTTGTTTCGAATGACTTGAGGTTTGAGTTAATAAGGATTATTTTCGAATGAACCGTCTTTTAAATATGTGCACAGCCATTTTCAGTCATGGAAATAACAATGCAGTGGGAAGACAGTTGTACCTTTAGTCAATCATATATATCTGAATATCTCTTTGGGGATCATTATCCACTTTCTGTGGGAAATAGAGTCATCAACTTACCATTATTCATAATTGCCTTTTCAGCAATGTAAGTACAGAGGCGCATATAACCAAGACTGTTTCTGTTCACAGTGTGGTGCTCGGTGTGTATCTAAATTTAGTGTTTCTAACAAACTGCTGATGTGTTATGAATTTGTTTTGCAATATATCATGCGCTTTCTATAACACAGTGGCTGGATGTGAGTTTCTGCCACTCACTACAATAACTGCTATCCAGAAATGATTGTAATCGGTGTCAGTTTGATACTTTTATTTTTTATTTGAATATATTATTTATTCCTATCTATCGCTCCTATTAGATAGCTGCCACACACATATGATCGCCTTATATGCCTGTGCAAGTTTGTCTGTCAGAGCGGAAAAAGAATAAACAAAATATAGATGTACATGAACTCAAGAATGTCATTAAAAACGTATGAATCAAAGGTAGTGCTTTCTGTCTCTTCTTGTAAAATGGAGTGGATTTTGAAAAGATGCTACTATGGGACTTCTTTTTTCTTCAATGAAACCTAGAGAAGGGCGACACGGTGGCTCAATGGTTAGCAATGTCGTCTCATAGCAAGAAGGTTGCTGGTTCGAGTCGCGGCTGGGGCTGGCATTTCTGTGTGGAGTTTGCATGTTTTCCCCGTAGTGTATGTGTCTGAATGAGAGTGTATTGGTGTTTCCCATTACCGGGTTGCAGCTGGAAGCTGCAGCTGTGTAAAACATATGCTGGATAAGTTGGCAGTTCATTCTGCTGTGGCAACCCATGATGAATAAAGGGACTAAGCCAAAGGAAAATGAGTAAATGAAACCTTAAGGAAAAATTCATTCATTCATTTTCCTCCGTCTTAGTCCCTTTATTCATCAGGGGTCGCCACAGCGGAATTAAACACCAACCTATCCAATTTCATCCTATTGAAATACTGCCAATTTAATTTATTCAATTCACCTGTACGGCATATCTTTGGACTGTGGGGGAAACCGGAGCACCCAAATGAAAACTCACATGAACAAGGGGAAAACATGCAAACTCAGTGCTAACCACTGAGCCACCGTGTCTGTCACCCTAGAGAAATATAAGAAGACAAATAATTAAGGTAGTGTTAAGAGATAAATAAAAAGAAAATACACATAAAAAATGTGTATATTGAAAAGTTTTAAAAAATTAAAAAAAAACAAAAACAATTATTGATACATTTTTGACCAGTAGCCTAGGCTAATCTAAAACTTAAGGAATAGTTCACTCTAAAGGAAAAATTCTGTTATTAACTATTCCCCCTCATGTCGGTCTAATCCTTTGAGACCGTCATTAATTTTAGGAAGACAAGTGAAGATATTTTGGATGAAAAGCTCCCTCATCCTCCATAGACAGCAACATTTAAAGTCTAGAAAAGGAACAAAAAACGTTGTCAAAAAATTCCATATGACTTCAGTGGTTTAACTGCAATCAAATGAAATTATGTGCTATGTGTTAGGGCAAATAAACGGCAAATAAGAGTTTCTCACCTGTCTTTTTTCCCGCGTCAGTTCAGGGTGACACACGTGAAGTATACGCAACGCAACAAGCAAGCGTCAGTAGTAAACGCGTACAATGTTATGATGCGGAAGACACATGCAAACAAAGTCGTTTTTACAAATTTTGGGTGCCTAAAAGTGTTCTCGGAGCATCATAGGATTACAGTTAAAGCACTGAAGTGACGCGGAAATTCTGACAGAGTTTTGTTCCTTTTCTTTTGAACGTCTCACGGCTTTTGCTGTCTACGGATGATGAGGGAGCTCTCGATTTCAGCTAAAATAATAAGCTGAAAATAACTCATTAGTTTTCTGAAGATCACGGGTGACATGAGGGTGAGTAATTAATAACAGAATTTTCATTTTTTGGATAAACTACTCCTTCAATCATTAAATTCGAAACTATAAACAAAGACTTGTGATAATGCATGTATTTTCTGTCATTACCCTGCTGAAAAAAAAACAGCATATGCTGGTAAGGTACGTTTTGATGCTGGTATGCTGGTCTTACTGGTTTCAAAGCATCGAGACCAAAACCAGCATTGAAACTAGCAATACCAGCATCAAAACATACCTTACCAGCATATGCTGTTTTTTTCCGCAGGGTAGATTCACATACTGGTTAAATATGAGGCATTTTAACTGTTAGCAGGTTAACCAGGTAAAAGGGAGGCCCGGTTCTCCTCATAAATCTGACACTTTTAAACAGCACCTGGTGATTTACTCCCAGTCCACCTGTAAAGCACACGATCCATATATCACCTACACTTTTCCTCGAGTCAAAAGAACAAAATAAAATCATGTTTTAGACTCTGGTGTGAATGATTTATGCTTGGTAAAGATACTATGTGGGTTTATGAACTTTGTCTATGAACAAACATAAGTAAAAAAAAAATTCAAGCTGTTTGAATGTATTTTAATTATGGTTCACGATTTCTTTTAAATTAGTTTATTAATTCATTTTTTATATAAATTGAGAGGCAATTATATATTTATTTATAACCCTGGAGCACAAAACCAGTCTTAGGTTGCAGCAGGAATATCCTACAATCCACAATATCAGTCAACATTATTGATTTTTCTATGCCACAAATATTAAATATAATACTAAATATAATCTTAAGGTGAATAAAATTCCACATTTTCAAATAGAAATGTGAACAAAAAAAATGCACCCTCATGATTGGTTTTGTGGTCTAGTGTCACATATGGTTAAAATGAACAAACAAGCTCAACAGTTTTTGATGGATTGAACATAAGTGACTATATGGGTTATTTCTTAACATGCTGAAACAATTATAAAGAAACTCTTCCATAATTCTGCGTCTGGTGGTCCTTTAAGGGTTGAAGCCCAGCAGGAGATGTTTTTACTGCCACTGCATTTCTTTATGTGGTGTGATTTGTGTCTTAGGGCCAAAACAAAAAAAAAAATCAAACAAGCCACAAAAAGTCCCTGAATTGCCACACATATTAATTGCAGGTGAAAATTCTTCATAGAAAGAGAAAAATGACTAATATTGACTGCACAGGAAAACAGGCCTTTTGTTTTATTTCTATTTTATAGTAATTCATTTTTAGTTTTTAATAATTTTTAGTTAAAATTTAGTTTCATAATAATTTTTTATTATTGTTATAAATGCAGAGAGTCATATGTGCACTGGATAAACATATTGTTTGTATGTATTTATCATAATTAAGAATATTCGTTTTGATTAATCTTTTGATTATCTTTATCTTTTCAAAAGTTTTGTCCACTGAAAATTCCAAAGTGTGTGATGTATAGGAAATTATACATGAAATATGCAGTTATCTTAAAACTGACATAATCTTTTGGTGCAGTGGTGTAGTGGAAAGTGCGTCGACACATGCACTCCAGTGCTCACGGTGACCTGAGTTTGATTCCCGCCTCCCTCCCATCCTATGTCGATCCTTCCCCTCTCTCTGCTCCCCAAACTTTCTTGTCCATACTCTCCACTGTCCTATCCAATAAAAGTGAAAACCCCAAATAAATAAGTATAAAAAAAACTGACAATCTCAGAGTAAACTCAAGAGATACAGTAATCCTATTTACAGTAATCGACCTTCTAGTGTTAATAAGTGACAATCTGAAGTAAAATACACTACCTGACAACAGTCTTATTGCCTATCAAAGTTTTAGGAACAACAAATAATAATTTGACTTCTAGATTATCATTTGGTATCAGAAGTGGCTTATATGAAAGGCAAAGGCCTCTAGATTACACTTATTTTACCAAAATAAAATATGTTCATGCCTTGATTTTTAATTATTTAATTAGGACAGTAAGGTTTTCTGACAAAACTCTTGTCACTTAACAGAAAAAATGCACAGTATAGAATATAAAGTCATGGTGTAGTCTGTAGTGGAAAAAGAGTGTATAACTCCCATGAGCTTGGAGGACTGCATCCATACATCTCTGCGATGACTCAAATAACTTATTAATAAAGTCATCTGGAATGGCAAAGAAAGTGTTCTTGACTCCCAGAGTTCATCAAGATTCTTTGAATTCATCTTCAGTGCCTCCTCCATCTTATCCCAGACATGCTCAGTAATGTTCATGTCTGGTGACTGGACTGGTCAATCCTGGAGCACTTTGACCTTCTTTTGCTTTTAGGAACTTTGATGTGGAGGCTGAAGTATGAGAAGGAGCGCTATCCTGCTGAAGAATTCGCCCTCTCCTGTGGTTTGTTATTTAATGGGCAGCACAAATGTTTTGATACCTTAGGCTGTTGATGTAGCCATCCACTCTGCAAATCTCTCACACGCCCCCATACTGAATGTAACATCAAACCAGTCATCTGAAAAATCTACCTTCTGCCACATTTTCAAATGATCAGCTACAGTAGAAGTCAAGTTATTATTAATGCTTATACAACTGGGATCGATGAAAAGACTTTTGTCAGGTAGTGTAGATCAATGTTGTTTTAGTACAAAAAATGTACGAAAAAGCAAAAATGGGAACGCACACATGTAAAAAATTGTGATATGTTTTCATATACATGCCACTTGCTGTGTCGTGTTGATATTGTGCTGCTAAATTCACATACACAGAATGTAACTTGGAAAAGCTGTATGGAGTTTTGATCACGTATCCAAAAAAATTATTAGATTTGAGCTTTAAATTTTATTCATTCATTCATTCATTTTCTTTTTGGCTTAGTCACTTTATTAATCTGGGGTCGCCACAGCGGAATGAACCGCCAACTTATCCAGCATATGTTTTACTCAGCAGATGCCCTTCCAGCTGCAACCCATCACTGGGAAACCTCTATACACTCTCATTCACACACATACACTATGGACAATTTTAGCTTACCCAATTCACCATATAGCGCATGTCTTTGGACTTGTGGGGGAAACCAGAGCACCTAGAGGAAACCCACGTGAATGCGGGGAGAACATGCAAACTCCACACAGAAATGCCAACTGACCCAGCCGAGGCTCGAACCAGCGACCTTCTTGCTGCGAGGCGACAGCACTACCTACTGCGCCACCGCGTCGGCAAACCCAACACGATCTCATGGCAGTTGGTAACATTTTGATTTAGTGGCTAATTTGAATTCGTACAATCTAATTCATTTTTATTTAGTATGATTTGCTTATCCCCCAATGACGGTTTGGTTTAGAGGTGGGGTTGGGTGCCATGCCTCTTTTTTTAAAATTGTACATTTTTTTATGACTGAACTCATATGAATTAGCCCCTAAACTGACAAAACAGTTACGTTTCCTCGTGAGATTAGGCTGGCCAGACCAGATGCAATAAAAACTTGCAGCACAACTTTAGAATTAAAAAAAAATTGACCAATTTAACATTATTTTGTAAATATGTTTTCTGTAAAATGGCAGTTATGAGTATTTATGTCAGAAATAACAGTAACATTATCCTTGGGCTTTAGGTAACAAAATACTTTTTGAGGCAATCATGTTGAAGAAAAGGAATATCTTTCTGGCCTTTAAGGCAGATATTTGAGTTACCTGCATGGCAAGATGTGAAAATTGGCTTCTCTCGAACCTCGTAAAACTGGGTTTTAAGTGAACTGTGAAAAGAAAAGATCAAAAAGCAGAATTCCTCATTGTTTTATCACCTTGACCTTCCTGTCACAGATCTGTTCTGCCACAAGTTATACAAAAAAGAAGAAAAAAATCACTAAAGTTTGTGACATAGTTTATTTTTTGGGAAATATAAGAGAAAGGACATTTGCTGTAGACACTAGATGATATATTCAAACAAAAAGCCTTTAAGCAAAGTGTTTTGTTATTTTTTTTGTCCTCAATAAGTGATTTTAAAGTGTTCTCTGGCGCCAGCTGTTTCAAAATTCTGAGTGAACGTCACATTCTTCTACATGTGGTATGTTGAAATTATGTGGCCGTATCGTGTTTGTCTGCTCTTCTGCTTCCAGGTTGGATTGCAGGTTTATGTGCTATGAAAAACACCTGTTTGCTGCAAGCCTGAAGTTTAATTATATGTGTAACAGTGGACGTGCTGATCCGGCCGTCACATCATCGTGATGAATGGATCTCACTGGAGCACATTAAACATTCAAACACATATATGAATATGAGGGTACTTCCAGAATCAAATGCAGACACTTTTAGCTTTAGCTGTAGGTATTTGCTGTATAAGTTGGGAAGGACATGGCTGAAATTATATTTGACATAGCCCATCATTTTGATCTATGATGTCCTGGTCATAAAAAAAGCAGTAATCTCGGATTGTTAACCTAAACTCCATTTTTTATAGCATCCTATAACCTTCTGGCCTTCACTTGCCATCGGTTTCTTATGACAGTGGCCGACATTTTCTGCTTCTCCTGTGGAATCTTTAGTGAGTGTGAAGAAACTGCCTGATAACACCTTCAAAAAGCTGCTGACAGGAATCTGCTTGTTGAGAAGAGTTTTCTTTCTTGTCTTTTTTTTAACAGCATGGGTCTGGTTTTTAATTAGCTTACATTACACAGCTTTCACTACACCAATAACTAGACTAATAAGTAGTCTTAGTATGTGTATAAAAAAAGAAATTCTTAATCTTAACTTATATAAACAATGTCTCAAAGTGCTTATTAGGAGAAAAATACAAATTATGAACAACTGTGCCAATAGTAAAGTCTGAAATATTTAATCAGTCCTCACTGTATGCACAATTAGACAAAGCAAAGCACATAAACAATATAAAATATTTAGCAAAAAGAAAAGAAATGATCCTACCAAAAAACAGAACATAATTGTAACGTGTAGTCTAGTCATATTAGTGCTTAGGCATGAGCCGATATAAGTTTCTGACAGTATGAAAATAAAAATATCATGATATTGTGATTACTGCTCTAAAATAAGTTCATTCATTTTCTTGTCGGCTTTGTCCCTTGCGGGGTCGCCACAGCGGAATGAACCGCCAACTTATCCAGCACGATTTTACGCAGCGGATGCCCTTCCAGCCGCAACCCATCTCTGGGAACCTCCACACACACATTCACACTCACACACTATGGACAATTTAGCTTACCCAATTCACCTGTACTGCATGTCTTTGGACTGTGGGGGAAACCGGAGCACCCGGAGGAAACCCACGCAAACCCAGGGAGAACATGCAAACTCCACACAGAAACGCCAACTGACCCAGCCCAGCCGAGGTTCGAACCTGCGACCCAGCGACGTTCTTGCTGTGAGGCAACAGCACTACCTACTGCGCCACTGGGTTGCCCTCTAAAATAAGTTATTTTTTAAATGTCTGGATAAAAATACAACAACTTTTTTTCCTCATTGAACACAATATATTTTATTTTAAGAAACATTTAAAACAGTTTGCAGCTGTAAACATGTCAGGGTAAATAATTAAAATTAATTGACTCCTTGACTTCTGCTCTCTTCATTAGTTTCAATAACACAGATTTCTTTACAGCACAGTTTAAAAAAAACACATTAAAAAACCCCTTACATATACTGTAACGGTATAACAAAATTTTTTAGTGATTTTAAAACCTTAACTTTTTCAAACCGTGGTAAACCTTAAAACTGGTTATCATCCCACACCTATTAGTGCGATCAAGTTATTATTTTTCCTAAAAAACAAAACACTGAAGATTTTTTTCATTCAACAGATCTACACTGCATGATAAAGACACAACGAAGCCTACAAATTAATACCAAACTGGTCTGATTAAAGAGCATAAACTTATTATTATTACACATAATGTAAACAAAAAATAAATCCACATCTGTCCTGAAGGTTTCAGACATGTCTTTGTCAGTTGTACATGTGGCACCTCATTTGTCAATCAGCAAATATATATATAATATATATATATATCGCTTTGATTATTTCTGCATCCCTCCGGCTGCTTCTTCCAAGCTGGATCTTGCTGCTCTTCTTCCAAATTACAGGACGTTCATTGGTCAATGAGCTGATTTTGCAGGAGCCAATCCCGATAAAGCTAACAGCAAGCTCCTGACATATGACATACCTTTCTGTACTTAATGATCATGGAGCTCCTTAAAAATGTTGCAATCCGCCACAGCGGCTCAGAGGGTTTGAAGGGGAGAGAAAAGGGTTCAGGACACCCCTTCAGAGCCCACAATCGACATCTTCAAACCTTTCTGCTGTAACAGGTAAGTGCTTTTCATCAGTTACCTTCTCTCATTGAGTTGTTATATATATATATGGAGAACTACACATAATATCTTGCAGTTGCCATTTTGTGTGAGAATCTCATATGGATTTTTTTATTTGTTGTATTATTCACAAAGTGTTTGTCACTGAAAACATTTCAAATAATTTATCTTTTTTGTTGTCTAATCTTTATCTAAATGGAAAAAATAGAAATATTTGAGACTTAATAAGAAAGAAGTGAAGTATATCTGTGGGAAAAAGCCAAAGATTCTGAAAAGTAAGAATTTGTTGACAACTAAAAGAAAATATCTGTACATATTAATATTGTACAATACAGTATATCCACTAAACAGAAACAAGTGTAACATAATATTGGTGCACTTATTGATTCAACTCAAATTTAGGTATAAAATGGACAAACTGAGGGTGGATATTTTTTCCAACTCTAACTCAACAGCTTGTCCATATTTGGATTGAAGTTTGGGTTGAAACAACCCAGCATTTTGCATGCATTAACTCATGTACAGATAATCTTATGTTAATTAAAGACTCACAAATGACTAAACTATTAATTTCTGAAACATTATTTCAAGGTTCAGTTTATTTGTTATTTTTACACAAATTATGTATTGTTTAAAAGTTAAAACAGTTACAATTTTATCACTTAAGACTCCAAAACCCAACTGACCAACCACTATTTTGAATATTTATTTAAAATATCACTCTCTCAAGTGGCAATTTTTATTTTTAGGACTCAACAAATCGAGAAAAATGGCCAGACCTGTTAAGATATTTGCAATGGCTCTCATGATCGTCTTCATGTCAGGTAAGAATCCAATCAAACAAAATATATGGTTATCCTGAATATTTAAATCCCCATTGACATCTGAATATATATTGTCAAATCAATGTAAATTACATCAGCATTACACACCATGAACCAAGTAAATTATATACATATGGGAGAAAACACAACTATTACTGTATAACTGCAAAAACCTAAATGCACACCATCTACAAAACCAAAAAACCCAATGAGCAGTGTATGTGAGTTTTTATTCTATTTTGTGATATTCAAATCAGCAAAAATTAGGCCTTCTGCACTTATTAGCCAACTGCACTTTTTCCATAAGCCATAAACATCTAAAGGGACCTACTGGATAATCCCACAAATAATGTTGCACGAACCGAACGTTTTACATCCTTCATTTTATTTTACAGCACTGGTAATTATAGCAGGAGCCTGTGGGCTTGTTCCCCAATCTCTTTGTAGTTTAACAGGTACACTTGCAGGGGGTCCCGGAAGTTAAAACCCCATTTTACAGCACTTAGAGCTCTCAGACAGCCGAGACAGAGCGGTAATCACTAGAATAAGACACAGCCTCCGCTGACAGGAAAAAAAGTGCCTGCTGTGCACTCATAGGTCCATATTAGTCAGTTGGCATTTTCCTTCATTTAAGAACTGTGACATTTGGTTCGTAACAATTCTCTCTCTCATTTTTTTTTTTTGCCTGAGACAGACTTCTTGAGTGCTGGCCCTGTAAAGCGTAATGAAGAAGTGGATGGTAAGGTTTGTGTGTGTGTGTGTGTGTGTGTTTGATTATATCACCAGCTACGGTGTAAATGGCACTACCAACAAAGATATGCTGCTCTAATGCCATTGCATCATTATGTTGCACACTGTATAATGGCAGTGCTTCATTTTCTCATATACAGATTCTTTACATCATTGCCCCAAAATCAACACCCTTCTTCTTATCGTAATTTTTGTTTATATATTTAGAAATTAACACTACATAGCTTTGGACTGTATTACACCAGTCAAGCAAATAAATCCCAATATTGAATCACCATGATGAATTATCCACTCTTTCCCACTTAGACAACTTATCATATACAGTGGCAGTCAAAAGTCTATTAAAATGACACTTTATACCAGTTCATATAGTTACTATTGTCATGTGCTTGTTTTGTTATAAAAGGTGCTTCTGAGGTGAAAACAGACAGCAAGTCACATATCCGCAATAGGAGAAATATTGCCTTCTACAGAAGTCAACCTGATTTCTGGGGCTGGTATAAATACTTCATGGAGACCAACAACCAAGAGGGAGTGAGTAGTATAGATTGTTAGTCTTTCTGAGACTTGTCTTTGACTTTATGCAATGTTGTTCTTTAAATAGCCCCTATTATGCTTTAACTTTACATTCATTCAGTGTTTAATGGAGATGCAAATATTTAAAGATCAAACTGTACTATGAATAAAGTTACTGTCTCTTAAAAATTGATTGTGATCCACTGAAATGATAAGGATTTCAATAGATCTGTAACACATTTGCATTATGCCAACCTATTTTTATCCAACCTACTTATCAGTCTAAAGATCCTTCTCATATCATGCTTGCAAGTTTGGGGTTGATCAACTAGCTTCAGATGTTTTATCATCAATGCAATTGTTACTGCATTAGTGTTTTGAGTCACTAAGGGAGGAAGCCACATGAGCAAATATTGTAATGGGTGTTTCGTTTCCAACACATGCTAAAACTGGTAGACCATCACAGTGCCATCTGACCAATCAGAGAACTTTAGGCTTTCTGAAAAGTGGGTTTATAAAGAACAAACTGTTTGAGGGTAAAAGAAATTAGGTGATTTTACTGTATTTTATGAGAACTGAAAGTGTTATTTTGACCTTGGATACATGTAAACCTATTGTGTAAGACCTCCAAAACAAAATCAGGAACCTTTAAAATAGCATAATGGGGTGTTTTAAAGGAATCTTTCTTGAGAGATATTTCCAGAAAAAAAAACTGCAACAAGAGTAATTCAATTACCCTATTTTAATTTTTTTTTGTGATGACATCCACAGATTGAGGACTTGGATCGAATGTACCGCGTTTACCTGCAGAACAAGCACAGAGTAGAAGAGGGTCCCAATTTCAACCATTACCTCACTCACTTGAGTCAAATTTACAAAACCTGTGCCAACTCTGATGACCCTGATTGCATTGCAGAGTCCACCAGCAAACCCAAAGCTAAAATTGTCATGCCTTTACCTGTGAGGCAAGCTACTGTGGCAGTGTGCAACCCGTACCTTGACCCTTACTGCCTCTACGCCATCAGACCAAAAGCTGCAGAAGAGCCTTCACCTGCCCCAGCAAAGGTCCCTGCTCCAATTCTGTCACCTCTGCTCCCGCTGCCCCTGAAAGCACCTCTAGCCCATTATTACTATGCTCCAGTTATGGAGCCATTTTTGTCAGCTGAGCAGAGAGCAGAGCTGTTGCGCATCTGCAACCCTTCAGACACAGAGTGTCTGCAATATCACCTGCGTGCTGCTTACGGCTACAGGCCTGCACTCGGCCCTCTGCCTTCTTACTCTCACCTTGGATGTGATCCTACCAAAGATCCTACTGTCAGCCCAAGCTTGTGGCCAGATCTCCCTCAGGTTTGTATCACCTGTACCCTTCCTGTAATCCCCGCCACTGACCCTCTTTGTGTTGCCAATGTTGTTGCACCTGCAGCCCAAACCGCTGAGAGTGCAGAAGCACCAAAAGACAAGCTCTGCAACCCTTGTTTGAAGAAGGCTGTAAACCCCCCTTACAGCTGCCAAACTAGCAGCTCTCAACAAGCCTGTCCTGGAATATGCTCCAAGAGATGAGCCTGCACCTCTCAACCTGGCCTGTGACCCTCGTTACGACCCGTATTGTCTGATAGGTGGAACCGCTGCTCTCAGGAAGCCCCCTCCAGTTCTCCAGAGTTTCCAGACCCGTCACAATCTGGGTGTTCGTGGAAAGACCAAAGAAGGTTATGACTGCTATATGTTTTACGATAAGGATTGCACCCCAGTGGAGAACCAAGATCTGAGGTCCAGTGCTGCTAGTTCCAAGCCAGACTGCCACCCATATGACCCCAACTGTGGTAGGTTTGCCGCTCTGCCGTCCACTGGAGCAGAGCCAGCTAAAACAGTCAAGAATGGCATCCTTGAGCCCCATCCCGACTGTGACCCAGAAATTGATTACAACTGCCGCCTGCGCCGATCAGAATCTGCAGGTGATGAGCCGGCCCAGCAAGAACAAGGTCATGGCCACCCTCTCCCTGAGCATGTAGCTCCCGAGTATCCTGTTCCAAGATTTGAGGATTTCCTCAGAGCATACATGGGTGGCTACAAGAAATGAGAGGAAAAAAAAACTGGATGAGAACTTTGAAAATTCAATCATGTTTTGCACACATTTAGCTTTGTGCAAGAGAAGCAATTTGGGATCATCCAGGAATCATTGACATTTTAGTAACTCTAGGGAATAATGTCTAATTCTGTCTGAAATGTCATGTTGGGAAACAAATCGATACATTTTGGGGTTTTCTAGATGGTAATGTGAAGCAATATATAATAGGCCTATATGTATTTATGTATTATATAGTGTAGGTTAGGGTACTTCAATATGACCAATACCAATACTCAAATCTGTGTTACTTTCCTTTAGTTATGTGGTCTCTTTAATATACATATTTATGTAGCTTTCACTCTTATGCATAGTTCTTTTTCAATAAAAAATTAATTAAAATTGTTTTTTGATTCTTCTTGAGGTATTATTTACATTTAAAACATAACCTGAGAGTACAACAAAAGAAATTGATAATGTAGTAATTGCAAAGCAGAAATCTGTGTATTCAAATAAATGTTCTCAATATAAGCAACCTCTGTGTGATTTACATAAACCTGATAAGACATGGTGTGGTATATTGTATCATTGTTGTATAATTATATCTAAATTATATATCTTAATTATTTCAAAATGAAAAGAAATTGAATTATCTTATAATCTGAATTATGCACTTGCAAAATAACCATATCTGAAGTTAATGTGTTTTGCAAATTCAGGTCTTAATAAAGGAGCAAGAAAATGGGCAAAAGCTTTCAAACTTCAAGAAAAAATATAGTCCTGTACAAGAAATACAATATATTCTATACAGTCCTGATGTATACAATGTGTACAGTTTTGTATTTTTCAAAACAAGTTTAGATCTCTGAACAATTAGCTCATTGTTCACTTCAGAGTGGCACTCTTATTGATTTAAGCAAATTGCAAATGCTTTGCCATGTGTGCAAATAGTAAACACAATTGTCTGTAGTTTGGACAAAAACTAATTGCATATGGCTTGTTGATCAAAACCGATGAGTCAATTCTCATTTACAGTCAAACTTCAAAATTCATTTATACTGTTCACAACTTGTCAATTATGTTTCATCGTATAAGCCATCACACTCAAAACTGTTCAGTCAATTATCAAACATTTGTATACATGTTTACACCATAAATATCTGATATTGACATTGTAATATCTGCTAAATTGGTCAATTTAGTTGCAATACAATTTGCGTTATCTATTTAACCAATCAGGTTTGATAGCATATAGATAGATAGATAGATAGATAGATAGATAGATAGATAGATAGATAGATAGATAGATAGATAGATAGATAGATAGATAGATAGATAGATAGATAGATAGATAGATAGATAGATAGATAGATAGATAGATAGATTGATTGATTGATTGATTGCCCACAGTAAAATCACTACATTCACAATCCTCACCTACAGTAACACGCTTATGGAAGAGCAATTGGAAGACATGTAATCTTTGTCCAACAAGAGCGACAGGATGTTCACCAAGAATAATTATCTTCTGGATGATATTTTGTAGTATTTTTTTTGTGTGTATTTGTGGTAACAAAAGAAATATGAAATATACAATGCAGTTATTAGACAAGCAAGACTGCACTTTGCATGTAATACATTTGTACACAAATAGATGTACTGTATAAATGCAAATGTTGATTTATTAATTTTTTTTCTCTGTACTATTCACTCTTCTCGACAAATATCGGATTTTTTAACCCTTAATTTTACATGGTTGACTTTCTTGGTGAAAAAACAAATAATTAAGCAGTGTGGCTCACAAGATGACAAATACACTTCATGGGCTCTATTTTAACGAATGCAAAAGCATTAAGGGCGTGTCAAAATCCACTTTTGCTATTTTAAGGACGGAAAATTCTGCTTTGCGCCGCGACGCATGGTCTAACAGGGTTAAGCTTATTCTCTTAATGAGATATGGGTGTGTTTTGAGAATAGACCAATCAGAGTCTCATCTCCCATTCCCTTTAAGAGTCAGTTGCGTGGCTCCATGGCGCATTTGCTATTTACATGGTGGACTTTGTAAGTGGAACAACTAAACGCTTAACTAGTGAGAAAACAGTTAAACAGACCATCTGCAGTGCCAGAATGAGAAAATGAGCCTCCTCTTTCTTTTCTTTCACTTTCACTCTCGTGGATAAGGAAAGGTGTTGACAGACATCCATTAGCCTACATAATTAATTTTGTTTGTTAAGCGCAACGATTTGTTTCTAAAAACTATTTCTAAAACTATTTTTAAATTCAGTTCTTATTTCCAGCAAACAAATAAATGAACAATAATAATGAAGTGTGGTCCAAAAACTGAGTTTTTTCCAAACACACATGCTATGCCCCATATAGTCTAAAACCTGACAGGTGGGCAAATCTAAGCTTGTTTTTAATAAAACAAATATAAATATACATTTAATAAATAATACTGCTAATAATAACTTTATAAAAAAGCAAATTGTCATTAATAAACTGAAAAAGCCCCCCGAGATGAAGAAGGCATGAAAGCAGTGGTTTTTATAAATATGTAGGCTAGAAAATAATATTTTTTGTAACATTTTAATCCTTAAATTATTTTTCATTTGTAAAGATATTTGCATATTGCTCTACATTCTGTGTGTATTAAGCAATGTTTAAGCCAGGCGCACAACTAACGTGCTCTGCGCTGGACTTTAGACCTCCTCTTAGCTGGTCTATTGAGCAGTTTATTCTAGTTCCTCAAAATAGCAACGCGCCAGCAATGCGCCTCAACACACCTACTTTTTTAGACCAGAACGCCTATAGGCGCACACATGAGCGCAAATGCATTTGCTATTTAAACAGCGTGGTGAAAAACGTCAAAACGACTCTTACGTCGAGCTGAAACTAGCAAACAACAATTACGTTGCGCCTTGCGCCGGGTGTATGATAGGGCCCTATGTTTTGGTGGCATTGGCCTAATTACTGACAAATAACTAGGTTTTTAAGCATGAATGAAATGTTTTGGATGAATAACTACATTTTGCAGACATGCTATAAAGTTCTGAACTTCCAGCAAACTGTTTTGAGATTTGCACTCATAGTTTAGAGAATGTTAAGTCTGTTTTTAAAAAAAAATTGCCAAAGCAATTCATAAAAACTGTAATTTCAGTTTATTATCATGTAGCAAAAGAACCCTCATTATACCTTAGGACTCAATGCATCTACAGGATTCACATTCACAACAGCATTTGACCAAATGATCCCTCAGGCAGATGAATAGTGACTGCACTTGATGACTGTTTAAAAAAAAAGCCTAGCATGCCAGCACAGTAACACTAATGACTATTCACACAGACAGCGAACATGTTGAAATGTGCATGTACTGCAAGTGCACCGTAAATAAAAGGGAACTGATGAAGCACACAAAATATACCTAATACTTGGATTACCTAGCCCACTCTCCCAGGAACGTGCAACAGACTGTATCGACACAATTCATTCCGACAGGCAACTTGCGTAAGTACACTAGAAATCAGCAGGGATATGTTACTAGATGCACACTCAGCAGCTTTTCATGTTCATACCACGGGCACGTCTGGTGTGGTTCTCTCCTTACTGTCTAATTGGCCTTAGGTGGGCTTTGAGAGGGGATACAGCAAAGGCTATGAGACTTTGAACTGTTGCTTAATGCCTCAGTCAGCATGAGTCCAGTTTGTGCTGACTGCTCCTCTCCATGGCCTGCATACCTGTGGGACCAGCTGAATGTCATTAAAGTGGATGGGAAAGGGCCCTGAATGGTAATGAGGGTAAATATGTCCACTGCATAAGCAAACAGAAATTAGTGGTCTACTTCTGTGCGTTGGATTCGACAGTGCTGCAGAGTTTCTCGTTTGGTTAATGTGGCAAGTGAGTGAGTTTGCTTCTGAAACAGCACACTGTGACTGTTATGATGAGACTGAAGATCTGGCCTTGAATGGAGATTTTGATTATATTTGATAATGAAATGTGAAATGTGGCTTTTGAAATGTGTGAATGCATGTAAATGTATTTTTTGCTAACATTCACACACAGTCAGAAGCAATAGAATACTGTATGCTGAGTGCTGCAAGCTGAATAAAACTGTACTGAGATTTGAAATACATAGAAAGTATATTCAACGCAAGCGTCTAACTTTGCGAATAACTTTAGTAGAAATAAAATGTCAAAATGTGAGGAGAAATGCCTCACTGGATTTCATTGCAACAATGATATTCATGCAAAAATGAAACACTTGTTCTGATTCTGGCTTAAACGTATCAAATTATATACATTTTAAAAAAGTTGAATTGAAAGCTGTTTAACGCTTCTATTATTTTGATAGTTTTGATATTAAGCAATTGTATGTGCATACATTTTTAAACTTGATTATACACATATACACACATATATGTTTTAATACATATCAACATTTTAAAAAATGAAGTTTAAACAAGTAAAAAACCTATATGTAACTAAGTGTACACATACATTTGTGAAATTTCCTCTGAAATGTTTATGCTTTTTCAAATATTTCCCAAGAAACACGATCATCTAGAGAACGTCTTGAATAAAAAGTTTTACTTTTAAATTATAGAAATTTGAGGTCAAAATAATTACACCTCTTAAGATTTTTTTTTTGATTGGCTACAGAAAAAAACACTGTTGTACAATGACGTGCCTAATTAACCTACCTTAGTTACAGTTTTTCTCAGTCGCTTTGGTACATTTCTCAGATCAGAATTGAAATTTGCAAAACAGTGAGTGCATTTCTCAAAACAACAAGTAGCAAACACCATGGATGACCTGCGAATGCCAGTCTCTTGTTCGAAATCCTTAGTTCATCTCTCAGAACTAAATTTCTGTGTTGATGAACATGTCTTTAGAAGCTTTAGAAAGAGCTTTATTGCCAGGTATGTTCACACATACGAGGAATTTGTTTACGTGACAGCTTCTACAGTGCAACAGAATTACAGACAGGACTAAAAAACAGATAACACAGTTTTTCTCAGTGGCTTTGGTGCTTTTCTCACAACACTATTTACATTTGCACAACAGTTAATGCATTTCTCAAAACAATTAGTCATTTGTGCACATCATAGTAGCAGTTTCTCATTCCTTTCAACAAATTGCAAATGCTTTTGGACATGCATCAATTGCTTTCCTACAACTCTCTGCTGTTTGTAACATTATCATTTGCTTATGTCATGTCAGTCAAAATTAACTAAACTTGTGAATGCTGAATAGTCATTCCATATAAAACTAATAGTCCTCATTTCATTACTTGAGTCATTACATACAAAAATGTTGAACTAGTTGTCAAAATCTGTCAAACTAATTTTATTTTAAAAATGTTAAATCTTTTTTTTCTGAAAATGTCTCCTAAATTGAACAATTTCATGAAGGATTTACAGACCTGTGTATGTTGCAGGTTCAGTTTCAATATGTACTGCAATATTGTTTACAGTTGTGCACAGCTGTACCCAAAGGGAGTTTATGTTTGTTGTAAATAAGGGTGTGTTTATTCTTTTGCACAATGCCGTAAATGAATTAGAATTGCAAAAGCAAATGCAGTAAAAATGTGAAACATACATATTCAGTGTCTTGTACTCAGATACCTCACTAAATGCAGTGATGTCTGACTTCACTGTAGTTTCCAAATGGCTGTGCAAATAGTATATAGTTGTCATGGTCACCAGCGAGATCTAACCACTAGAGATCGCTGGTACACACACACAAACACTCATGGACTACAAATCCGCCATCTTATGGACTACATTCCCATACATGCACTACTCTGACATCACACACAACTGGTTACTCATCTCCACTGATTGCACACACACCACCGGAGGCTTGTCAAGACTGATTGCACTCAACATATAAGCAGCACACACACTCATTTCTGGGCTTAGTCTTGTTATCTGTTTACAGTGACACCACAACGCGTTTATCCTTTGTCTAGTTTGCCTGGTTTTGACCTTTGCCACGTCTGTCTGTTTATCCTGTCTGCTGCCTGCCTTTGACCATTTGCCTGCTACTTTGACCACGACTCTGGATTGCCCTCATTCATCTGTTTGCTCCTGTTCTGATCATTGCTTGCCTGACCATTCCTTTAATAAACCTGCATGTGGATCCACACCCCTGTTGTCAGTGTCACATCCCTCGGTTACAGAAGACTAAGCCAAACATGGATCCAGCGGGTATTGAAATCATGCGTCTGCAGCAGGAAGCACGATCTATTGAGGAGTACGTGGAGGATTTCATTGAACTGGCACACCTAACATCCCTAAGTGAGTTATGTCTAATGATATTTTTTCGTGGAGGTCTTTCTGAGCCACTGTATTCCACTATGCCACTGCATAACCCTCACTGGACTCTGAAATATTACATTGATCTGGCACTGCAAATGAGTGGGTCCCCCTTCACTGTAGGCGAGGTGGAGGAGACCCCTAAATGTTTTTTGCGGGGGGGCAAAGGACAGCAAGACCCGCTGGCAACGGGGCTTGCTGCTCAACCCAGCAACACCATTATGCTGGCATCACCTGTACTCCTGTCTCCTGTTTACCAGCCTAGACCAAAGCCAGTTGACAAAATGGCCGCCAACAGTCCAGTCAAGCACAAGATGGCCGCCTCCAGTTTGCCAGTTTACAAAATGCCTGTTTCCAGTCTGCCATGTCACAAAACGGCTGCCTCCAGTCCTCAAGCTCACAAGATGGCTGTCTCCAGTCATCCAGCTCACAAAGTGGCCACAACCAGCCCTCCAGCTCACGCATGGGTAAGCGCCAATCTGCCTATAGCTCAGAAGATGGTTTCCTGTTCCGAGTCTGTTCCTGCCGTAGTGCCTGTCCAAGTTCCTGTTTCTGAAATGCCATCATCTGAGTCACCAGAATGGCCACCACCACCTGAGTTGCCAGAGCTACTGCCACCACCAGAGCTGTTACTGCCAGAGCTGCCACCGCCACCTCCAGAGCTGCCAGATTTTCAGTCACTGCCAGAGCTGCCAGATCCTCAGTCAATGCCAGAGTTGCCAGATCCTCAGTCACTGCCTGATCCTCCAGAGTTGCCAGATCCTCAGTCACTGCCTGATCCTCCAGAGTTGCCAGATCCTCAGTCACTGCCTGATCCTCCAGAGTTGCCAGATCCTCAGTCACTGTCTGATCCTCCAGAGTTGCCAGATCCTCAGTCACTGCCTGATCCTCCAGAGTTGCCAGATCCTCAGTCACTGCCTGATCCTCCAGAGTTGCCAGATCCTCAGTCACTGCCTGATCCTCCAGAGTTGCCAGATCCTCAGTCACTGCCTGATCCTCCAGAGTGGCCAGATCCTCAGTCACTGCCTGATCCTCCAGAGTGGCCAGATCCCCTTCCTGAATTCCCCGAATGGCCAGGGGCGCCAAATCCTCCTGAATTCCCCGAATGGCCAGGGGTGCCAGATCCTCTCAAATTCCCCGAATGGCCAGGGGCGCCAGATCCACTAGAGCTTCCCGAATGGCTGCCGCCGCCACCTGAGTTTTTTGAATGGCCGCCGCCGCCTGAACTTCCTGAATGGCCGCCTGAGCTTCCTGAATGGCCTCTGCTGCCTGAGCTTCCTGAATGGCCGCCTGAGCTTCCTGAATGGCCGCCTGAGCTTCCTGAATGGCCGCCTGAGCTTCCTGAATGGCCGCCTGAGCTTCCTGAATGGCCGCCTGAGCTTCCTGAATGGCCGCTGCCGCCTGAGCTTCCTGAATGGCCGCTGCCGCCTGAGCTTCCTGAATGGCCGCTGCCGCCTGAGCTTCCTGAATGGCCGCCTGAGCTTCCTGAATGGCCGCTGCCGCCTGAGCTTCCTGAATGGCCGCCTGAGCTTCCTGAATGGCCGCCTGTGCTTCCTGAATGGCCGCCGCCGCCTGTGCTTCCTGAATGGCCGCCGCCGCCGCCGCCTGAGCTTCCTGAATGGCCGCCTGAGCTTCCTGAATGGCCGCCTGAGCTTCCTGAATGGCCGCCGCCTGAACTTCCTGAATGGCCGCCGCCTGAGCTTCCTGAATGTCCGCCGCCGCCTGACCCACTGGGGTTTGAATGAACCGCCAGTGCATCTTGAACCTAAGCCTGCTGACCCACTGGGTTTAAAGAACTGCCAGTGACTCCTGAACCTAAGCCGCCTGACCCACTGGGGTGTAAAGAACTGCCAGTGACTCCTGAACCTAAGCCTCCTGACCCACTGGGGTTTAAAGAACTGCCAGTGACTCCTGAACCTAAGCCTCCTGATCCACTGGGGTTGAAAGAACTGCCAGGCCCTCCGCAGCCCCACGCTCCAGGCCCTCCGCAGCCCCACGCTCCAGGCCCTCCGCAGCCCCACGCTCCAGGCCCTCCGCAGCCCCACGCTCCAGGCCCTCCGCAGCCCCACGCTCCAGGCCCTCCGCAGCCCCACGCTCCAGGTATACCTCCGCTGCATGGCCCTGGCCCTCCATCCCTCCCCCTGTTCCGCCTGCGCTCCACTTCCCGCCTGAACTGTGTTAGGAGCGTCTGGAATCCGCTCCTTAGAGGGGGGGCCCTGTCATGGTCACCAGCGAGATCTAACCACTAGAGATCGCTGGTACACACACACAAACACTCATGGACTACAAATCCGCCATCTTATGGACTACATTCCCATACATGCACTACTCTGACATCACACACAACTGGTTACTCATCTCCACTGATTGCACACACACCACCGGAGGCTTGTCAAGACTGATTGCACTCAACATATAAGCAGCACACACACTCATTTCTGGGCTTAGTCTTGTTATCTGTTTACAGTGACACCACAACGCGTTTATCCTTTGTCTAGTTTGCCTGGTTTTGACCTTTGCCACGTCTGTCTGTTTATCCTGTCTGCTGCCTGCCTTTGACCATTTGCCTGCTACTTTGACCACGACTCTGGATTGCCCTCATTCATCTGTTTGCTCCTGTTCTGATCATTGCTTGCCTGACCATTCCTTTAATAAACCTGCATGTGGATCCACACCCCTGTTGTCAGTGTCACATCCCTCGGTTACAATAGTGCTGTCTTGAGCATTTTTAGGACGTGTCACCAAAATCTGACTTTTTTGCATTGAAATAAATGTACAGAGTAAACTGTCATAATGAAAACATGACAAAGCCATTTGACTATCTTGTTCATAAACAATGGTGTCAGGACTTTTCATTTTGATGACACTGACACTTTCATTGACATGAATACTTGCTTTTGAGGAATGAGCTTTCCATTTTGAGCAAGTGACACGCTTTTGCAGGTTATCCACTAGGTTTTGCAGTTTGCACTAATTGTTTTGAGAAATGCAATAACTGTTGTGCAAATGTAAATAGTGCTGTGAGAAATGCACCAAAGCCACTGAGAAAAACTAAATATATTTTAAAAAGTGAATGCAAATATACAAATTGACAAGTGTATGTACAGCTATACTACTACAACATTATATGTGCATTATATGTGCAAATTGGCATGTAAAGTGTGTTGTAAAGTGTACACTTAAATAAGTGTATGTGTGTCAGTGCCATCAAATCACTTTTATTGTCACATCATTAGCAGCACGTGTGCTATGATGAGTGAAAAGCTTAGGTGCTGGCTCCAGACAGTGCAAAATACAGACAGTGCTAATACAACAACATACTCCAAAAAAACAAGACAATGTAAAACTGGCAATGTTGACAGCGATACGTACAATGAATAGGTGTACACATCAGGATAACAAGTCATTGTGTATGGATAAGACAGTCAAAATAGTCATGTTGTCAATATAACAGTACTCTGGATGGATGTTCTTAAGTAAATATGGCTACATTTTTGATTACAAATATATGTATTTTTGGCTATGTGGACGTTTGGTTGCAAGAGACTCACATATAAAAAATAAAACAAAAAAAATAATTAGAAATGTGAACGTATGGACAAACACCTTAGGGAAAATTGAACATGCAGTGCTGAATGAATTACAGTGCAGTCTTCTTACACCTCCTGACGTTCCACTCTCTCTCTTTATATACAATGATACTTGATACGTAATACTTTATATGTATTTCATGGTTCATGAGATGCACCTTCATTAGAAAAGGCCAAGATTCATCTGGAAGCAATTTACCAATTTAGGACAGATTAGTGTAATAGAAATGTATAGAAAAATTCATTATGACAAAATATTATGACAACTTGTTCAACCATTTTGCATGTAAAGACTTTGATCAACATGACATAAGCAACTGATAATGTAGGAAATAACAGAGAATTTTACAGAATCGTTTACAGGGATGTACCAAAGCATTTGCAACTGTGCATTTGCACAAGTGACACAATGATCTGAAGATCGAACAAGTAGTTTTGAGAATTTCAATTCTGATCTCAGAAATGGACCAACGTGACTGAGAAAAACTAAGTTAATTAACCTTAAGCCTTTAAATTGCTCTTTAAGCTGAATACTGACATCTTGCAAAAATAACTAGTAAAATATGATATATGCATCGCCTGCACTATACCAAAACCAAATTACACAAAATTTTTCCCTCTATTTCACCTATGTGTGACAAGTGTCAAATTACGGAGGACACCACAGCTCATGCGTTTTGGTTTTGTCCTACTTTGTTCAATTTTTGGACAAACATTTTTGATTTATACTCCAAGGCCTATAATATTTCCCTCCAACCGGAGACAGAGCTTGCTATTTTTGGTGTTTCAGAACACTCCCTCACCCTTCCTAAACATCCACCAAAAAGCCCTTACTCTAGGCATGACTGTGGCCAAGTGGCTAATACTAAAAAACTGGAAATCTCCTTTACCTCCATCTTTTCGAACCTGGTTAATGGATATGGCCTCTGTTATCCACTTGGAAAGGCTCAGATTTGTCAGGTACAATTCTAAAGAAAAATTCTTTGCTACTTAGGAACCCTTTCTTCGATACTTAGACCTGAAATGTGCTCTATCCAAATCCAGCACCCCTAATGAAAACTAACTGGCACACTACCTTAGGACTTTTTGATGTCTACATACTGTGTAACACTACATTTTGTATCCTCAACAGCTGAACCCACATGTATGTCAATTCATATATTTACCTGCAAAATGTGTATACTCTGAGACAATATAGTTTTTTTTTCTGTTGTACTTAAAAAACCTTAAAATAAAAGTGTTAAAAGATAATAATAATAATGTACTGCTGTTTGCTGTGTTGTTGCATTTAAACAAACTTGACTTTGACTAATGTCTGGCCCCTAAAGGAGTTGTGCCTGACAATGATTTCTGAACCAGATGTTGCGTGCACTTTAAAATCACCTGATAGTCATATATTATCTACAGTCCTAAAACTGTCCATTTTAAGTTGGCTAATAGACTGAAGGTAACCTTTTGCCAAAATGAGACATGCCCTAGTTACATGAACAGTTTTAACTACTTTAATCTCTCTAGGTGACATACTTACAGAACACCGATGACAGATTCTTTGAAGTAAACTTCAAATGAGAAAGTGCACCTATGCTAGCAGACCTGCTGGGAAAAAATAACATCAACATCAGATGGTGTGACTTCAGTATATTTATACATTTGAGTGTTTCTGTTCTCATAAACGATGGGATTTATTCATCGCTAAATTTAAAGTTCAGTTTTACTACGATGAATTGTGTTCATGGAGGAAGGAGAGGACAGTAAGATTGTCAGCGCATACGATATACACAAGATCCTCATGCAGGCTCTGAAGCATTTGATAAAATGCTGCAAAAAGCTTGACAACCCATGAGGAACATTTTCAACCCCTGGTTTAGATAAAGTTGTCTCTTACGATTTTGGTTATTCTCTAAGATTTAATTTAAGATAAAGTTGTAGTTTTGTTGCTCCTGTAGAATCTATGAAAGATTGAATCACTGCAACACATGTTATTCTCTTATTGAATCAGAAGACTGTGATTGATATTGGAAAAAAATTCAGGCTGAAAAAATCAATTCTTACTTTTATTCTTATTATATTACGAATCCTTCAATTAATTTTCTTACCATTTATTTATTTAAATAAGCTTTATTCTATAACATACAGAAATGATTTGTTGATAGTCATTGGATTTTCATTTTAGCATTTTTAAATGTATTTGTGCAAACTCAATACTGTATGTCTTCTTAACCAATGTTAATTCAGCCTGCATATTTGTGCTTTTTATTTTTATTAGTTTTATTTTAACTGTGAATGATATAAAATGAATATATAAATGCGCTTTATATATACAGGAAATGTTATCAAAGAATATATTATTGAATGTACATAGTACTATATAGTTATACAATCGTGCACATTTAATATATTGTTTAATAATGTTTTGTGATGGAAAATAAATTTAGACTGTTCTATAGGATCAGACTGGTGACTTTGGAAGATAGGCAGCTTTACATAGACTAGAGGTTAATTAGGATAACAAAAATGTTCAGTAGGTTTTTTTCAAACTGCTTTCATTTTATCTCAAGGAGCTCTTCATTGCGTGCTTCATAAACAACTACTTTAAAAAGCTTTAATAGCTTTTACTAAATGAGTTACTTAAGCAGCTTTTAAATGACTTAGAAAAACACATTATCTTGAATCTTTTCTATAGCACTGATACATTATTCCTGTTGTCACTGCAAGTTATTTTTAAGACAGCTCATACAGTACATGTAATATAGTCTAGGACTAGCCTTAAGACTTGTCTCTGAAACGGAGCACAGATTTTTGCACAATACATAATTAAAATGGTTCATTCCATGTGAAAAAATACCATAGAACACTTTAGGATTCACTACGGTAATTGTTATTACTGTAATTGTAAAATACTTTATATTACAGTAACCTATTTACTATTTGCATTCATAAAGTACTGTTAATATGAATTGATAAACTCTAGTAAATACTGAGTACACTTTACAAATTACTACAGTAAACAAGAAGACTATGGTATACTGTATTGTATTATAGGCCCAGTATTTAGTTATGGTATTTGTATGTCATCAGTGTAGTACTGTACTGTACTGTAACAGTACTGTACTGATAATATTTTAGTTATAAAATATGTTTTACTTGCGGGAACAGTGTAGTTGTTTACAATTTATCTTTTTAGTTAACAGTCAGGGCAAATTAGATTGACTAAGTTTCTGATTGCCTTGGCACTAACAGTTAGCACTACTCCAAAACATGGCTTTAAAGGTTAAAATAGCCTACCCATATATTTCCTTATTATACAGTAAAAACTACAATGGGTCCAGAAAAAATAAATAAATAAAATAAAATTATATATATATATAGTAATTACTGTAATAATTTGTTTATTTCACTATAGTAGTTCCAAAAGAAGTGGACCAGAATTACCACACATTACCACATCATTGCAATTTATTGGCATATTTCCCATATAGAAATCTGATCTATGGAAATATGCAAATTACATATATGGCTTATATAGCCTACAACTTTATATTTGGATTTTACATATATAAAATATGTTAAAACATATATTCACATATATAAAACACATATGCAATATATTTAAAAATATTGGAAAAAGGGTCATTTATATATTTTTAACCAATGGAATCACATATATATGTACAAATATATATAGGCCCTATTTGTTCAATACATTAGCTGTATATATACAAGTATATGCCCATATATGAACACATATATAAAAATATAGCTAATGTATTAGAACATATGGCATTACCGCACATATGTATACAGTATATGAAAATATTTGTAATTATAATGGTTGAAAAAATATGTACACTGATATTTTTGCAATATTTTGTAATACGTGTCATTTCAGTGTAGCTATTTCCATAGGTTCCACAGATATTTCAATTTAAGGGTTAATGTAAAAAAAAAAACCCACTACAGTATTTACCACAGAATGTACTATATACATAAACGTAGTCTACTCTAAAATACTATGCTATGGGATGTTTATTTCACTGTGGTTTAAAAAATGTTTTAAACATGCCTTCAAACTTTTTTTTTCCGCGCTTGTTTTTAACGTAGCCTTACGCCATTTTTAACTTTGTGCGATGCTTCCGGTGTCTTTGCTAGCAGCAGTTATTTATAGCTCTTTAAAAAAGCTTGTTGATATTACAAACTTGTTATCACCTCAATAATAAACGCACCGATATACTATATACTGACTCTGTATTACTATAGTAGGCTACTGTATCGCGAATAGTTAGTCTGTTTTAATAAAAAGAGTCAACCACTATGACATAAGAACTTGAGGAAATACCGCGTGGCAAATGTCTGCAGGTGTAGTTGTGTATGAATGGATGCAGTAGGGATGGTGAAGCGGGCAGCAGATGCTGTCACATGATCCAGAGAGGCTGAAGATGTGAGAGATCCAGAAGCACAGCGCTCTGACTCTGCACTCGCGCTTCGGCTCATCTGATGCTCGCACTCTCAGATTGGTGAGTAGCTGCTGGATTTCTCCATTGTTTCATCCTTGTCAGTTGTTGAAGTCTGACTAATTTCGCTATTTGGTTTCACCGATGTAATAATGTACCGAGGATGTTATTATTTTATTATTTATAAAGAGCGCTAGCTACTTTTTATTCCGTTTAACATATCAATTTGACGTCGAGTTTATTTCACAGTAATAATTATTTATTTTATGATCTGCATTCCTAAATATTTTAATACATGCATGATTAATGACTCTTGAGTTGGATCCAAAGTTATTTGCTGCTCTTACATGTTTATTTGTTTATTTTATTATGCTTAAATGATTTAACCCTTTCAACACATCCCATATTTTCTAAAATATCAACCTCTACCAAATGCTAGATATGTCGATTTATGGTAAAAGTACCAAAATTAATACATATACTATGAAAAATCTGAAAATATTAAGTGTAAGACCAATTTATTTAAAAATGTAATCAAAATAAAACATTTTTGAATACTAAATCATCTTTGTTTTTTGAAGTATGCCATAAATTATTTCAGATTCTCATTTAACATGCTTTTTTGTTGTTGTTGTTGTTGTTGTTGTTGTTTTTTACAATTAAATCAAGTGTAGTAGTGCAACAGGATTATGTTTCTTTGATTTTTTTTGTAAATTAACAATGCTGTCTGTGTAAACCACTATTTAAAACAGTCAAAACTAGGCATGGGATGATAACCGTTTTCAAGGTATACGGCGGCTTGGAAAAGTCAAGGTTATCATACCGCCAAAATTTTCTCTAATACCGTTCCTAAGGTATGTGTAAGATTTTTTTTTTTACATTTTTTTTTAACAACAGCATCTCCAGCAGAAAAGATATCCAAAGATGCCATTTTAAATTGTAAGTAAATCTATGTTTTTGAAACTAATGAAGACAGCAGAAGTCAATCATTCATTTTCATTATTTAGCCTGGCACGTTTACTGCTCCAAAATATTATAAATGTTTCTCAAAATACAATATATTGTGTTCAAAGGGGAAAAACTTTTAGTTTTTTACCCAGATGTTTAAAAAGAATATATTTTAGAGCAGTAAATCACAATACCGTGATACCGTGAAACCGTGATATTTTTATCCAAGGTTATCATACCGTCAGAATCTTTTACCGGCCCATGCCTAGTCAAAAAAACATGGTCAACCATTTGGTAGAGCAGGCAGTTAAAGGGTTAAAGGAATAGCATGTTTTTCAGTCTCATGCTAAATTAAAAAAAAATTGAATAAATAATTATTTTTTGAAAATCTTTAGCTTAGTTATTTGAGAAACAGTTCAGCCATTAACTGAAATGATTCATAAGCCAACCGATTTGCAGAAACTCGTGTGAAATGAAAAATAATACACTATGTTTGAAAGCATTTTTTATTTAAATGAGATTTTAAACATGTTGACTTGCTAAGGTTAATGCAGCTAGCGAGATTAGCAGCATTAGACAGCCTAATTCAGCTATTTGGATGTTTTGCAAATGTATTAAGGTTTTTTCTTACTATTGTCACTCTGTATTTTTAAATATTTTTTCAAGTGTAGTTAATAAAAAGGTCTAATGCACACAATTATAAACATAGGCATGCAGTCGATCTATTTGATTTCAGCTTTTATTTACATGGATCACAATTTAAATGCCTCTTTACGGACACTACGGGTTGTCTATCGCAACTTTTCATGTTTGTTTCATTTTGTTTAGAGCATTGCACTTTTAAACTTAATTAAACTTAAAATAAACTGATTTTTAAACAAATTTGTCATGAATTTTTTGTAAAGTTCAACGATTTTAAATTTCACTTTAATTATTTAAAATGCGTTGCATTTCACATTGGGGCTAATTTCATTCATGGCATCCATATCTTACTGATGTGTCTTGACATTATTGTAATCTTATGAAAATGTTTGTCTTTTCGTGAAGTGTAAAAAGGAAACTGAAAGCTTAAATGTCTGATGAAGTTTGACAAAAAATGTGTCACATAGCATTATAATAAGATTATTTCATGCTACATCAGCATAATATAAGTTGGCTATTATATTATCCAGCCAGCTGCAATCTTTCTTTCATACCTTTTGTATAATCACACAACCCAAAGCATAATAATGAGTCCTCAACTAGATAAGGTGCTTACAGTCCTCCTGCAAAACCATTTTCTTTAATCAATATTGTTCTTGTAGAATAGAGAATGATAGTGCAGAAGATGTATGTTATTCTGAAAAAAAAGAATGATTTGCTATTCAGACTGTGTCAGTCAAGGGACAGGTGGGGGAAGCCAGCCGTGAAATATCCTTTCCCCAAGTAAGGCTTATCTCTCATTGGGAATTCTAGTAGGGATGGAAGTATCAACCATACGATACCTGGACAGAATTCCTGAGTCTTCCTCAGAGCTACACTTCCGTTCCATCTGAATACAGATAATGAAGACACAAGTATGTTTTTATTTATGGAAGAATATTCACAACCAAAATAACTCCCATTCAGGACATCCCTTCCAGCAACCTTTTAGATTGTAGACACCTACGCAGACTGCAGGATTGTTGATTTCTCATTTAATTGAAAATAAAAATGTGAGTGGGAGAAAGACGATTGCATAAACCACACTATTTGACAGCACTTTATTTAGAAACACAGCCTATTAGGCTTCACACTGAAGCCACTTTGCTGTCTGGTCAGTGTCTAATTGTTTAGAAGTTCATTGTTGATTGAGAACGAAGTGGTAGATAGAGTCAGGTCTTACTCAGAATAGCGTTCACCTTCATTCTCAGATCTCATTTTCTTTGGAAATTATTTGAAAGAATTGCAGTAATTGACTTATTAGAGTCAGAATATCTTGTTAATCTTATCAAATATAAATTGGGCTTTGTATGTTTTGAGAAATTCATAATTTATTCATTTACCTTTCACTTAGTCCTTTATTTATCAGGGGTCACCACAGCGGAATGAACTGCCTGTATAATTTAAAATTAAGCAAAAACAATAGATAGACAAGCAGACAGACTAGGCTCCAAAATAGTTTTGCGCACAGTGATGCCACAGAAGAACCACTTTCCCCCTCAATGTTCCAAAAGGATCTTTTAGTCAATGGTGTTTATCAGAACCATTTTCTTCTTAGTGTAAAGAACATTTTAAGATCTAACGAGTCTATTTTTAACTATAAAATATATTTTGTAGAATGGAAAGGTTTTATGTTTTACAGAACCATGAATGCCAGTTAGGAGTTAAGAACAATTTTTGACTCACCAAAAGAAACTTTCAATGAACAGTGTGTAAAAGAACCGTCCATTTTGTTGTATGAAATTATAATGATCTAAAGATATATCAAAACATTTTGTTGGTTGGTTGAATGGATGGATGGATGGATGGATGGATTGATAGATAGATAGAATAGCAAGTGCGCCTACAGCTTTTGACCGTTGGGTGATGCTTTAACCATATAGACTTCGCCAACTAAAATCTCAATATGCAATTTTCACCTTTGCCTTTTCACAATATTAGATAGGTTGATACTGTATGTGCACCGTATGCAAAGATACTGTATGTGATGTGATGTGTTGAATTAAAATATAATTTTGTTTGGTTGTTTTGGTTACATTAGTAATAAACATGCTTTTACAGCATAGGTCTCAAACTCGATTCCTGGAGGGCCGCAGCTCTGCACAATTTTTTTCCAACCCTAATCAAACACAGCTGATCAAACTATTCAAGATGTTCAAGACAACTAGAGACTATTAAGCAGGTGTGAGTTGGAGGTAGTTGGAGCCAAACTATGCAGAGCTGCGGCCCTCCAGGAATTGAGATTGAGACCACTGTTTTACAGTACTGTGATTTTGTTACATTAAATTATTGTGAAATTGCAGCCATATAGTGTAACTTAGTAGATAGTAAAGTTTATGACTGTGATTTCACAGTATTATCTTGTAGAATTAACTACGTATATTTTACTGTGAAGTAGGCTTTCCTCGGCTAGTCGTTCTGACATTTACCCTGACTTTGAAATCATTTTTGAACATTTTACTTTTGTTCCAGTTTATTACATTTTTGGCTAAGCACAGAATTATGTTTATTAAAGGTTATTTCATATTTCCATGTTACCTTTATAAAATTAAATAAAGGTGCAGTGCAGTGCACCCAAAAATATACATTTACTGTGACATGCATGTTGTTTCAAAACAGGATGATTTTCTTTCAAGTTATTATTGAAGATGTAACCAAATCTTTTTTGGGGTCTGCAATGACATTCTGTTATTTCTAAATATCAAATATTGCCAATACTAGCATGAAAGTATCATGTATCTAGTATGTATCAAGTATCATGTTGTGAAACATGATGTAGCAACATGTTGTGAAAATCTGGATTTTTTTTTACAATGTAGATAGATAGATAGATAGATAGATAGATAGATAGATAGATAGATAGATAGATAGATAGATAGATAGATAGATAGATAGATAGATAGATAGATAGATAGATAGATAGATAGATAGATAGATAGATTGATTGATTGATTGATTAATAATATTCAGTGATGTCAATATAGGCTCTATTGTTGCAATGACATGAAAATGACCCCAGGAGATATTTTAGGTCTATTTCAGTACCTTGGATAGTGTCATTCTCACTCTTCATGTAAAAGTGAATGGCTTTCAACCTTGAATTGACCCCATATTGTCTGTTGCAAGCGATGCACTTGTCACATCAACTGTAACTCATTGTGTTACCGGCTAATTAGTCAGTGCTCTAGTGACCCATTTACACATGCCTGGTTGAATTTACTCTATATTTGGGATCACCAAACAGAGGGAGTTTCTGTGTAGAGAAGAATAAGTCATGAAGGAATGTTAATGCCAGAAGGAAGGTTTTGCAAGAATATGATGGCACTATTTATTTAAAAAAAAAAAAAAGTGTGAGTGCTTTGATACTGATTTTTTTTCATACTGTTTCGATGTGGAGGTGAATGTTCAGTGTATGTGAGAAGTGCTGTGGATTGGTTGGGGCTGTGATGTTTTCTCACAGTTTATTTTTTTCATTATTTTTTGTCCAGCGCCTGAGAAACTGTCATCTCGACAAGCACAACATCTGGAACAGCTACTGTATATAGAGAAAACAGTAAAAAAAAAATAGTTTGAAATAGGTCATTTTTAGAATATCTTTTACCAGGCATAGCAAGTAATGGTTTCAGCAGTGCAAAATATCAGCTGTCGTTTCAGTATTTTCCAATAAATCACTATTTTTAATGATTTTTATTGTATTGATCTAATGTTATCCACCTCAATGGAAAAATATTGCCCCAATATATTATAATGTTGATAAATTATACTCTTGCAAGTTTGAAAAAGTTTGTTGTAACTCTACGGAAACACCAAATCACTGAACTACAGTATGCTGGAACTAAACAAGAAATAAGGAAAACATTTATTTATACCTATACATAGAACGTTTTTTGAACATGTTTAAGTTGGATTTTGGATCTTACATTTTCTTCAAAGTTAGCCTATACTTGTTCCACAATGTTTAGTACACATTCAAAACATTCTTATAATATCTGCATAATGATAATGGAATGTTACTTTCCACTGAAGTAGAGAAGCAATCTTAGGACATATTTTTGTTAGCTGTAATAAATGAGCTAATTATAAAGGCTACTGACCAAATAAATAAATATGTGGAAATTAAATATTGATTTGAGTCATCGTATACACTCAGACTACCATTAATATGAACATCATGACAATAATATGACAACATTAATATGAAGCCATCTTTGGTCATGTACAAGATTATAAATTAAACCAAACAATAGTTTATCTGACAGTTAAAGGAGGCTCATATGCAATAAAAATAATTACAGTGTATGCAAATTTGACTTATAATATATTTTATAATTAAATAAGAAATTATAAAGATAACCAAATGTATTGTGAGTTTTAACTTATTAAAACTGTATACACATTCAGGCCTGTAGCCAGCCTGGTGAAAGAGGTGGTTCGTTTTTCTAAAAAAGTGGACCTTATTGCAGTTATTTGCCTCATTTTCTATTTAATTATGAGGTTTAAATAGGTTGCATTTTAGTAACATTTTAAGCACTATTTTTTACTGGATTAGCTTGTTGGATGGTCATCATCAGGAACATACAGTAGCAACTCTAGGGGACGGGGGGATACGTCCCCTTAACTTTTAGAGACAGACCATTTAGAAACAAGTGATTATTAATTATATGAACGTAAAGTTTTGGATCTCATTTTGCAGCTACCCCCCACCCCCCCACCCCCGGGTCATCATAACCACATTTTTTTATGTACCAAAAACATTTCCTGAAGGTTTACATCAATTATCATTTACATCATATACATCATATATACATCAATTACATCATATATCATTATAAAAAAATGGAATCTGTTAAAGTAAATTAATTTAATTTAAAAACTAGCCTATATTGTCATTTAAATATCATTCATATAAATAGTAAACTGGCCTGCACATTCAACTTTCCTCAGTCACGTTGACACAACAGCCAACACTTGGTGTTGAAGCCTTCTTCGATGGATTTTTTTCACAATTTATTATGGCATAGGGCACGGTATGGGAAAAATTCTGGACCTTTGTCAGTGAAGGGTGGGTCTTTCGAACCCCCCCCCGGAAAAATAGACATAAAACGTACCATAAAAAAAACGGCAGCTCAGTAGTCTTTACAGATAAAAATACAGTACAAACCGTAAAATAAATGTATTTCATAAATATTTTTATGTTAATACACCCCTGTTTTGAAGTACTAACATCTACACATCATATTATTTGTTACACAGACATATGGTTATGCAAAAAGCATAAAATGTGAAGTGTCATGCGGGGAATTCAGTGAAAAGCCACTTTACAGTGGGTGTGTCTGTTTACCTTTTCATGCGTTCTGATCAGCTGACCTAATCAGAGGGTTCCAACTGATGCCTGTTTTGCAGGCTATAGAAACAGTCTGTGTTTCATTGCTGGTTATCAGTCCATTGTTATTTTTATGTTCCTGTGTGAGTAATGCCCAGGTTTTCTCTTTAGTCTAGACCAGAGGTGTCCAAACTCGGTCATGAAGGGCCGGTGTCCTGCATATTTTAGTTCCAACCCCAATTAAACACACCTGAAACAGCTAATCAAGCTCTTTATACTAGAAACTTCCAGGCAAGTGTGTTGTAGGAAGTTGGACACCCCTTGTCTAGACTGTCGGATGACATGTTTGTTTGGACCTGTGGAAGCTCCCTGTTTCTGGACATTGTCCTAAGTGTCTCTATTCTTTTTGATCACTTTAAGACTTATAATCACTGTTGTACTTCATTAAATTGCCCTTCACTTGCAGTTGGATTCTAACTGTTTCTATCGTGACATGATATGCATGTGTATATATATATATAAAACCAGGTATAGATTTTTACTGTAGCATGTTTACCATATTTAACAATTGTTTACCATTGAAATCATGGCATTCATTTTTTACAGTGCAGTAGTGAGAGAATCTAATGCTGACAGAGAAAAGAAATGAGATTATTAGATTTTTCCATTCATGTACTTTCAGCCCTGACCAGTAAATCTAGCAGGAGTGTGAAGTGCTGTAGAGTGCGGGGAGCAGCGACTGTTTGAATGGGGAACGTATAATAGAATAACACACTGTGCACAGGCTCAGTGGAGCTGCTGAAGTGATGGAGTTTGAAAGGGAATAGAAATGTCATGTCCAGTCACAATGCCGGAGCTCTGCCATGCCTGTCAACCTGAGAGAATGAGGTGAGGTTATTGTTAACACAGGGAAGCGAAAGGTTTTCATGCACCAGTGATTGAGGAGAAATGACGGTGTGTGTTGAGAGCAGGATGCTGGTGTTGCTGAGGATCAGTCAGAGGGTTTGACTCTCTGTCTTGGAGATGAAATGGATTCTCTGTCGCTCTGCTGATTTCCGGTTATTTTGTTTCTGGTATGTTTGAATGGTAAGAAATCGTTGGAAGTTGTGATATTCCTTTAAAAAAACAAATGACATGTCTTACTTGAAATAGATGAACATTTTTCTTTAAAGTACGTGTGAAATCAAAATGTACAATGATTATTTTGCTAGGACACATTGTTATTCTTTCACTGAATTTGTTTTTTATGTAAGTCGTTGCAAACAATTTATATGGGCTGAATTTAAACAAACAAATTAGGTTGAACATTACTCAATTTAATTTGTTTGTTTAAATTCAGCCCATATAAATAGTTTGCAACCACTTACCATAAAATAAATGAGTAAATTCAATGAATCATTTTTTTCAGTGCAGGTGAACAATTAGTCCACTTAAAAAAAAAAAAAAAAAATTATCCATTTAAAAAAAAAAAAAGAGTTTGTTTTGGTAATATTCAGTCAAAATCATTTGCTTTTGTGTTTGAATGCGTGGTCCTTCTCTGATGATGTCAGTTTGACGGCTTCAGCCACAATATTCTTAACCACACCCCTCTCCATTAATTTGCTATGAGGGAATGATGCACAAAGAAAGCCCCGCCCCCTACTCAAAGTTCTGTTTCAGTGGTATGTCCAAATACTGAAATAAAAGGCTCAGCAACCTCCAGTTCATGCAGACTTTAACATTTAAAGGGTTAGTTCACACAAAAATGAAAATTCTGTTATAATTTACCCACCCTTTATTTGTTCCATACCAGTTTGAGTTTTTGTTCTCTCGAAAACAAAAAGAGATACTTTGAAGAATGTTGGAAATGTATAATCATTGACTTCTGTTGGAAAAACTACAGAATCAATGGTTACAGATGACCTTTTTGTGTTAATCAGAAAAAGAAGAAGAAGACAAAAAACATTTCCAAACTGGTATGGAACAAGTCAAGTGTGAATAAAGGATGACATTTTGTTTTTTGGGTGAACTATCCACTTATATGTTGAATTACTATTGAAGTTGGTGCAAAAAATATATAGATGTTGTTTATATATATATTTTGTTTGCAACATAGTAATTAACTTAACTTGCTATAATCAAATATATGGAATAGGCAAAAGGAATTCATTTTACAAGTTTAAAACACTTGGCATTCCTCTGTTGGTGATTTTGTAAATGTTACAGAGGAAAAACTGGGCTTCATTCATTAAAAAACTACTAGACTTTCAAGTTCTGAGCACAACAAACAAAACTGTGTAGCTTGTTGCTAGGAGATGCTGGACAAATCAGATTTGATGGAATCATAGTATGATATGAAGCCAAGAAGTAAAGAAAGTGTTTGCCCATCATAAACTTCACGATTTTATGCTAAGTCAGTCAGCTCAGAGTGCACAAATTCTTGTTTGTCCAGATAAATTATGGCAAAAATGTGTACAAGGCTGTATGTGCGTGTATAGTAGGAATGTTTTGATTGGAATATTTGACTTTATAATAAGTGATGGAGTGCAGTCACAAATATTTTTGTGAAAGATTGTTTTAAATTATTTTACAGGAGCTCGACTAGCATTTACACTATCTTTCAAAATTTAGGATCGAATGGCTTTTTTATTAAATATTAAATTATTAAATTCATTGAGGTTATTAAATTTATAATCACATAAATGAATATCCTGTATGGTTTCTTCAGAAATATTGAACAGAACGGTTGTTTTCAGCAAGTCTTATTGTAATGTTAAATGTTAACATCACTTTTTTGTCCAATTCAAATCATTTTCATTCATTCATTCATTTTCTTTTCGGCTAACTCCCTTTATTATTAATCCGGGGTCGCCACAGCAGAATGAACCGCCAACTTATTCAGCACATGTTTTATGCAGCGGATGCCCTTCCAGCTGCAACCCATCTCTGGGAAGCATCCATACACACTCATTCACACGCATACACTATGGACAATTTAGTCTACCCAATTCACCTATACCGCATGTCTTTGGACTGTGGGGGAAATCGGAGCACCCAGAGGAAACCCACGCGAACACAGGGAGAACATGCAAACTCTACACAGAAATGCCAATTGACTCAGCCAAGGCTCAAACCAGCGACCTTCTTGCTGTGAGGCGACAGCACTGCGCCCCTGTGTCGCCCTCAAATCATTTTTTAAAATAGTAATAATATTTTACAATATTACAGTTTTACCGTTTTAATAAAATAAAGTATGCCCTGCAATACTTAATAAATCTTTTTAATTTATTTAGCTTTTTTTACTCTTATTAAAGTGTGGGTTACAAACTTGGATTAATACCTGCACACACCAGCTCCACACTGTAAACAATTTACTGTAAAATTAACAGTAACTTACTGACAAGTTTGGTTGCCAGTAAGACTGTAATATTTACAAGCACACTGTAAGTTAATAATTACAATTTACTATATAATTTACAGTAACATGGGTGGCACAGTGGCTCAGTAGTTAGCACTGTTGCCTCATAGCAATAAGGTCGCTGATTCGAGTCTAGGCTGGGCCAGTTGGCATTTCTGTGTGGAGTTTGCATGTTGGCATGGGTTTCCTTCGGGTAATAGTTTCCCTCACATCCAAAGACATGCACTATAAGTGAATTGAATAAACCAAAATTGGCCATAGTGTATGAGTGTGTTGGTGTGTATGTGTATGGGTGTTTCCCAGTACTGGGTTGTGGCTGGAAGGCCATCCACTGCGTAAAAATTATACTGGAATAGTTGGTGGTTCATTCCGCTGTGGTGACCCCTGATAAATAAGGGACTAAGCCAAAGGAAAATGAATGAATGAATTTACAGTAACTTGCTGTAAACTTAAGCAATTTTGGTTGCCAGTAAAGCTGCCTTTCCACTGCACACGACATTCAGACACGACTGTTGCAATCCGCCCCCTTGTGGCAGTCGCACAGAAATTTCAGTTTTGTCGTGCAGCATGGAAAAGAAGCTGATTCTCGCGGTGTCCGAAATAAAGAAGTGCAAAAAGTGCATTCACCGTGGTTGAATGAGTAAATGAATGAATGAATACTAGAAACTCATAGACCGCTAAACAATTTGGAGAGAATGTGGAGACAACATAAAAAATTATATTTTTTTATTACTCATTTATTATGAATAGAAATATGTTTTTTTTAATATAGACTTTTTTCTGATTCAAAAAATAACAAAAAACCTACTATTTCTTATCCCGCACACACGGACCTGCTTGGAATACATCGCATACGGTTGGCCGGTCGCATACGGTCTAGTCGCAGGAGTTCAAATATTTCAACTTATCCGCTGCTCAAATCGGATCTGAATTTTCCGCATATGGAGATGATCAGAACTCCATGCAGCACCGGGACTACTCTACATTGGAAATGAATGACGTCCGATCTGTCGCTTATTTGTCGTGTGCAGTGAAAAGGCGACTTAAGACTGTAAATTTACAAGCACACTGTAAAATATTAATTACAATTGTAATGTAAAAATAGAGCACACTTGTGATTATTTATTTGCAGCGTGCTTGCAGATTTACTGTCTTACTGGCAACAAAAATAGTAAACTTTACATCATTTTTTTTTACAGTGTACATAACAGCAAAAGTGGATTCTTCACTTTGACACTGTTCCATCACGTTATATGTTTATATGTATCTTTTTAAAAATATGAAAAAAATATTTTAAAATTCTGAAAAACCCTTTTACACCTTCTGTTCAAAGGAGATTGTCTATTCATGTTACGGCCAGTTTCTAATTAGATTTTCAGAGCAATTACACGTTATAGCACTTAAAAGCTCTGTGATTTTATCAAATATGTTACCTAAAACCAATAATTTAGCAGCATTGATTATATTTACATTTTAATGCATGCAAGAGAATGCAGGTGGGAATCCTGACCTGACGAAACACTTTGTTATCACTTGCAGCAAAAGTCGGGAGAAGCCTTATATCTAAAGCTTTTTCTGCAGTGTGAACTTCACACATCTCTGCTTTCTCACACTCTGTAGTGCTCCTCACAGCTCATCCCGACTGGTGTCTTCTTTGGTGTCAACCCACTTGCAGACAGATGTACAGTCTCTGTACACATGAAAAGGGTCTGACGGGATCATCTTTAAAGAGCGATCTTCTTTTATTTTGGTCTATTTATAGTCACTGCAGAATGTTGGCACTGGTGAGCAAGATGTGAAAATGCGCACAAAGACAGTTACAATCCAGCTGGCCGTTTATATATTTGTGTTTTCAGAAGGAGGATGTGAATAGGTGGAGTATCTGAAAATAACTTTCTTTCCTGATCATAAACTTTTATGTGTGTTTCCATGGAGATGAGTTTGGAAATGGGCAGGTAATGAATGAGTCAGTAGCTCTTTAAACCCCAATGAATAACTCATTAATCAGTAACTCTTTGTCAGTCAGTGAAATTCAGTAGCACTAAATTATAGGTCGTAATAAACTGCCTCCACAAACAATCTATTGGGTCATTAATTAATACATTTTTGGATGAGGGTCTCATACTTTCACATCTTTCCATTAGTGTATTTTAATATACACTGCGCACACAGAGTAATATTCTGTAAATATTATGTAGACAGGGGGGCATTGTGGCTCACAGCAAAAAGGTTGCTGGTTTGAGTCCCAGCTGGACTAGTTGGCATTTCTGTGTGGAGTTTGCATGCATGGGTTTCCTCTGGGTGCTCCAGTTTGCCCCAAAAACATGCGCAATAGGTGAAATGGGGGAAACAAAATTGGCTGTAGCGTATAAAACATATACCAGAATAGTTGGTGGTTCATTCCATTATGGTAACCCCTGATAAACAAGAGACTATGCCAAAGCAAAATGAATGAGTGAATGAAATTCATTGCAGTTGTAGATGTATTTCATATTTCCACTAACACTGTTTTTTTCATTCATTCATTAATTTTCCTTCAGCTTAGTCTTTTTATTCATCGGGGTCGCCACAGCGGAATGAACCGCCAATTTATCCAGCATATGTTTTACACAGCGGATGCCCTTCTAGCTGCAACCCAGTACTGGGAAACATCCATACATACTCATTCACACATACACTACTGCCAATTTAGCTTATTCAATTCACCTATAGCGCATGTCTTTGGACTGTGGGGGAAACCGGAGCACCTGGAGGAAACCCACGTGAACACAGGGAGAACATGCAAACTCCACGCAGAACTGCCAACTGACACAGCCGTGACTCGAGCCAGCCTTCCAGACCTTCTTGCTGTAAGGCGACAGTGCTAACCACTGAGCCACTGTGTCACCCACACTAGTGTTTTTTTTATAGTTTTAATGACCATCTATATTTATGTTTTGCTATTTTTATTGAGATAAGCAAAAGCAGTACATGAAATGTGCGCAGAAAGGTTAAAAAGATACCTCACAATATTCAGAACGAAAAGGCTTCATTGAAAAAGATTTTTGGTGTTGAACTAAATTCATTCATTCATTCATTTTCTTTTCGGCTTAGTCCCTTTATTAATCCGGGGTCGCCACAGCAGAATGAACCGCCAACTTATCCAGCATATGTTTTTACGCAGCGGATGCCCTTCCAGCCGCAACCCATCTCTGGCAAACATCCAAACACACTCATTTACACTCATACACTACGGACAATTTAGCCTACCTAGTTCACCTAAAGCGCATGTCTTTGGACTGTGGGAGAAACCGGAGCACCCAGAGGAAACCCACGCGAACGCAGGGAGAACATGCAAACTCCACACAGAAACGCCAACTGACCCAGCGACCTTCTTGCTGTGAGGCGACAGCACTACCTACTGCATAGAACTAAATACTACATATAAATCTAATGGCTTTTCTACATTAAATAATTAAGTTAAAACAAGAATAAAATGTGAAAAGAAAGCTCTATATTTGTAAATCAAACTTTGAACAAAGTAAAATGAAGCAAAACCACAAACCAACTTTCTGATCCTGGTGTTCCCATCATGCACTGAGGCATGTTTTATTGTTCACCATTTTGCGATTGTATTTTAACATCTGGGATTCAGTTTCTACTTAAAGGTGCTGTATGTAAGTTTTTGACTCTTCTAAAACATAAAAATACCTTAATAATATGTTTGCAGATATTTAAGAAACATGCTAAATGAACATTCTTGTTTTTCTGAAAAACAATGCTGAAGTCAGATATTCTGCTTGGAAAATGTCTGTTTTGTGCCAGAACGCTGTCTTTGTTTTGGTTCTTTTAACCCGCCCATTGCCACTTTAACCAATTATATTTCACCACCCTAGGTTGTCTTAATGGAAACAGCATATTTCATTCATTCAGTCAGGACAAGTGTGCATTCGCGACCAAAATGCGACCTCCGGTGGACAGTAACAGCCCCGAAATGAGACGCAGATTCTGAGTTCCACATGAGGTGGTTATTAATTAGCAAATAATATAAATATTACGAACATAAACATTAGGTGAGCAGGTTAAATTAACCATGTTTATAACAACACATTACTGTATGTGACGAGATTTGCAGTGATATAATTAATACATATTAAGCCTCTTTAACATTATTTAATGTACATGCTGAATGATTAATATTTGATAACTTGGTTTGCATGAGTCACAGTTCTAAAGTTCAATTTCAAACGATTTATTTATTTTCAAGATCTGAGGTGAACTATCTGCTGCTGCTTTCAGTAGTATTGCAATAAATGTGATGTAAAATGGCATTCAAACTCACATTGTTAGCATTTAACACTGAATAAAGCACATGAGGTGTACCTGAGGTGATCAGAGTTTATCCTGTTGTTCACCTGTGATAAATAAAAGCCGCGTCTAAAATAGAAATTTTGAAATTTCATGTGTTGGTTACAATAAAAACTCCTTTTAGTATGGAAAATATTTCTGCCGTTGCTTTTAGTTAAAACGGTTCAAATCAGCCTTAAATCATATATAATCAGGCCAATCTGGCAACCTGCGCTTGTGTAGACTCGGCAGAGGAGGAGCCAAGTGAAAATGTGTTTTGATCCAGGAATGCAATACCTAGTTCAACCACTGGGTGTCATACTTACACACTGCACCTGTAAAATAACACAGATGACTTCAGATAATCAACTGATTAAACATGACTAAGCAATGTTACTTTTATATTACCTAAGCAAGCTTTAGTTAATTCCAAATACGCAAAAAACTTTCCTAAGAAGTACATTTTTCTTTTACTTATTACTTTCTTGTCTTTATTTTCAACATGATAAAAGTCAATGTGTGACTTCCATTGGCACACTTTTGACCTCTTTTACCAAGACTGTCCTGAAGCAATCCAGATTTCTTTCAGCAACTCTCCACATTCATATTTAAATTTAAGCATCATTTTATTTATTTATTTATTTATTTATTTATTTATTTATTTATTTATTTATTTATTTATTTATTTATTTATTTATTTATTTATTTATTTGTTTATTTGTTTTTCTCTCTCCAGATGATCCCATACTGCATCTATAACATTCAGGAAAACACAATGATTTACCTTTGTTGTGGTGAATTTGACTTTAATGTTTTTCTTTTGTCTGTGTGTTTCAGGACATACTGAGAAAGTGTCAGTAAACTCTAGTGTGTGTGTGTGTGTGTGTACTGCAAATGGCATTTGTGTGAGACTCATCATTTCAGAAAGGCTTGAATAAACTCTACCACAAATACATGGAATAAACTTACTTGGTATTTTTGACCATTGAGCTGTATTTCAGCTTCATCTGAGTCTGTCTCTGTCACTGTGCTGTTTATCTGGCGTAACGTATGATGAGAAGCGAACACGCACCTGGGAACAGTGGGCGGGGTGTAGCAGTATACTCACACACCAAATTGGGCATATTCTGGAGACACCAAAGGCTTATCTTACATCTTGTAAAAGGGGTAAAATAGGTGCCCTTTAACTCCATACATGATTGTAAAATAAAAATAAAAATACACAGTGCAAAAACTTTCCAAAGAAGTACTATTTTCTTTTACTTTTTACTTTCTTTTCTTCAATTTCAGCATGGTAAAAGTGAGTGTAGTGTGACCTCCATTGGCCTTAGTCTTTTACCAAGACTGTCCTGAAGCATTCCAGACTTCTTTCAGCACTTCCCCAAATTCATATTTTAATGTAGGCATCATTTTATTTATTTATTCATTTATTTCTCTCTTTCCAGATGATCCTGCATCTATAATATTCAAGAGTCTGTGAATGCCAGTTCAGACACAAGAATGAAAACACAACGACTAGGTTTACATTTCTGTTGGTGAATTTGACTTTAATGTTATTCTTTTGTCTGTGTGTTTCAGGACATCCTGAGAAGGATGACTGGGAAAACTCAAACCAGCAACATAACAAACAAGACAGACCCTCGCTCTCTGAACTCAAGAGTGTTCATTGGTAACCTCAACACCGCTGTGGTCAAGAAAACCGACATCGAGCTCATTTTTGCCAAGTATGGCAAGATCACAGGCTGCTCTGTGCACAAGGGCTTTGCTTTTGTCCAGTATGCCTGCGAGAGAAACGCACGTTCAGCTGTGGCGGGAGAAAACACCAGGGTGCTCGCTGGACAGACACTAGGTGAGTGCAGTTATTTCTCTTTCATTTGGGTAATTGATTGGGCTGAAAGTTATTTTGATAACAATAAAGAGGAAGGTAGGGAAAACTTGAAATGCGGCAAAATGAGAAAAGAAAGGAAGGTAAGGTCTTCAGGGCAGGCACAGAGACAGTTGATCTTAGGTCATAGTCGTTCCCATGGCTACCTGGTAAATATTCATCATCCTTTATTAAAAATGAAACTCCCGCTGTCACTGTAGCGGCTGTGGCTCCAGCTGAACTCCAGTGGGTCTTTTGTGCTGGACTGATTTTCCTTAACGTTACTGTTGAACACCAAATTTATATTGACATGAGAACATCATATAGTTGTGGCAGATTTGTCAGCTTCACACTCATGATGTGAATCTCTCATTCACCACATCATCCCTAAGGTGCTCTAGCGAATTGAGATCTGTGGTGGAAGTGTGAGAATAGTGAACTCAATGTCAAGAATTTGAGATGAGATGAGGTTTGTGACATGGCAGGTTAATCCTGCTGAAAGTAGAAGTCACAAAATGAGTTTCTGTGGTCATGAAGAGATATGGCCAGCAACAATAGGCTGCGGTGTTTAAATGATGCTCAGTTGGTACTATAAAAGAGGCTGAAAGTCTGCCAGACTAACAGCCAGAATTGTTTATACATACAGTACTCAGCATAACTGAGTACACCCCATATTATACATTTCTCAGTGAATACAGGCAATGTATTTTGGTGCATTTAAACAAAACAGATTTATTAAAAGGATATATTTATTTAACTAATATTTGAGTCACCAAACAAATTCAGAAATTGAAAGATAATACAATTAAACAAAAAAAAAAACAAATAAATTACAACCTACAAAATTTCAACTAAATTTTTCAATTTTTTGCTTCTCTTGATTTTTCCTCATTTATTAAATTTGTATTTAATATTTTTCTATAACATATAAATTTAGCTGTACTAGTTTTTGGAGCTTTATCGTAAGTTATTTTGTTAGATGAGCTCCAGATTTGTCTTCAGTACTGACTAATCTAATGTATATGCACAAATATAATATTGTTTTAAAAATATGAATTTAAAAGATAGATTTGTGAGGGATTTACTTATATATGCTGAGCACTGTTTGCCAACTTCTGAGCTGACCATCTGAATGTTAAATCAGAAATCAAGATTCATCATACCAGTCAACTCTTTTCCAATCTTCTTTTGTCCAATGTGTGACCTGACCCGTTGCAAAGCCCTGCCCCCCTTTCTCAATGCCCAACAAGCTTTCAGTATCAGCTATGGTGCTCCCCTATCAATTTGTGCACTTCCCAGGGAAATAGTGAATTGTTTTTTGGAAAAATTACATCTGATTTCAGACAGAAGCAGACATAAAGGTCTGTAATGTGTCCAGTATACGTATGAGGAATATGTTGAAGATGTGAGCAAAACCTGAAAATGAAATAAAATGAAAACATCATAAAGATTGTAGCTGTAGTTCCCTGGTTATTATTCCACGTCACATTTCCATAAACTAAAGTTACATAAACTGATCCGATAACATAACAGAGTTCAGTCTCAAGTTCTTCAAATGGTCATCCATTCAGCAAGTGACTGCACTATTGATTGACAGTTTCATGTCACACACTTCTCTAGATTTCAAGAAAATATCTTTTTCCAGTTTCACCATTTTTCACGTTAATCGCTGATGTTACTCTGCTGCGTCTGGTTAGTCTTGACTGTTTTGTATGTTGAGTTAAATGGGCCACAGAATAACGCCGTTATGATTAAGAGATGTTCTTTTGGCCATTCTGATGAATTGAAGTTTGTCAAGTGTGATTTTATCCATGCTCAAAATTGGTCCTCTGCTTTTAACCCATCTGAACACACACATATTGAGTTAGGAGTGAGAGCACACAAACACACAAACAGTGAGCACCCGAAGCAGTGGGCTGCTATTGCTTCCAGCACCTAGGGAAGAAATTAGGGGTTAGGTGCCTTGGTCACGGACACTTCAGCTGGGTATCGAAGATGGAGAGAGTGTGGTTCATTCACTTTTCTCACCTTTAATTCCTGCTGAATCGAACCAGCAAGCTTTGGGTGACCAGTCCAACTCACTAACCATTAAGCCACCGCCCCCATCTAAATTTAACAAGGCATTTTCCCCCACAGAACTGCCCCTCACTTGATATTTTCCCCTTTTCAGAATATTCTCTGTAAAAATCTCAGTAGATCATCAGATTCTGAAATATTCAGACCAGCCTGTCTTACACCAACTACCAACATCACATTCACACTCACTTAAATCACACTTTCCCCCATTCTGATGCTCAGTTTAAACTTCAGCATGCAGATCATCTGGATCAAGTCACCATTTAAATACATGAGCAGTGGATTAGAACCAGTAGTGAACAGTAACTATTTTTAATTCACTACTTAGGATTTTTTAAGTATAGGAAAGTTGTACTTACTTATAGTAACTTTTACTACCTTCATTGCATGATTCGCTGAATTTACAAGCTAATTTTAAATGGGGGTAGTTTTTAATTTAAAGACTAAAAGTAATTCTAAATTAACATAAACTAATAATGATCAAGTTTTTTTTACTGCTGTAGGACATAATAGACATTTATATTTTTTTACCACACGTTGTGTCTTCATATTTTTTTTTGTTTATTTATTATTGTCTCATACAAGGGTATTTATATGTCATTTTTGTTTACACTCTTAAATGATCATGAATTATGACTATTTTATTATTAAGTTTTAATATTAAAAATTCACGATTCTTTGTGTCAAGTAAATTTGAAATATTTTATGGTTTTATTGGAGTATAGTTTTAAACAGACAGGAATGTGGGATATCAAACACAGCAAAGAAGACATCTGTGCATGAAGTCCATGAATCAGATAAAAGTACTGAGGGACATAGAAAGTGAAGCTTGATTGTTTTCTTATTTTAAGGGGAAAAATCAATGGATACTAGATAGTTTTAGAAATGTTTAGATTACTTTTTGTGTCTCCTCATTTTAATAATGTAGTACATTTTAACACTGTTTTTGAATTAAGCAGAACTGCTTAAAAACATTAAATACGTTCTTTGCTTTAGAATGGTTTAGAAGGAATAGTTAGTAGGCATATTAAGTGTGCTTGACTGAACACTGTTTACAGTGTTATATTGCCCTCTATTGTTTGCAAGAGAAATAACAGGTGAGCTGGCTTGAACTGTAAACTCAAACTAAAAAAAAAAACACCAACAAAATGAATAAATACTAAAGTTTGTTTTCAATTAGTGCATTTTATTATTTTATTATTATTTTATTATTTCTTTGTGCGATGGTATTTGTTTGAAGATTAAACGAGATTTTGCAGTGTGCAGGTTTAAGGAGTGTTTCACAGCGCATCTGAATGTCATTTCACTCAGTGAATTTAACTCGTGTCGTCCACTAGATGGCAATGTAAATATACCAAAGACATCTGTGGCACTCCAGAGTCAAAGACAACACAGAGAAAAGCTTATTGTGGAGGATTTATTCATAGCCGTTGACCCCATTCAGTTCATGCAGATTGCTTTTACTCAAAAAGTATAACAGAAACTAAAAATACTGGAGAGGAATACTTAAACCCCGTAAACAGAATCATCTCATTTTTTGTCTGAATATTTAAACAACACCTCTATGAATAAACCATACGGTGTCAAACTTTAACATTTATGTAAGCTTCAAAAGCAGTCAGAAATAGGACATTAAGTTTCTATAGCAATTTTAAAACTGTTTTCTTTAAGCTTGCCTTAATAAAAGCTTTCTTAAAGAAAGGATATCATTGTCACACTGAGCATATATATGTGTGTGTGCTCTCCCTTGTTGTCACTGTAATTATTTTTTCGATATCTGAACTCTCTGACAGATATGAAAGCATCACAATGTCTTCAATTTCAGAGGCTGTCTTTAATTCAAAGGAAAAAGCATATTCCTCCATGAATAGCCTGCAGGCTTATTATGTCAATAACTACCAAGCCTTTCCAAGTGAATGACAGCAGCTGTGGGATGCTGCTCTTTTGATGTATAATATGATCCAAGATCAGCTCAACAGTCTCAGACAAGAGCATAAACTGCAGTGACTGATCATACATATTTATTCTAGCAATGCATTTATAAATACATATGTACAAGCTCGTTTTCTTATAAACAGCGTTTGACAGAAATATGTAAAAAAGCATCTTAAATAACTCTTTTATTTATAATTTCTTAATAATTTCTTGAATTTTGCAGCTCTATTATCTCCTCATTACTAAATAATATATATTTTCCATTGCACCCTGATCTGTAAATTATATTTTTTTCCCAAAAATCTATTGTTGCACATTTGTCCACACCCCTGTCATGTGTCAGTGGTACAGTCTAGAATGGTGCATGCCTGTGTGCTGAACTCTGTTCAGTCAGTCTCTCACAGTGACACCACGCTGAAGTGAGTTCAAGGGAAAGGAGTCATTTATTCCACAAAATACTGTATACACAACCTAATGGACATGTACAGAAGAACTGTGCCTAAAGGGAAGCGTCAGAATCACAGATGTGAGTATTTTACAGACTGATAAGATGCAATATGTTTTCTGATAAGTGCTTTTAATACTTTATTTATAACAGAATCAATAAAATGTCATTTTAAATGTGCATAAATATGCAATATCTTTTGCATTACTGTTATTAAAGGAACTGTTTTCATCAAATGTATATGGATTAATATTGTAGTTCTGTGTTTCTTGTTTGATTTAATTTTAAAAAAAGTTTATTCATTTAAAACATTTACCAAATGTAAGTGAAGTTTAAAAACTTGGAAAACTACTTGTAAGTAAGATACAGATAAATGTTATTTGTATTTAATGTGTAAAAACTGCTTAATTTGTTGCAACCTACAATTATCAAAATGTTTAAAAATATATTTGGAAACATATTAATGATGTTTCAGTAATAATAATGTTAATGTAAATGTAAAAATAATAATAATAATAATGTTTGAAATCACAAAGTAATAAATAATATTGGATTATTATTGTCATAATCTTGAATTAAATACTTAAATGCAATGTGCTAATGTAATTTAGAAAGATTTTGTTCTTTAAAATTAAAGTTACTTATTAAATTTATGTATTTTTATGAATATCTTACAATATTAATTTTGTTTTATTTCACTGTTATGAAAAAAATGCCATATGCTTGATTAAATGTACCTGTTAAAAAGGGTTTTAAGCATAAAATGGTTTAAAATGATAATTATATCCTGTCTTTAATTCTTTCATTTTGGGTACTCTCTGAAATGTGTTCTCCATATTGAAATATAGTTGCTGTTTTTGTTTTAAAACACTTTTGTTTCTGTTTAATTTGGTACGGTTAAAATTAGAAACAGGTTTGTGTTGTGAGTAGGAGTGTAGGTGTAGAGTCGGCAGTGTAATTACATATATTACTGGTATAATTACCTGCAGGTATTTTTAAACATACAAATACATTTCACTTGACAATAAGTGAATTGTTGGTCCCTCTTAATATCAAGTGGCCTTAATTAGGTAAAATAAGTACATTGTACTTATTGTGTTCATATTATATTGTACAACACTTGTATGATGCTATGGGGCGGGATGCAGGCAACGTTAGGGACATGTTTGGTGGTATGGGTACACTCAAAAAAATGATTTTTGATGCTTGTTTAAACTACTTATTTAAAAATAAGCTGAAACAATACCATTTTTTGAGGGCGCCATGGGGGCGCAGTGGGTAGGACGATCGCCTCAAAGCAAGAAGGTCGCTGGTTTGAGCCTCGGCTGGGTCAGTTGGCATTTCTGTGTGGAGTTTGCATGTTCTCCCCATGTTGGCTTGGGTTTCCCCTGGGTGCTCCGGTTTCCCCCACAAGTCCAAAGACATGCGCTATAGGTGAATTGGTTAAGCTAAATAGTGTGTGTATGTGGATGTTTCCCAGTGATGGGTTGCGGCTAGAAGGGCATCCGCTGCGTAAAACATATGCTGGATAAGTTGGCGGTTCAGTCCACTGTGGCAACCCTGGAATAATAAATGGACTAAGCCGAAAAAGAAAATGAATAAATTAACACAATTTTTGAGATTTTTAGGACAACTTAATTATTTTATGTTCAATCCACTTAAATTTGTTAAGTAAACTTAATCAATTTGTGTTGGGAAAATATGAATGAATTGTGTGGAACCCTGCATTTTTTACAGTGTTTAGATTTAAGAGTGGGTTAATATGTAAGGGATTGGTCAACAGTGTAATTATAAAAGTAATTGCAGACATTTATTACAGATATAATTAGATTATTTATAATTCTACTGTTTTGCATTATACTGTACGTTTTGCACTATATACTGTTTTGCATCTGCACAACCCAGGTTTGCACTCTTTGCCATGTGCCCTTAAATGTAATTGTATTGTTTACTATTTTTTTTTTTACTTAAAATTTTTTAGATTATATTAGATGTGTAATTGTATTTTATTGTAATTTCTGTTTAAAATTTCAAAATTTTTGTATTAACATTATATGTTAGGCACCTAGGGTCTGAGAGTAATTTCATTTCTCTGTATGTCCTGTACATGTGGTTGAATTGGAAATAAAGCTGACTTTGACTTTAGATGCAGATCACTTTTAAAACACAATGTAACAACATGTACAGTTGAAGTCAGAATTATTAGCCCCCCTGAATTATTAGACCCTCGTTTATTTTTTTCCCCCAGTAAAAAAGGTTAATTAGGTTAACTAGGCAAGTAAGGGTAATTAGACAAGTTATTGTATAACGTTGGTTTGTTCTGTAGACTATTGAAAAAAATATAGCTTAAAGGGGCTAATAATTTTGACCTTAAAATGTTTTTTAAAAAATTAAAAACTGCTTTTATTCTAGCCAAAATAAAACAAATAAGACTTTCTCCAGAAGAAAAAAAAAATTATCAGACATACTGTGAAAATTTCCTTGCTCTGTTAAACATCATTTAGGAAATATTTAAAAAAGAAGGAAATTCAAAAGGGGGCTAATAATTCTGACTTTAACATATGTGCATAATAAGTGCATTGTTCTAAATGATTAATTTAAATGTGAGGGTATCTAATTAAGGCTATATGTAATATTAAGTGGGACCCAAGTGTATACAATAGTTAAGGTAAATGTTAGTAGTTGTCAATAATGCAATATATAATCTGGGTAAAACTTGCTAATACGATTTGACTGTCAACTCCAGAAAGTTAATTTGCAGGTTTGTCCAGGCTAAGTAGTCAAAAACAGCAGATGTGATCAGTATTAAATCCCAAAACTGTCCAATTTGCATGCACGCTGCATCCGGCCATGATGAGCATCCATGTTTTGTGTCTGTGTCTAATCAAAGACGGCACATCAAAGTTACAAAGCAAAGTTTTGTGGCTGTTGCACACAGACAACACTCCAGGGATAATGAGCGCCACGGAAAATGGATATGATGTCCTCAAGTGTAACAAACTGTTCCAGACAATTGCGCGCATCAGTCACCGAATTACATCACGCCACAAAGGAGCGAGTAAAGGAAGCGTAAGAAATATTTTATAAGTAGGTCATGTATGGGAAAAAAACAGTCATTAGTGAAACAGATACAATTGGCAGAAGTGTCTGAATACTATTCGTAGACTTCACCAGCTGAACAGATCCCTGAATTACATCTATAATGTCTGTGGTAAGAATTTCTTTGAAAATAAAAGTCCTTGAAGTCCTTTCAAGGTGTATCCTCAGCTGAGATTTCTTTCATTTAGAGTTCAGCGTTTAGGCTCAAGTGTTCAGTTATATCTCATTTGAAGGAATCACTCAGAAAACTCTTTTAAGCTGACAGGTGGACACATTGACATTAAGCAGAGGTCATCAGAAAGAGAAACGTCAATCTTCTCTCTAAGCCTGACAGACCTTTGAGAAAGCAGCCTATACTGAGAAGAGCAGGCCTATTGGTTAACTCAGATTAAAGTATTGATATGGCTCCACATCTGAAATATGGTGGTATTTTTAATATTGAGTGAAACGTCTGGCGTGTCGTGGGACAATCTGTTGATTATTGGCGCGTCTGGATGAGTCAGCCTGTTCTGGATCATATTGGCTCCCGGGAAACCATTATTAAGATCTCGCAAAACATTATTAAGAGCTTTAAGGGACTCGAATCGCTCGCTTCCACATTTGTGCAGTCAAGGAGACTCACTAAGGCAGTTTCTGTAACTCAGACAGTAAATGATGGCACTGGCACCAAGGGTTCGATTTCCCAGGGAATGCATGAACTGAAAAAAAATGTATGGCTTGAAGTGAATGCAATGTAAGTGTCTGCCAAATGTGTTAATGTGAATCGATGAACAGCAGCCATTTCTGTGATTAGTACTCAGTAGGATAAGTTCATTGTGATTGAACTCATGATGACTTACTTTTGAACCCCAGACGCTCTCATAAGAAAACATCTAAGTCCATTCAGTTCATCAACTTTTAATCCAATCCAGTAGAATTCAAAAACCTCATTTTATCATTTGTTATTTATTAGATATTGGAAATAAAGTGTCAGACTTGATAATAGGTTGTTTTTCTTTTCTTTTTAGAAAGCATAATTAAAGGAAAACATTAAATGAATTTGGCATTGGCCGGCAGCTAGCTCTCTACATCTCTCATGGTCACCCACTAACGCTATGCAGGGCTGCACCCGGTCAGTATCTAGATGGGAGACCACATGGGAAAGCTAGGTTGTTGCCGGAAGTGGTGTTAGTGAGGCCAGCAGGGTGCACTCAACCTGCACTCTGTGTGGGTCCTAATGCCCCAGTATACTGATGGGGACCTTTTTTTAGATGAGATGTTTTACCGAGGTCCCAACTCTCTGTGGTCGTTAAAAATCCCAGGATGTCCTTTGAAAAAGAGTAGGGGTTTAACCCCGGCATCCTGGCCAAATTTACCCACTGGCCTCTGTCCATCATGGCCTCCTAACCATCCCCATATAATAATTGGCTTCATCACTCTGTCTCCTCTCCACCAATCAGCTGGTGTGTGGTCTGGCGCAATATGGACGTCGCGTTATCCCGGTGGATGCTGCACACTGATAGCAGATAAGGAGATTCCCCCCAAAACGTGTGTAAAGAACTTTGAGTGTCCAGAAAGCACTGTATAAATGTAAGGAATTATTATTATTAATTATTAAGGATAAATGCAAAAAAAGGTTAATTTTAAACAATTGTATAGCTGGTATACCAAATCATTTTATACCAAATTGGTTTGGGTGAGAAATAGAATCCAAAAATAACATATATCTAAAAGTGAACAGTCTGTCATTATTTAAGTTGTGTTCATGCATGGCAGGTTGGGTTTGATTCGATTAAGCGCATGGCACTGTTTAGGGTTTATTTGAAAATGTATGAATGTATGATCCTTGGAGTGCACCAAATAAGCAGATCAGGACAAATAATAACATTAAAATTGTCTCTCAGTTCTCTTCCAAACACAATACAGATCAAAGACAGGATGTGATATCATAATACACTCTTAGAAAAAAAGGTGCCACAAAGAACCAAAACAGGGGTTTCACAGCGATGCCATAGAAGAACCTTTTTTGGTTCTTCAAAGAACCTTTCACCAAGTGGTTCCTTGAAGAACCTTTCTTTCTTTGGTGCTATAAAGAACCTTTTTTGGTACGGCAAAGAACCCTTTTTAATGGTTCTTTAAAGAACCTCTAACTGCTCGGTTCTTTGTAGAACCATCTATGAAGATCATGATCCAAATGCAGTCAATAAAGAAAATCCAAGAAGAAAGTTTAAATATTTATTGCTAAAACAATTTGTCTTGTACAAGTCAGTCAAATTATACAATGTTAAACTGAAAAAACATAAAAACAGTTAAAAATAAAAACACATTTTTTGCAGAAATTGATAGTTCTATATCTAATGCTAAATATATTTACATTACTTCTATTTTTTCCACATTTTAAAATATTTAATACATTTATGGTTCTCAATTCATTAACACTTTAGTTTTTATTACAATTCATATTAATTACAATTAAACATTAAACCGTAAAAAATGAATAAGTGAAAATATCATTTACAATGAAATTACAGCAAACTACACAACAATACACCTTTATAACACAATATCAAAAAATGTAATAAAAAATACAATAAATCAGAATACATAAAAACAGTTGACTTCAAAGAAAAACAGCAGTATCAAAGAAAAAGGTCATTGCCAGAGCTAATACCGGTGTTACAAATCAGATTTGCACATTCACAGATTCCTCAATTCTTCAGATCTACAATATGTCCACATCGATTAAACACTGTCATTACATGATGTTGGAATCATAGTAAACATTAGTTACTTAATTTATCAGCACAGGTGCATTTAACCAAAAATAAAACAGTAAAACTTCATGCCTATGTAAGGTTCAAACTTGCAAAGCCTAAAAGGTTCCAATCTTACTAGAAGGATTATCAAGGTGAGCTAATCAACTGAAAACATTGCTTAAACATCCTTTGCATTTGAATCTGTGAAATAAATGTGTGTTTTTTTTTTGTGGTTGTGGACTCATGTTAACTTGTGACTATGCAAAGCTGTTATAGCCTATGTGAAGCTGAATTTACATATCTAACCCATCTAATTCGGTTCAATATGTCACCTGAATCACCCAGAAAAGTTAAACCGAGCTAATAAATCCAGTCCATGGTTCTCCCTCTGAAATGGAAAGCTCATCAACAGAGTTCTCATCAGATCCACATACTCATGTGAAGGATACCTGTAAATAAAAGAAACCTAGAGTTAGCACAAGATGCATTAAAATAAGACAATAATTTTCTAGTTAACTTCATTTGTGCTGGTCAGTACAAGTTCCCCACTGTTTATGTATTTGCAATGACTTGTATGTAATCCACTCACCTGAACACTTAGGTTCACATTCCGTATCAATGCAGCATAAGAGCTCCATCTTTTTAAAGACAGCTTCCACTCTGGTCTCCAGCACATACACGAATTGAGTCTGCAACACACCCCTTATTAGGGGACAGGGGGAGTCATGACTACTTGTGGTTCTATACATTCCCCCAAAACAAGCCCTCAGGTACAACATTAAATGTAGACATTACCTTAAATTCCAGAGTGCAAAAGGCATCATCAGCAGACTTCAATTTCAGACCAGACATGACCACTTGACCCTCCGAGGAATAAGACTGTTTGTTTGACTTTGTATTGCTGGAGGAAAAAAAGACTGAATTAGAGGTATTTGTGAATAATTAAATTTGTTTGTACTAAAAAAAGTTGACATACCATGTATCTATTGCACCATACATCTATTGAAAACCAAGCAAACAAACACAAATTCCCAGTAAAATTGTAAAAAAAAAAAAACACACAAAGACTATAGTTTAAAAAATCTTTGTCTAATAATTACTCAGCACTGGGTAGCCAAATAGCCTAGCCATGGTTGTTTTTAACACCAGATTTTTTTAGAATGTAGGAACTACTGAACGAAGAACAAGAGGTTGTACATGAAACTGCTCACAACAAATCTGAAAACAACTTAACATTTAAAAATCTAATCAAAATGAGGAAGACATCAACATTACCTTGAAAAATCAAGCAATGGATGATTGGTAGCATCAGTTTTTCAACATCAGTGGCCATGGCACATGGCTGCAAAAACTGATAAATATAAAAAAAGAGTGGTATAAGACTCAACATTTAACTAAATCTATGGTACCACTGTACCAATCAAAAATTTGTGCATAAATCATTCCTTGCCCCCATCAATTTCTCTTAGAATAGGCAATATATATATATATATATATATATATATATATATATATATATATATATATATATATATATATATATATATATGTTCGTTTAGAATGTGATGATGATTTTAGGTTATATTTGTGTACTCAGAATGTACACTCGCCACGCACGCCAGCTATAACAATCAGGTACACCTGAGCACCAAAAAAAAAGTACAATTAGTGACACTATACAATAAGTTCTCATTAGTACATGTTAGTAAAGAATATTAATATTTACTATACTAATGTTAACTTTAAAAAAAATACAACTGAATTATATTATCTCAGCTCCATTTAATAAAACATCTTTCATCACGAGTTTAGTTTAATTAACTAACTTAAAGTTAACAAATTTAATATCATTGTACAGCGTTAATGAACAACTGGCCAATAAATAAAGCATTTTCAATCAATATATCCTGCATGTAATAGAGCAGATTAACATCTAAAAATGTTAATGTTTGAAAATAAACAAATTGTCAAGCAATTGGTACTGTGATAAACACCACTGCCAATACAAACATTTGAATAATCTTAGAAGACTTACAATTAAAATGCTTATATGATAAATAATTATTCGCTGTATTTTGAATTGGCCACTATTATGTGGTTAATTTACTTTGCATTTGCCATAATCTATGACAACATAATTTTATTGGTTGATATTGATAATGTCTCGTGAAGACCAGCTTACCTTAACTTTATTCCTCATGCCGGTCAGACTCGACTGCAAACATTCACTTCAGTGTTGTGCTGAAATAGAGAACGCAGTTAACATTAAGTTAGTTAAAGTTAACAGAAAATGACTTTTCTTTTTTCAGGAGCTATGCTTAAAATAACGCAATAACATTACCTCACAAGCACCGTCTGTTAATTTGTTGTTTAAAAAATGGCGCGCTTAAACCGTCTGTTCACGAAAACGTGACATAAGAACCAAGTTACTTGGTTAATTCTGCTAAATGACATGCACTATACATGAATATAGATATAAACATCATTTAACTGAGAGAATTTGACACATAAACACTTACCGATGATGAAGCCGTTGGATGAGACGACGACGGGTAGAGTTCAAAATGCAGGCGTTGCCGTTGCCTGGTGACGCTGTTTTGTTTGCCGTCGAGTCGAGTCGGTTCTATGAATCGGTTCCCTTAAGTGAATAGTAAGGAGTCGAATCCGCCTAAAACCGATTCTTTTGTATAATAATGTAAGACAAAACATTCATTACTATTCAATTATACTGCCCGGTCATACGCATTTTATACAGTAATTGTACACTATGCATGTATGTAGATGGGTATGAGCTTGTGATCACGTGATAAAATAATTCCCGAGCAAACAGTTCAATCTGATTCAATGTCACGCAGTACTGTACCGAACCAGTGTAATGACAGGCTGCCCGTACTCTTCAATCCGTGTAAAGCAGGCGTTCCTCTCCTGAGTTTTAAATAATTTTGGGTGTGTTTAACAGTCTTTGGTTTCATAATCAATTACTTTAGTTACAGTTTATTATGTTTTGGCTAAGCATACACAAAGTTATGGTCATTAAAATGATTCCATATTTCCATGTTAACCATATAAAATTAAATAAAGCTAAAAATTTACTATAACACACACACACACACACACACACACACACACACACACATATATATATATATATATATATATATATATATATATATATATATATATATATATATATATATATATATATATATATATATATATATATATATATTAGCATATAAAGTTCATGTGCATTAATTTGTATACCTAATAAAGAGTTTGAATTTTACAATAAAATTCTTAATACAACATATACCTGTGAATTTTTTAAGTTAAATCCTGTAAAGTGATACTAATGTAATTTACTGTGAAAAATTACAGTAAGGTTAAATTCTGTGAATCTTTAACAGTGTAGGCGTAAAGAACCATTTTATAGTGCAAAGAACCATTTAGGGCTACAAAGAACCTTTTGTGAGTTGAAAAGGTTCCATGGCTGTTAAAGGTTCTTCAAAGAACCATCTACACCAACAAAGAACCTTTTAAGCACCTTTATTTTTAAGAGTGTATGCTTGAATGTACAGACGCTCAACACCTGTTTTTTCCTTATTATAGTCTTGATGTTGCCCATTACAGTTCAGTACGTTGGTCAGAAACATGCGGGGTGGCATGGTGGCTCAGTGGTTACAACTGTTGCCTCACAGCAAAAAGCAGGTTTGAGCAGATGGCATTTCTGTGTGGAGTTTGCATGTTCTCCTCGTGTTGGCGTGAGATTCCTCTGGGATCTCCAGTTTTCCCCACAGTCTAAAGACCTGCGCTATAGGTGAATTGAATAAACCAAACTGTTCGTAGTGTATGTGTGTGAATGGGAGAGTGTATGGATGTTTCCCACTGCTGGGTTGTGGCTGGAAGGGCATGCATCCACTGCGTAAAACATATGCTGCATAAGTTGGCGGTTCATTTCACTATGGCGACCCCTGATATATTAAGGGACTAAGCCAAAAGAAAATGAATGAATGAATGTCTCCTTGAGGCAGATCTTTAATTGAGTGAGTGAGACGAATCATTTCCTGTTGCATTTTTGATTTCTTTACACATTTTAGTTCTTCACAAGTTCTTAACTGAAAAATTACATACATTCATCAAGTATACATATTATGTTCGGTCTTAAAATTACAGTTTGCAATCAGCAACAAACATATCCTTTATTACTAGCTATTCTGTTTTCTACTATCTACTTGTGTAAATAAATCTCTGGTCCTTTAACACTTTCTACATTTTTATCCTATTTTCTATTTTATCAAAAGAACTTTTAAATACTAAAATACTAATACTAACTTTCTACACACATGTAAAAATAAACACTATATAATAATTTTTCCATTTTCTAGATATTTTGTTTCTTAGAACTTTCTCAGAATATTGTTTTATTTTCTTTGCTCTGGAGTAGGCATGGGCCGGTATAAGATTCTGACAGTAGAAAAACCTTGGACAAAAATATCACGGTTTCATGGTATGAGGGTATTGTGACTACTGCTCTTAAATATGTTCTTCTGGGTAAAAAAAAACAAAAGATTTTTTCGTATTGAACACAAGATATTATATTTTAAGAAACATTTTAAATATTTTGGAATGGTAAACATGTCAGGCTAAAAAATTAAAATAAATCATTGACCTGCTATCTTAATTAGTTTACAAAACAGATTTTTTTACAACTTGAAAAGGCATCTTTGATATCTTTCTTTTCTTTGAATATAAAGTAAGTAAGCCACTGAACCGTTCAGGTGCTTAGCACATAGGATGCAAATAGCAGCATAGGATGTTGGTTTATAAGCGAATTGTATGTCAAATGTTTGCTGAATCATGGGCTGACCAGTAGCTTTTGATTTGGAGGGTCCTTTTCTGCTGTAGATACTGTTGCCCTAAAAAACTAAATAAAATAATTGTTAAAAAACATGTTTAAAAAACACTTACATATACCTTAGGAACAGCATAACAGATTTTTTTTGCGGTTTTAAACCCTTGACTTTTCCAAACCGCTGTAAACCTTGAAAATGGTTATTGTTCCATGCCCACACTGGACTAAAAGCTCAAATTAAATGTATCACTTGTTTTCTTTTGTGGAGCAAATACTGTATATTTAAATGGTGACCACTTTGACTTCCATTTTGTGGAAAATGTGACATCCTTAAATATATCCCAAAGTATATTTTACCAAAGACAGAAACAGGTTTGGCAACATGAGACAGAGTAAATGATGACAGAGATTTTTTTTTCAACCCAACTAGCCGTTCAGTTTCGAAACTGACATCAAACTCAAAGTCACATCCTTTGAAGCTCCAACATTTTAAATCAATCTAATCACAATAATTTGAGGAGAATTTCTTTTCATATAAAGCTTTTGTACAAACATCAAACTAATTGTCATGTTTCTGTGGAAAACGTCCGCTCTCATTGCAGAAGGTTAGCGCTAATTAGCAACTGCTAATGACAGAGGATGAAACAAATCTGATCGCCTCAGTCAGCTCGTTTTTTCTCCCTCCTACTTTTCAGTTGATGTGTTTAAGCCTATTTGCTAAAGTATTCCTGCTTGTGACCCTCTCATTGGAATGTTTTGAAACTTCGGATCGCGACTGCCTCTATTTGAGAGGTCTGTACACTTCCGTAATGAATTTGACTCAGTCAAGCAAAGACTAATCTAAACTCTAAAAGTGCACAGCTTTTTTCCTCACAGTTTTAAAGCTTTGTTTTGTGCTTCATCAGACTGAAGGCTGAAATTGCTTGTAAATGTCTTAAAGCCCCGATTTGTGATTTAGTCAGGCACTCAGGCAGCTCGTCCTTCTGGATATTGTGCAGGATGACCTTGAAAGGCACTCAGGAGTGATTTTGCATCTCTCTCTCTCTGTATATATGTGTGTGTGTGTGTGTGTGTGTTGCTCTGATAGCATCTCTCTTTCTGATGAGACAGATGAGAGCCATCAGTCATTTATTCTGTGGCATAATGCCTATGCACTCTCTGAGGCCGCAGAGGCTTTTCTAAGTCCATTATATTTTCCAGCCATTGTTAGTCATGAAGGAGACTATGATTAAAAGAGAAAGCGTAAACTGTCCTTTGCTCTTCCCTCAGACATTAACATGGCTGGAGAGCCCCGTCCTTACAGTCCAAAAGTGGGATCCAAGCGCCCCTTCTCTTTATACAGGTAAGCCGTTCATATTTAAAACAAAATGGCAAGCATGGAAAAGCTGAAATAATGATTTTCTCATCCTTCTTTCCTTTCCTTTATTTTAATTATTATTTTAGCGGCTACGAATTTGATTACGATTTCTACAGGGATGATTTCTATACCAGGTACTGTATGTGCATGCGTTCACTTACACAAATGCTCTAAGCACCAGATTTACAAAATATGAACGGGGGAATTGGTTTGACAGTGCAATCCAATCAAAGGGCTTTGATAAAAAGTCCTGCTAGTAATCGTCTGACAATGAGCTGAGCAAATGAAAGAAAACAGTCGCAGCAGCTCATTTCAATCATGACCCACATAATCTACCAAAATTAGATTGCAAACAAGCAGAGTCGATGGTAATAGGGTTCATGTAATGTACTACACAAGCACAAAATGGGTGAAGATGTGGTTTTATGTGTTAAGTAATGGTGCAGTCAGCTACTGAAAACCTTTTTAAAACATGTTGCATGCGTCTGACTGAGAAGACGCTACAAATATGATAAAGTCAGCTGCAAAAATAATTCCTGACAGTAGTTTTTATCATTTTTTTGTATAAACGCTGAGGTTTTGTACTGTGGTTGAGAGAGCTTAAACTCACCGCAAGTTATGTAAACACATGCAAAAAGAAAAACACTTACAAATTAATAAAATGTCAACATCAGTTTGACAACACGTTCAGCAAATAGTGAAGACCTTCAATGTGTCAGGAGACCCCTGTTTAGAGTCAGCAGTGTTGTCTGAGATCTGAGAGGTGAGGTTTTTGTTATTTTTTTAACGTCCTGATCATACGGTTTCTTGTTGTTGGTATATTTGTATCCGTAATAATTTGTACCACATGAAAAAGACATTAAAATAAACTAAAATCTCAGATTTCTAACAACACAGTTGACTCTAAATGAGAAGCAGCAGAGTTTGTCCCTTTTCAGGGTTCCCCCGACACATTTTACATTACATTTGCAGCACATTTCTGTACTTGCCTCAGTTTTGTGTTGTCAAATTGAAGAAGATGTTTTCTCAGTCTTTTTGTTTTTTTTATTTGCATGTGTTTCCTAAATTGTGTTTGAGCTCTCTTAGCCACTATTTTGAGTGTGTCCTTGGTGAAGCCTGTAGCATGATCAGGTCCAATACGTAGTGGACGTGCATGTGCAAGCAGTTGTTGCTAGAAACTTGAATTATTTATATTAATTATTACATTTTTGAATTGTACATACCCACTGTACATATACATTTGTAATTATGTAAATACCCACTGTACATATACATTTGTAATTATGTTCATATCTATCTGGACACTTCTGATTATTAATAGCAACCTGTACATATTGTAAATCTCTGTTCATAGCTAATGCAACCTGTATATAATGTTCGCAGTACATCCATCTGTAAATATCACCTATAGTTTTTTTCTATAGTTGCACTTTATAACTTATACCTATATCCTGCACTTGCTGCTGTTGCACTCCTGGTTAGACCTAAACTACATATCGTTGCCTTGTACTTATACATGTGTAATGACAATAAAGTTAAATCTAATCTAATCTAATCTAAATTACCCATAACATTGTGTATTATTAACGTCTACTCCTACCCCAACCCTAAACCCAACCGTCACAGTAGGATCTGCGTTACAATGTCTATTAAGTATTAGACTTGATCCAGTATGTCATCGTGCTACAGACTGCAGCGAGGTATTTTTTGGCAACCCAGGCAAACTGGAAATGCAGAAATATGTTGCTTCGCATGTGTTTTAGCCTTTTCTGATGACACATACGCAATTGCAGTGAAATGTAATTAGACAATTTTTCCAGAAATATAGGTCATGTATTTTTTTTATTTTTTTGTAAATACTGCTTTTATTGTATTTTATTTTATTAACCCCACCGGCATGTTTCATTGAGGAAGCAGAGACTGAGGATGCTGGGGTGGACTCACCCATCACACAAGCTGAGTTCACTGAGGTAGTTTGCAAGCTCCACAGTGGCAAAGCGGTGGTGGTGGATGAGATTTACCCTGTGTATCTTAGGTTTCTGGATGTTGTGGGGCTGTCTTGGCTGACACGTCTCTACAATATTGCATGGAGGTTGGGGAGAGTACCTTTGGACTGGGCAACCAAGGTGGTGGTTCCCATTTTTAAGAAGGGGGACCGGAGGGTGTGCTCCAACTACAGAGGGATCACACTCCTCAGCCTTCCGGGGAAAGTCTATGCCAGGGTACTAGAGAGGAGGATCCGGCCGATGGTTGAACCTAGGATCCAGGAGGAACAATGCGGTTTCGTCCAGGCCGTGGTGCACCTGACCAGCTCTATACTCTCACCTGGGTGCTCGAGGGTTCATGGGAGTATGCCCAACCAGTCCACTTGTGGACTTGGAGAAGGCATTCGACCGTGTCCTTGGTGACATTCTGTGGAGGGTGCTTTGGGAGTATGGGGTCAGAGGCGCTCTGTTAAGGGCCATCTCGTCCCTGTATGAACAGAGTAGGAGTCTGGTTCGCATTGCCGGCAATAACTCAGACTTGTTTCCAGTGCATGTTGGACTCCGGCAGGGCTGCCCCTTGTCACCAATTCTGTTCATACTTTTTATGGCCGGAATTTCAAGGCACAGCCTTGGGCTGGAGGGGGTCAGGTTCGGTGACCACAGGATTATTCGCAGACGATGTTGTTCTGTTGGCTTCATAGAACATGGACCTTTAGCATTCACTGGGGCGGTTTGCATGCAGTGTTTGACGTGGCTGGGATGAGAATTAGCACCTCCAAGTTCAAGGCCATGGTGCTCCACTGGAAAAAGGTGGTTTGCCATCTCCAGGTTGGAGCAAAGTACTTATCCCAGGTGGAGGAGTTCAAGTATCTTGGGGTTTTGTTCACGAGTGAGGGAAGGATGGAACGTGAGATTGACAGGCGGATTGGTGCAGCGGCAGCAGTAATGCGGTCGATGTACCGGTCCATTGTGGTAAAGAAGGAGCTGAGCCGAAAGGCAAAACTTTCAATTTACCGGTCAATCTACGTTCCTATTCTGACCTATGGTCCAAAAAGACAAGGGAGGTGTTCCAGGCATGTCACACCGGGAGGAGGCCTCGGGGAAGACCCAGGACACGCTGGAGTGACTATGTCTCTCGGCTGTCCTGGGAATGCCTCGGGATCCCCCCTGAGGAGCTGGAGGAAGTGTCTGGGGAGAGTGAAGTCTGGGGTTCTCTCCTAAGACTGCAGCCACTGCGACCCGGCCCCAGAAAATCGGTAGAAAATGAATGAATGAATTAATGAACTGCTTTTATTCCAGTCAAATTTAAATAAATAAGACTTTTATTCTATTATTGAACTTTACTATAGTGAGGTTTAAAAACACTACCAAAAATGACTATAGTTTTTATGTGAAAATGTTACATTTACATTGAACATCACTAGTGTTAATGTTTTTATTAGGATAGTAACTTTTTCAGTATCAAATTGCAGAATCTAAATAACCTCAAGCATGAAACGTTTTTGTCCCTTGAAAGTGTTTGTGGCCAATTACATTACTCTGCTGTCGTATAAATATTAAATAATCAGTAGCATAAAATGGTCTGAACATAACAACATCAGTTATTGCAAATATTTCTTATCGCACAACAAATATGTATTGTGACAGGCCTAACCAACGATTAATTGAGGAATTGTTGGATCCATTAATTGATAATTCTTTAAATTTATCAGTCATGGTGTTGAAAGTGTTTTTTATTTATTTATTTATTTTTTTTACCAATAATAACATTATTATGGATTATCTTCCTATTATAGGTCACATATTAACAACATTTACAAACATCAGCAATCAAAATGGCATTTAACTCTGACAGTCAATTAACAGCATGTAGATTTCTTAGTATTACAAAGGAGCATTCACTAATTTCTATGAATTTATGAAGTAGTTTTATGTATGATCTTTAAGTGAATTTCTCTGTCATCCTGTGAAACACATCATCACTGTTTACAGAGACCAACATGGTGTATGATTTTAGAGAATTGTATATTTCAGAAGTTAAATTAATTAGATCTTTCCTTCAGAAGCTTTGTGATTTGTTTTTGGTAATTAATATTTTTCGGTTTAGATCCTCTATGACCTTTTCTATGCAATGAAAAAAGCGAGGTAAGGTGAAGAGAAAAATAAAAGCCAAAAAGGAGAGGAAGGAATCCCCCTTATAACCATAATTAAAGTTGTTTTATTGGTTTGACTTGGATCCTTTGCTCAGGCTAATGATGAGCACTCCTCTCCTGTGAGACATTAGCTGAATGTCAGAAAGCTGCTGGGTCGTTTAACCGACATGCCGGTCATCTTTCCTCTGACATTTTCATGTGTTTGCTTTCACTCCTCATTTGGCAGAGGCGAGTTTTATGCCTCTCCGTGGAAAATATATGTGCGCTAACGAGCAAAGTCCCTTCAGTGCAGTTATTAAAAAATATGCAAGAAAAACCTAATTATGCTCATCAAGTGTTATCTCGGGGGAAAGAGACTTAGGAATGATCTTGCTCTTTTGCATGTAGACTAATTAAGATATTCTCTCATCTCTTTATCCACCTTAGTTTGCAATGCCAAAATAAACTTCTGAGAGTGAGACTTCCGATTCATTAGACGCTATTGGTAAATAACTAGAAGAAACGCCACAAAATAACTATTTATATTACTATTTGCATAACAAAGGATTAAACAATATAAGAAAAACCCAACCCAACCACCGGTTTATGATATCATGTAGGATAACAAGCTGTGCAGCTAAAATGAATGGAATTTGTTTGGCTAAAAAGAAATATATATTATATTTAAAATTTTTAATATATTTTTATTTATATATATATATATATATATATATATATATATATATATATATATATATATATATATATATATATATATATATATATATATATATATATATATATATATATATATATATATATATATATATATATATATACACACACACAAACACACACCAGATCATCATTGCTATGTGTTTTATTTTGTTTTAAAATTTTCTATGTTATATTTAGTGATAAATATAGTACACAAATCAAACACTTGAATAAAAATAGAGATAAATATAGATATTTTTACATTTTAACAAGAAGAAACATGCAAATGTACTAGTTTTAAATATAAAATAAAATACATTCACCGGCCACTTTATTAGGTACACCTTACTAGTACCGAGCTGGACCCCCTTTTGCCTTCAGAACTGCCTTAATCCTTCATGGCATAGATTCAACAAGGTACTGGAAATGTTTCTCAGAGATTTTGGTCCATATTGACATGATAGCATCATTCATTAGCAGATTCGTCGGCTGCACATCCATGATGCGAATCTACCGTTCCACCACATCCCAAACGTGTTCTATTGGATTGAGATCTGGTGACTGTGGAAGCCATTTGAGTACAGTGAACTCATTGTCATGTTCAAGAAACCAGTCTGAGATGATTCACGCTTTATGACATGGCACATTATCCTGCTGGAAGTAGCCATCAGAAGATGGGTACACTGTGGTCATAAAGGGATGGACATGGTCAGCAACAGGTAGGCTGTGGCGTTGATAAGATGCTCAATTGGTACTAATGGGCCCAAAGTCTGCCAAGAAAACCCCCCCCACACCATTACACCCCCACCAGCAGCCTGAACTGTTGATGCAGGATTGATCCATGCAGTTAGACAGGTGTACCTAATAAAGTGGCCGGTGAGTGTATCTTAATAATAATTATAATTGTAATAATATTCTTTTATTTCTCTTCAGGATTTTTGACATCCATGGGCGTTTAGCACAATCTCCTCGGGCTGTGATACCCATCAAACATTCTCGTTTGGTTGCGCTCTCAACACGCAGGATGAAAAACTCTTTCCAGCCAAAGATGTCCACCTGCTCTTCATATCTAAAAACACTGTCATCAGGTTTCTTATGCGCTATGGATTGTCCATCACTAAGTCATTTCAGTTCCCATGTTTTTACCTCCTAAAACTCTGCTCTACACCATAACTTTAACAACGTCTAACTATTCAACAACTAATAATCAAAACTGAAAAAAAAAAAAACTTAAAACAACGAGCTTTTCTTCTCTTTCTTGTTTTTTACACAAGTGAAATCCGATCAGCTCCTGACAATCAAGCAAGAACTGTCTCAGATCAAGATTAAGATCGACTCTTTACTGGGAAGGTTAGAGAAGATTGAGAGGAAGCAGTTAGCAGAAGCAGGTAAGAGGATGAAATGAGCTCTGCTGTCAGGGTGGAGGCCATGTTGGCAGGAGGTAGATTAAAAACACTTGTCTTCATCACTTTCAATGTCAGCGCTGGAAATCGAAAACAACACAGCTTTCTCTTCGCATACACACAAAAACTATTTGGGCTGGGACAAGCTACATCCAAACACCTGCATTAGTTTTACTTACTTGAAACTTGTTGTTCACTAGTTGTTGGCTCTATGGCAAGCCATCTAATCTATAAAACACAATCACATCAATTTTCATGGTTTTGCTTGTAGTTTCCAGTAACCACTAGTGCTTATCCTTTAGGTTCTAGTACCATTTTAAAAAAGACTAGCACTTGTTTTTTTATTCTAGTTCTTATTTTTTAGATACTAGTACTTTTACCATTGAGTTCTACAAGGATCTGTCACTGAGACTATTTAGATTTAAATATATGTATTCAAGTTGGGACTAGTACCAATTATCAGATACTAGCACTTGATCATTTGATGTATGTATTAAATAGATATGTTTACATTTTTTACAAACTATTATTCATTATTTTTCCTTCAACAGTTCCTTATTTATCAGGGGTCGCCACAGCAGAATGAACCACCTTCTACAAACTATTATTTATTTATTAGAATCTACTTCTTATTTATTATACTTATTGCTACTAAGGTACTAATACATTTATTTAAAACTATTATGGCTAGTAATAATTCTAATCTTAGTTATATTAACTAGTAATAATTCTAATAAGATCCATATAGGCAACCCAGTGGCGCAGTAGGTAGTGCTGTTGCCTCACAGCAAGAACGTCGCTGGGTCGCAGGTTCGAACCTCGGCTGGGCTGGGTCAGTTGGCGTTTCTGTGTGGAGTTTGCATGTTCTCCCTGGGTTCGCGTGGGTTTCCTCCGGGTGCTCCGGTTTCCCCCACAGTCCAAAGACATGCAGTACAGGTGAATTGGGTAAGCTAAATTGTCCATAGTGTATGAGTGTGAATGTGTGTGTGGAAGTTCCCAGAGATGGGTTGCGGCTGGAAGGGCATCCGCTGCGTAAAATCGTGCTGGATAAGTTGGCGGTTCATTCCGCTGTGGCGACCCCGCAAGGGACAAAGCCGACAAGAAAATGAATGAATGAATGAAGATCCATATAAAAGTCAAGAGTGAACATCTTAAACCTTATATAGTAACAATAGTTACTCATCATTACTACTGAAATACAGTAAGTGCAAGTATCTAATTATTAAGTAGTACTCAATAGTAGGAATGCAATGATCCACTCAATTCACGATTACATATGATTACATAGATTTAGTAAAATTCCTTTATATTTAAACTCAATTTTCAAATTAGTAATATGTATGTATTATGTAATATGTACATAGATGAACAACCTTGAAGGCGATATTCTCAGTATTTTTTTTTTTTTTTTACCAGATTCTAGAACCATACATCAATGGAAACTTCCAAAAATGAACCATTATGACTTTTTTGTGGTTCAGTGTTTTTACAATCATTCTTAATCCTATTAATTGGATGACAGTTAACAACGAACAGGAAGTTGTGTCGTACTACCTTTTGTGATGGCGTGGGTCAGACATCATGGGTTCCATGACCTTCACTCTTGATTTGATAATTTAACTTCATTAATCTCAGTGGGATTCAGCAAGTTTGCAATAAAAACAATGTTATCTGCTGTTCACACACATGCATTGCATAAACATCCCAACTGTTTGTAATCATCATATATCTGAATTGATTTTTAACCGACTCACTGTGAATTGTTACATACTACTCAATAGATACTAGTACCGAAAGCACTAGTAGCTAATAAATAAATACTAGTATATATTGTAAAAGATAGAAGCTAAAAAGATAACTACTAGCATGACAATACTATAGTGTGCTTGGGCCCTATCTTACACCCGGCGCAATAAGGCGCTAGACGCGTTTTGCTCGATTTGTTGCTATTTTGGGACCAGTGCAACTCTAATTTTCACGTTTTGCACCAGGGAGGTGTGTTAATCTGCATTGATGGCACGTTCCTATTTTGAGGAACTGAAATAGACTTTGACCAACTGAAAGAATGTCTAAAGTCCAGTGCAGAGTGCGTTTGGGTTCAACTGCTTACACATTGCTTGATACACACGTACAGCAATGCACAAATATCTTTACATATTAAAAAAATTTAAGGATTAAAATATTGCAAAATTTATTATTTTCTATATAAACATAAAAACCACTGCCTCTGTGCCTTCTTCATCTCGGGGGGGGGGGGGGGGGGGGGGGGGGCTTTTTCAGTTTATTGATGACAGTTTGCTTTTGTATAATGTTATTATTATTAGTAGTATCATTTATTATATGCATATTTATATTTGTTTTAATAAAAACAAGTTTAGATTTGTCCACTTGTCAGGTTTTGGACCATATGGTGCATAGGACGTGTGTTTGTATATAACTTTTTGACCTCAGTTTTTAATTTTGTTATTATTGTTTATTTATTAGTTTGCTGGAAATTAGAACTGAATTTAGAAAGAGTTTTGAAACAAATCTTTGCGCTTAACAAACAAAATTAAATATGTAGACCAATGGATGTCTTCAGTGGAGTGAGTTTCCACCATTTCCTTACTCCACGAAAGTAAAGCAGTAAAGAGTAAAAGTAAAATAAAGAGAAAGTAAAGAGGCCGAATTGAGGAGGCTCATTTTTTATCCTTGTGCTGCAGATGGTCTGTTTAACTGTTTTTACACAAGTGAAGCATTCAGCTTTTCCTCTTACAAAGTCCGCCATGTAAATAGCAAATGCCCCATGGTGCGACACAACTGATTCTTAAAGGGAATGTGAGATGAGAGTCTGATTGATTTATTGCACGTTATGCTCAAAACACACCCATAACTCATTAAGAGAATAAGCACAACCCTGTTAGACTGGGTGTAGACCATATTTTTCCGTCCTTAAAATAGCAAAAGTGGACTCAGACATGCCCTTAATGTGTTTGTGCCATGCGCTTTAGACTTTACGCCTATATCGTTAAAATAGAGCTCATTGTTTTTTTTTACTAAATGTTAAAATGGCTTGCCATATTTGGCCATCCTTTAATCTCATTCTCACTTACCTTTCTTTCTGTGTTGTTATCAATATTGTGCAGAATTGCACAGGAAGCATGAGAAGGCCTATCGAAGTCTCTACCTTGAGACAGAAGAAAATCCTGGCGAGGATGTGGATCATCAGGTAGCGGGGTCTTGGGAAGTGACTGACGAAGGTGATGACGGATATGATGAGAGGGTTAACAATGGACTGGTGAGCTGAATGTGAACTGTTATTTATTTAATATACTAGTAAGACCCATTTGAAAAGGGCATAATAATTGTGTGTGTGTGTGTGTGTGTGTGTGTGTGTGTGTGTGTGTGTGTGTGTGTGTGTGTGTGTGTGTGTGTGTGTGTGTGTGTGTGTGTGTGCGTGCGCGTGCGTGTGTGTGTGTGTTAAATTCCAGATAGAAAACCACATATCTGATGTAGACAACTGAACAAGGTTTGTACCATAAATTCATGTCACGTCACATTTGAAATGCTTCAAAAATGATGTCTGTCCTTCAAGAGTTTTATAAAATGTAATGATGGCACTGTCTGATATTATAAAAGTCTGCTTTCCAAGTAAAGCATTATTACATTGTGCAATTTACAGCACTTATCATTTTCATACAGACCTCTGCATTCATAAGCAGTGCCCTCTCAACTACAAGCTATTTAAGCCATTAATTTCTGAATGCTAATGTCTCTGAAATGACTCCTCAATTGACCTTCAGTATCAGGCAAACAAAAATCCTTTGCTTCATTTAGTGTATAACCTACAGTTTCTTAAAAAACACTTACTGATGATGGAAATGTTTGATACTGTAAGGCATTTAGCAATATTAAAATTGCTGAAGGCTCTCTCTCTCTCTCTCTCTCTCTCTCTCTCTCTCTCTGTCTCAATTCAATATAATTCAGTAAATGCTACAAATGCTACAAATGTATTGCCAAAGCATTTATAAAGTTTACATTCAAAAGAACATACATGTATATTTAAAAAATAAAACAGTGAACAGTAGTAGTAGTAAAATAATAATAGTAAAAATAATTAAATAAAAATACAACTTAAAAGTAATAATAAATCAGAATAAACTGTACATTTCACAATCAACATTTTAGAATAAAACAGTAATAATAAATAATAATAATCAGTATATTTACAATGATTCAATTATAATAATCTAGATGTCTCTCTATCTCTCCCTCTCTCTAGGACTGAAACCAGTGCTCCTGTCAAGTTTACTATTTTTGAATGCAATTTAGTTGGAATTGTTGGAATTTTCATAGTCTATTTATGTATTTAATAATGTATGTACAATATGTATGTAGGTAGGATTGTATGTTATCTATCTATCTATCTATCTATCTATCTATCTATCTATCTATCTATCTATCTATCTATCTATCTATCTATCTATCTATCTATCTATCTATCTATCTATCTATCTATCTATCTATCTATCTATCTATCTGTCTGTCTATCTTTCTATCTATTTACAAATAATTCATTAAATTTTTATATGAAATGTGAAAGTCAAATCCGTAAAGCTATTCAGCTAAACATGATATATGTAAATAGAAACAATAAAAGGTTAAACCATATTTGCAATATTATTAGTGTATTTTATCTTGCCAAAATACTACACATACATGTGATTGCCATTTAAGGTTTACAAATAAACATTGTATTGTATATCGTAGCCTACGTGCAATAGATTTTTGAACATTAATTATGTACATAGTCGTTAACATGTTTATTTAAAATTCACGATGTCATTATTATATTTTATTATGTTTATTATATGCCATGATGTTACTATTTTTGTTCTATTTTTATTGTAGTTTATAACTAATCTATAAAGTGTGGTAACTATTTTTGTTTTGGTTTATGTTTAATATTGTGTGATAAATTTGTGAAATAAAATCAACCAGACGTCAACTGCAGGAGTTATTTATTTGTTTGTTTGTTCGTTTATAAATTGAAGTTATTTACAACATTACTGGGAACACAACTATAGTCCATTTTGAGGGATGTAAACAGAAACAATGGTCCCAACGCATTTCCTGTTTTACATTTTTAATTTCTATAGCTTCCAAGAATCCAAAAAGAGACACATATTGATAAATAATATTATGACAGCTATTTTATCATTAAGTTATGATTGAATTGCCTTGTTACAGTTTGATAACAAGCAGGAAATGTTCATGGGCCAATGACATGACCACATTGAAATGGTCTATATCAGTGGTGTAGTCCTAAAAAAAAAAGTGGTGTACTATTACCCACCCAACCCAAATTTTAAAAGTAGGCAAAGAAACGACGAAACTATATATATATATATATATATATATATATATATATATATATATATATATATATATATATATATATATATATATATATAGAGATAGATAGATAGATAGATAGATAGATAGATAGATAGATAGATAGATAGATAGATAGATAGATAGATAGATAGATATAATTTTTTTTCTTTTTATTTTTTTTACATAAGTTACCTGTAACTATTGAAAGAAAAAACAAATACTATGGAAGTCAATGGTTACAGGTTTCCAGCTTTCTTCAAAATATCCTTTTTTTGTGTTAAACAAAATAAAAAACTGACAAACCGATTCGGAACAAGTAAAGGTTGAGTAAAGGATGACAATTTTACTTTTTTTTGAATGAACTATCCATTAAAAAAGGAAAAATATTTAAACAAATTTGTTCATTTTAAAGTGAGATGCTAATAGCCTAATCCTATTCAATGATTTATGCTTAGCTAATAGTGCCCCCAGCAGACCCAGAGATTGGCTGAGTATATTAAGCTGTGGTAAAACCTGGGTAAAAGCCAACTGTTTAACTCTAAAGGGACTTGTAAAATGAGCCTATATAATTAATATAACAATATATATATATTTTTTATCAGGAAAATAAAAAGTTTTTTTCTTCAAAAACTCAAATACTAGCCTATACTCAAGTATTTTGTCCATGTTTTAAATAGAACTGCCACTTTTATCATTCAAAATGGCATAAATATAAACATATTAAAAAATGTACAGGCTAATTTACATATTTCACTATCATAATATAAGTCATAATAGCAAATAATTTTTAACAAGATACAACACCTAATGTTTCACTCTGATCTCACTCTGATATGCAGTTAAAATGAGTACATTCACTGAGTGGTTCTGTCACTGCGTTTAATCCTGTGCATGAATGTATGATATATATAATGCCACATGCACTGTAATGTGTTTTATAATCATAGTTAATTGATAAATGTTCGTTAAGAGTTGCATTTTCGCTGGAGGAAACAGCTCTGATAATGAGGGAAGCGCCAAGGAAACAGTAGATGGGGAAACCCGATTGGTACATGTGATACAAGTGTTTATATGGCAAAGAACTGCAAATATGCAGATATTATAACAATCTATAGATAAACACACCTTCTGCTCTCACTCTGCAGAGCTGTGGTTTGCTGATTAAACGAAAAACGAGTTGAAAACGGAGGAGCGGAAGTCTGCCGCCGTTTTCTTATCAAATTTAAAGGGGACTAAGGTGATCTTTTAGTAGTGTACAGTTCATGAGGAAATCGCAAAACATTTAGAGGGACTGAATAGAAATATAGGGGGCTAAAGCGATGCCCATGCTTTTTTAAATTAATTTTACCTCGGTGTTTCAGCGAGACATCATTTAGTTGACTTGTCATCATTATCGAAAAACTCTCGAAATTTTCTCACAGCTGCTGCGGTCGTCAGGGGGCGGGGAATGTCGTAAATTAAACAAAAATCCACTGATTGCAACAAATAAGATGCATTAAAAAAAAACATTTGGTATACAGTTAAAGGGGACGCGAATACACGTAAATTAGGGAAGTCTAATCAGAAAAACAAGTGAGTATACCGAGGGTATACGCAATTATTGATCCTCAGAAGTCGTAATACCCAAACAGCTCATGGAAAAAAGTAGGCATACGGAGTATACGTGCGTATAGCCCGGACTACACCACTGGTCTATATATATATATATATATATATATATATATATATATATATATATATATATATATATATATATATATATATATATATATATATATATATATATATATATATATATATATATATATATATGTCCAATCAAATGTATAATAAATCTCACAATAGGATATTCACATTTTAGCATAAAATATGTGGGTAAAATACAAAAAGAAAGAAAGAAGGAGAGAATAAACAAATAAAGAACAGGAGCAGGTATACATAACATTTACCATAGAGAAGAGGAGTTTAGTTTTTGGAGTATATTTACAGTTCTGTTTGCTATACGACTTGAAAGTCCTTTAAGAGTTTCAAAATGGATTTTTAACTCAGCCTTGACATGGATTCACCATTTGCGAAGTCGGTTTGAGGATTTGTTTCATCATTTGCAGAGTCGGTTTGAGGATTTGTTTTATCATTTGGGTAATTTGAGAGTTTAATTTATTATTTGATCTTTTAGGCATTTGAATTATCATTTTAATTTTGTTAGGAAAAAACTTCCATAGATGTTAGACTTCCTTCCAACCATTTCATTTGTGTATATGAAAGTTGCCTACTATCTATGATCAAAAGATTTAACATAAACAGGAGATTCTTATCTATATCATTTTTATCTACGTAAAATATGGCATCTCTTTTCTTTGGGAACACAAATACACACTAGCTTACTAATTTAAAGTTTTGAAAAAGAGGCCGGAAGTGACTTTTTTTAACCGTCCGGAAGCAGAAAGTACTGCTAAGCGGGACTTTTAATTTTCGCAGCGGTAAGAAAAGCAAAATGGAAAGCAGTGGATCTTACGCAAGCGGTTAAAGTTTATCACAAGCCGGGTATGTGATTATATTGCTGCATATTATTTATACATATTAGTTTTAGCTTAATGGAGAGTATAATGCTATCGTGTAATCGACAAAATAAGTCAAGTCAAGCAGAAGAACAGACGTTTAAACTCGCAAACATAAGAACACTTTGCATATCAAACTAAAGCTGAATGGAATATTTAAGTTAACTATCAATACTAATTTTACATTTTCATACAACCTTGGTTTACGTGTCTTTTAATGAGAGAACTGGTCAGTTATTAACAAACATTGTCCGATCGAGTATGAGACTGCGGTTTGTTTACATTGTGTTGTTGTCAAGTGCTGAACTGTCAGTCATCCATCCACTAAAACGGGTTTTTCTTCAGTTATTCGACTCAACTGTTATTAGCAGAAGCAAAAATCAAACGTAAAATTAATTTAAATGATTTTTCAATTGTATTTATAGCGGTATTTTGAATGAAAGATTACATAAATTAAACATGACCCCTTTTTGACGCGGCTACTGTACCATCTATTGTTGTTATACATGTTATATATGTGTAACACCCCAGAAGTTACTGTAGGTTACTGCTTCTATATTTGACAGGCTGTTAAAGACAGAAACGTGTTCTCAGTGTAATTATGGCTGTTGGAGAGCTCTGTCTAATTGATAAAGATATATCAAGGTGAGTGTGACACTATTCCAGTACAGAAAATGCATATTTTAACAAGCTGGCTTGTATTGTGTCATGGTAATTTTACTGAAGTTTTATTTTAGTCTTCTAGAGGTCTCACTGAATCCCAGCATTTCATCCCTGAATCTCCACTGCAATCGTCTCACTAAGATTGAAGGATTGACGACAGCATGGCACATAAGACATCTGGACCTGTCATCCAATCACATCTGTCGTATAGAGGGATTAGCTTTCCTGTCATCTCTGCGCACTTTAAACCTGTCTTGCAACTTAATTACCAAAGTAGAAGGTAAGGCTCACAGTTTTTGAGGCAGAAAATGCTGCATAAATTTGCAGTATGTTTTTATTACAAAATGAGGAATAGTGAAATGAAAGTGTGTCTGTTGTTCTTGCTGTTATGTCAGACTGGTACTCTGTGGTATGGAGTTGTTCAATGCATATATTTATTTTCAGGGCTTGATGGACTAACAAACCTCACACGACTGAATTTGGCCTACAATCAAATAAATGACCTAACTGGTAGGTTAGATTGCAGTCTTGTTAAATGTGTTCATTCTTGAGTGGTCTGTTTCAGATCTCTGAAAAATGTTACATTTAGGGGAAGAAATGAAAACTGCAGTGCAGACGTTGGTAAATTCTCCAGATAAAAAGTATGTTGTTCTCACCAAGGCTGTATTTATTTGATTCAAATTTTCAGAAAGTTATTACTCCTTATTGTCACATGATCATTCAGTAATCATACTGATATGCTGATTGGGTGCTTAAAAAATTTACTTATTAAATAATTACTATTAACAAGGGTTACAAATTTTTTCCTGCTTATTCATTAATTTGTGAATAGAAAATTCAAACAAAACAACATTTATTTGAATTTGAAATGTTTCGGAACAATAACAAACTGTTTGCAGTCACACAATTCAATGCATCTCTAAGAAATAGTAATATAATTTTTTAAAAAGTACAGTGTAGAACAGTAGCATACTTCACAATTGAACAAATGTGTATGAAATCTCTGCTCTGTGCTTTTAGGTCTCTTGTATCTCCATGGAGCAAACTACAAACTGAAGTACCTGCAGCTTCACAACAATCGTTTGGATAGTATGAACCACCTGCTGCAATGCATGGTGGGACTGCAAAATCTGAAAGATATCACTCTTAGCAAAGACGGTGCAGACAATCCAGTCTGCTCAATAATAGGTTTGTTGAAAAGTCCTGTTGGAAAAACAAAACAAGAAAAGAAAACCGTAATATGAACTGGTGTTCGAGCCCCGGCTGGGTCAGTTGGCATTTCTGTGTGGAGTTTACATGTTCTCCCCTTGTTTGCGTGGGTTTCCTTCAGGTGCTCTGGTTTCCCCCACAAGTTCAGACACATGCGCTATAGGTGAATTGGGTAAGCTAAATTGTCCGTAGTGTATTTTCTGGTCCTCCAGGTTGGGGGTTGAGCGTTGGGCTAACGACCCATACGTGGTACTCATTGTAAAAATTAGTATGTTACGAAACACCAACATGGTGTGGCTAAATATCAACTTTGATATAAACAGCCCGGGGAGTAAGTAAATATATAGTGTATGTATGTGTGTGTATATATTTTGTGTATATATGTGTGTGTGTGTGTATTATATATATATATACTATATATATATATATATATATATATATATATATATATATATATATATATATATATATATATATATATATATATATATATATATATATATATATATTTATATATATATATATATATATATATATATATATATATATATATATTTATATATATATATATATATATATATATATATATATATATATATATATATATATATATATATATATATATTTATGTTTATATATATATATATATATATATATATATATATATATATATATATATATATATATATATATATTTATGTTTATATATATATATATATATATATATATATATATATATATATATATATATATATTTATTTATATGTGATACACATACATAGAAACCAAACTATACAAACTAATTATGTTACATAGATATTTAAATATATATATAATTATAATATTTTAATATACAAATATATTTTATGTTCCCAGAGATGGGTTGCGGCTGGAAGGGCATACACTGCGTACAATCGAGCTGGATAAGTTGGCGGTTCATTCCGCTGTGGCGACCCCGCAAGGGACAAATCTGACAAGAAAATGAATGAATGAATGAATATATTTTATATCTAAATATAAATAAGCATAGGCGTAGTAGGTAGTGCTGTCGCCTCACAGCAAGAAGGTCGCAGGTTCGAGCCTCTGCTGGGTCTGTTGGTGTTTCTGTGTGGAGTTTGCATGTTCTCCCTGCGTTCACGTGGGTTTCCTCCGGGTGCTCTGGTTTCCCCCACATTCCAAAGACATGCAGTACAGGTGAATTGGGTAGGCTAAATTGTCCGTAGTGTATGAGTGTGAATGAGTGTGTGTGAATGTTTCCCAGAGATGGGTTGTGGCTGGAAGGGCATCCGCTGCGTAAAACACATGCTGGATTAGTTGGCGGTTCATTCCGCTGTGGCGACCCCAGATTAATAAAGGGACTAAGCCGAAAAGAAAATGAATGAATGAATGAATAAATAAACATTTTCTCAAATGTATGCATGCATGCTTGGATATGTGTATTTATATATACATAATACATATACACAGTACACCCACACATATATAGTTTGTCAAAACAAGCTTTTATTTTGGATACAATTAATTGTGATAAATTTTTGCCCAGCACATATATTTATATACACATAAATTCTTTAGGTTGATTTGTTAAAATGGTTTATTGTTTTTCTTATCTCTTAAGGCTACAGAGAGATGGTTCTTCAATCTTTGCATCAAGTTACTACACTGGATGGAGTAGATCGCATGGGAAACACATGTCCAGTAGTAGAGGACAGTCATATGGACGTTCCCGGTCTTGAGGACTTCCTCGAGTTTCTGATTTCATCAGATGCTAGTGTAAATGGAGAAATGGTGAACTAGTATTATTATGCTTCCTAATTTCCTGTATTTGTCTGTTTTTAAATGAGAGAATGACGTTAGAATGATTTTGAGTTTTGAGTAGTGAGACACATGCTGACGTTCAGGCTGTTTTTTTTTTGTTATGAAGGCAAAGTCAGATGCTCCTCTAACTACTCCACGGATTGATGATGTCCTGACCCAGTTTCGACAGCGAGGTGGAAAACCATCTACAGAAAATCAAGAAAATGAGCAGCGAATTAAAAAACTTGAACAGCAGGTTTCCCATTTAATACAGAAGGTATATTTCTGTTCTCAAATATTTCAGTTAATTGTGATCTTTCTTTTCTTTTCTTTAAAACTTGTTTTAAAACATTTTAATCAGTTTTTAATAATTATTCTTTATTTAAATTTTCTTGTACTTGTATTTTATGTTTGTTTTTTTATTCTTGTTTATGTAAAGCACTTTGAATTACCACTGTGTGTGAAAAGTGCTATTTAAACAAACTTGCTTTGCCTTCATTTTATAGAAACGGTGCAATTTAAAATGTGTGAAACAATGCTTTTCTAAATTTGACATTTGTTTTTAGGTCCCTAAAAGCGATCGAGTTAACTCCAACACTACTGCACAGCCTTCTGTGAGACGTAAAGCAAAAAGAGACACTGATCAGACATCAGAGAGTGAATGTGACAGTGGAAAAGAGAACCAGCTGCATTCAAGAGTCCTGTTTCATCCCAGAGGCTCTGCAGGGAAAAAACTATCCAAAGACACCAAACCCAAACATTCTGACTGGTGACAGAACTTCTACTTGTTCATTTTTTATATTTATTTTTTGACAATTAGCACATCAACTTCTCATTACAGTTTACTGGATTTGATTAATAATGTAATTTTCTCCAGCACAAGGCTTGGATTGTGTTTTGAGACTTGTTTAAAATATTTACTTGCTGCACTCGTTCTCAATACAGTTTGTTTAGCTCTTTTTCATAAGGAGTGCATAAGAATGGTGCATTCACTTAAGGTTCATAATTATAGAAAAGCTCTATGCTTTAGACAAAGGCTTTGCTGCAGGCCAGTAATCAGGGCAGCTTATAAATTGTCCTTGCTCCTCCTACTTAAAATTGCTTGAACACATGAATGATTACGCTGTCCTGGAGTTGAGTTCATTTAGCTTCATCAAAACTCAGACTGCAATAATGTGGAAGTATACAGAGAGTTCACTATTGAGTTGCAGCAGTAATTGATTATATACAGCAATACATTAGTGTGTTACTAAATAAGATGTATAGTTTAAATTAACATTTGATATCAAACATTTAACATAAATGACAAATAAGCATCCTAAAAGAGAATTGTATGATGAAATAATATGATGAGATTACTATATGACAATCTTCAAAGGCAATTTTTGCTGTTTTTTTTAAACGGTAACTTCTAATTGACATAATAAAAGAAAAAAGCCAGTACCACTGCTATATGTAAATTATGCATTTTGCTGCTCTACAAAAATTTTGACACACTATTGTTCAGTCATTTTTTTATTGTCCAAAGACAATTTAGCCTAAACTAATGAATTGTTTTGTGCCAGTGCTTGAGTTGTTTTTTTTAATAATTTGTACATATTAGACTGAAGTCTGATTATTATATTTATTTGTAAGTGTATGTTGATTTTGCTCTGATAAAAAACAACATTTAAAATATTACATTTTAGTATTTTAAAAACATGCTAATTATTCCACCACCTAAAAGTCTCAGGCCACTAGTATTTTCACCCAATAAAGGTTTAAAGTTGATTATTTCTATATTTTTCTGTAGCATGTCAGTTTGAAATATCAGTTTACATTTCCAAACATTATTTCTATGTAATTATTCAGTTAGATTATTGTCTGCACAAGGAGTCTGACAACAGCCGGTGCTCCACACAGAGATCTGATCTGATCATCATCCAGTCTGTCTGGAATGACAGACAGAACAGAACAAAGAAGAAACAGAACAAACTCAGAATGAGGCTTCAAAAAAACCTACCTGCAAAGCTACAGTACTGGTCAAAGTTTTAGGCACTTGTGTGAAAATACTACAAAATTTGGATGCTTTCAGAAATAATACATAAATACATTTTATTTATCAATTAACTTCATCTCATCTCATTGTCATCTTCATTGGGCCGGGTCATGGGGGCAGCAGTCTTAGGAGAGAACTCCAGACTTCCCTCTCCCCAGACACTTCCCGGGGCGTTCCCAGGCCAGCCCAGAGACATAGTCCCTCCAGCGTGTCCTGGGTCTTTCCCGAGGCCTTCTCCTGGTGGGACATGCCCAAAACAGATGCCCGAGCCACCTCAGCTGACTTCTCTTGATGTGGAGGAGCAGCGGCTCTACTTTGAGCTCCTCCCAGGTGACAGAGCTCCTCATCCTATCTATAAGTGTGCACCCTGCCACCATGCCCTGCCACTCATTTTGGCCGCTTGTGTCCGAGATCTTGTCCTTTCGGCCATGACCCAAAGCTCATGACCATAGGTGAGAGTAGGAACGTAGATTGACCGGTAAAAAGAGCTTTGCCTTTTAAGAGCTTTGCCTTTTGGCTCAGCTCCTTCTTTACCACAACGAACCGATACATCGACCACATTACTGCTGCTGCTGCACCGATCCACCTGTCAATCTCACGTTCCGTCCTTCTCTCACTCGTGAACAAAACCCCAAGATACTTGAACTCCTCCACCTAGGGTAAGGACGTTTCTCCAACTTGGAGATAACCTATATTAACCAAATCAGGGGTGTCTAAACTCAGTCCTGGAGGGCCGGTGTCTTGCATAGTTTAGCTCTAACTTCCTTCAACACACTTGCCTGGAAGTTTTAGTATACCTAGAAAGAGCTTGATCGGCTGGTTCAGGTGTGTTTAATTGGGGTTGGAACTAAAATATGCAGGACACCGACCCACCAGGACTGAGTTTGGGCACACCTGAACTAAATCAAATCAACATTTGGTATGACCACACTTTGCATTTAAAACACTTGGTACATTTGCCCATTGTTTTTCACGTAGCTTTGCATGTAGATTTTTAGAAGCATCTTAGAGATGTTACCAAAGTTCTTCTAGATTTAGTTTGTCTCAGTTTGTTCTGTTTTTTCAGACAGACTAGATGATGATCAGATCAGATCTCTTTGTGGAGCCCTGACTGTTGTTAGACTTCTTGTGCAGACAATACACTCACTGTATAATTTGTCCAGAAGAAACACTGTCTGCGCCGAGCACACAGTATTCTTAAGGACTCCTCTCACCCTGCTCACAGACTGTTTTCTAAAGGTGCTTCAGGCTCCCCCAGACAAAAACCAACAGACTAAGAAACCGCTTTTTCCTCAGAACTGTCTCCCTTTTGAACTCTGACTCTTTGGCCCCCTCATACATCCCCACACTCTCCTCATAACTTACTGTATACATAAACTATATTTGCACACATATTCATTGCACTTTGTTGCTCTAATTCATCTTGAATTGTACATATCCACTGCACATATACAGGCAGTGGAGAGTTATTAGGCAAATGAGTATTTTGACCACATCATCCTCTTTATGCATGTTGTCTTACTCCAAGATGTGTAGGCTCGAAAGCCTACTACCAATAAGCATATTAGGTGATGTGCATCTCTGTAATGAGAAGGGAGGGGTGTGGTCTAATGACATCAACACCCTATATCAGGTGTGCATAATTATTAGGCAACTTTCTTTCCTTTGGCAAAATGGGTCAAAAGAAGGACTTGACAGGCTCAGAAAAGTCAAAAATAGTTAGATATCTTGCAGAGGGATGCAGCACTCTTAAAATTGCCAAGCTTCTGAAGAGTGATCATCGAACAATCAAGCGTTTCATTCAAAATAGTCAACAGGGTCGTAAAAAGCGTGTGGAAAAACCAAGGCGCAAAATAACTGCCCATGAACTGAGAAAAGTCAAGCGTGCAGCTGCCAAGACAACTTGCCACCAGTTTTGCCATATTTCAGAGCTGCAACATCACTGGAGTGCCCAAAAGCACAAGGTGTGCAATACTCAGAGACATGGCCAAGGTAAGAAAGGCTGAAAAACGACCACCACTGAACAAGACACACAAGCTGAAACGTCAAGACTGGGCCTTGAAATATCTCAAGACTGATTTTTCTAAGGTTTTATGGACTGATGAAATGAGAGTGAGTCTTGATGGGCCAGATGGATGGGCCCGTGGCTGGATCGGTAAAGGGCAGAGAGCTCCAGTCTGACTCAGACGCTAGCAAGGTGGAGGTGGAGTACTAGTTTGGGCTGGTATCATCAAAGATGAGCTTGTGGGGCCTTTTCGGGTTGAGGATGGAGTCAAGCTCAACTCCCTGTCCTACTGCCAGTTTTTGGAAGACACCTTCAAGCAGTGGTACAGGAAGAAGTCTGCATCCTTCAAGAAAAACATGATTTTCATGCAGGACAATGCTCCATCACAAGCGTCTGAGTACTCCACAGCGTGGCTGGCAAGAAAAGGTCTAAAAGAAGAAAAATAATTGACATGGCCTCCTTGTTCACCTTGCTGAACCCCATAGAGAACCTGTGGTCCATCATCAAATGTGAGATTTACAAGGAGGGGAAAACAGTACACCTCTCTGAACAGTGTCTGGAAGGCTGTGGTTGCTGCTGCATGCAATGTTGATGGATTCTGTCAGTGTTTTGATCTGTTTATCATGGATGGCAGGCTTTTGAGTGTCCTTGCAAAGAAAGGTGGAATATTGGTCACTGATTTGTTTTTGTTTTGTTTTTGAATGTCAGAAATGTATATTTGTGAATGTTGAGATGTTATATTGGTTTCACTGGTGAAAATAAATAATTTAAATGGGTATATATTTGTTTTTTGTTAAGTTGCCTAATAATTCTGCACAGTAATAGTCACCTGCACACACAGATATCCTCCTAAAATAGCTAAAACTAAAAACAAACTAAAAACTACTTCCAAAAATATTCAGCTTTGATATTAATGAGTTTTTTGGGTTCATTGAGAACATGGTTGTCAAAAATACAACTTGCCTAATAATTCTGTACTCCCTGTACAGTTGAAGTCAGAATTATTAGCCCCCCTGAATTATTACCCCCCCTGTTTATGTTTCCCACAAATTTTGTTTACTGGAGAGAAGATTTTTTCAACACATTTCTAACCATAATAGTTTACTAACTCATTTCTAATATCTAATTTATTTTATCTTTGCCATGATGACAGTAAATAATATTTGACTAGATATTTTTCAAGACACTTCTATACAGCTTAGTGTCATTTAAAGGCTTAACTAGGTTAATTAGGTTAACTAGGCAGGCTAGGGTAATTAGGCAAGTTATTGTATAACGATGGTTTGTTCTGTAGACTATCAAAAAAAAAAAATAGCTTAAAGGGGCTAATCATTTTGTCCTTAAAATGATATTTAAAAATTTAGAAACTGCTTTCATTCTAGCTGGAATAAAATAAATTAGACTTTCTCCAGAAGAATGCCGTGAAAAATACTGTAAAAATTTCCTTGCTCTGTTAAATATCATTTGGGAAAAAAATCAATGGGGGCTAATAATTATGACTTCAACTGTACATTTGTAATTATGCTCATATCTATCTGTATACTTCTGATTATTAATAGCAACTTGTACATATATTCAAGTTTTAAATCTCTGACCATAGTTAATACAACCTGTATATAATGTTCATGCTACATTCATCTGTAAGTATCTCCATAGTTGTTCTATAATTGCACTTTATAACTTATACCTATATCCTGCACTTGCTGCTATTGCACTCCTGGTTAGACCTAAACTGCATTTCGTTGCCTTGTACATGTGTAATGACAATTAAGTTGAATCTAATCTAATAATTACAATTAATGACAGAATTGATTATTAACATTGATATTTCAAACTGACATGCTACAGAAAAATATAGAAATAACTGATTTTAAACCTTTTTATTGGTGAAAATACAAATAAGACTTTTGCACATTATTGTATATATTTAGGCATTATGTTAAACTCCCTTTCTCACTAGTATGAAACTGCTGCTAATATGAAGTGTTTTTTTATATTTTCATTACAGTGTGGCAAATACACAGAAGCAGAGGTCCACAAAGCTGACTGTTTGTCCCCGTAGGAGTACATCAATCCAGAGCTCAGAGTCTGCTGGAACCACAGAATCTATCAAAAAGGACCCCAAAATCATCAAATCAGGTCCCAAAAGCTCAAGCCAATCGCAAGAGGAAACTTACAAAGTATGCAAACTGCACTGCTTAGGTTTGCCATTACACTAAATGTGAATATTCAAAGAATAACTGCTTATGTGTTTACATGCAGGCAATAGTGGAAGAGCGAGACCAGGAGCGAGAGCGGCGCTGGAAAGCAGAGCAGGCTGCGAAAAAGCTTATCGAACAGGTCAAGAACTTGCAGACTCAAGCCAGCGAGGAAAAAGACCTGCAGAGTTTGGCCTTACACACCACAGACAGGTCGGTACAAACAGACAAATGCAGTTTCACTTTGTTCCATTTGTTACTGAAATGAATGTGAATGATATGAATGCAAATTAAGCAGCCTAATTAAGAGTTCCACCGCTGACAGTCAAAGTAATATATATAGCTGCAACTTTTATTTTATCTCTCTCGTTTAAACATTCTCTCCCATCAAGGACACCTTAACAATCTCCAGCCATCCAAGTGTTTGCGGAGAATGTTTGGTTTGACGTATTGCACCTAATTGGTGTCAGCTCCAGCTGAAATGTTGGATCCGAATACACTCGAGTATAATTAAATTTTATTAGAAGTTTCCAGAGACCCCATCGCAGGGCCCTGATGTATGAAGCTCTGCCATCCCACCTGCATGGCGCTTTGTGTGGCGTGATGATGGCCCTGATATTGTGCTCTAATATTATAGCCCACGCGCTCCCCCTGGTGATAAATCGTAATTATAATGGAGATTAAAGTCGTGGTGACAGGCACATGTCGGCTGCAGATCATCAATCAATCTTAATTGCCACCCCTGCAGCACTCGACTGCTAATGACTGTCGCCTCACAGTCCAGTTTGTGTTTCGTTAACTCTTTGCTGCTGAGTGTGGGTGAGTATGACAGCATTGTGTATTAAATGTCATTAAGCTGATTTTTCAGGCTGCGTTCCATTCTAAATTACTCATCTCTGTGCTCATCTTTAAAATCCAGAGTGAGAGCTTCGAAAGGGATGAACTCTTCTGTGGAACATCACAAATGAAAAGAATTATGGGAGTAAAAAGTGTCCATAAGTTAATAACGTTAATAATCCTTCAAAATTCTTGATTCCAAATGGCCAGTTATGAGCACTTATTTTGAATGACACTTAAATATGGTAGCCATGATCGTTCTTATTCCAAAGTGACATTGAGAGATGGATTTATTCTCATTTGGAATGCTGCAAAAATGTGTAATTCAGAGTGAGAACTTGGAAAAGGATGAACTGTTCTGTGGAACATCACGAATGAAAAGAATTAAGGGAATAAAGTGTCTATAAGTTAATAACTTAATAAAGTTAATATCCCTTCACAATCCTTCATTCCAAAAGCCCAGTTATGAGCACTTGTTTTGAATGACACTTAAATATGGCAGTCATGATTGTTCTTATTAAAAAAGGAGCTAGAGAGGTGTATTTATTCCCATTTGGAATGCTGCAAAAATGTGTAGTTCAGCTTTTTACTATTGTAAACTGTATCAGTGTGGATTAAATGAAAGTAGGGAGATGGTAAGCATTCATACAAACACTGCAAAAAATGCAGGGTTTCACACAATTCATTCATGTTGTTTAAGTTAAATCATTAAATGTATAAATTTATTCATTTTTAATAAGTAGTTTGTACAGGCTGCAAAAATGTTTTTTGAGTGTATATTGTGTATTTAAATCTGATTTGAAATTATTTATTTTTATTAATTTTTTTTCCTCGATCCTGTTGCCCCCTATTGTCCTATCAATATAATTTTTTTAATGTTGTTCTTTGAACCAATGTTAATTTCGTCAACAAAAATGGCTTGAAAAAACAGAAAATTGACAGATCTGCTGGGTCAGTATCGTAACTGAATGCGTTCGCTCTGATCTATGAATGATCAGTGAATGAATCATGCAATTCGGCAGATTATAACAAAACAATTGTTTTTTTATTTTTTTGACCATATTTTAATCTTGTTTTTTTTCCATCAAGTATATTGTGCTGTTGTTCATTCATTAAGCAGATCAGAGTTTTCATTCACTTTACTCAACAAACATGTCACCTTTTTGTTTTAAGCCATAGGCAACAAACATTTTTCATCTTTATTTTTGTTGACAAATTGAACAGGTTCTATTAATCAAAGAGTCTTAAAATGCTCACAGGTTGCAAAACATGCAATACAGCTACTTTCAATAATTATAAGCAATACAAATGCAGATTACCTGTATAATCATTTTTAAGTGAACTTTATTTATAAATTAGTTTCAAGAGGATCACATGCTTATGATTGACCACAGCCGGTCCCACATTAGCTAATACATGATTCTCCAATCAGATGATTCCTAAGTCACTATAAAAAACCACAGTCTTCATTTCACAACCATCTTCGGCTGGATGAAAACCCCCTTCCTCCCCTTCTCCTTTTCCTTTACCTAGATTGGGCAGCACGGCGGCCCAGTGGTTAGCACTGTTGCCCCACAGCAAGAACACCACTGGCTCTGGTCCTCGCCGAGCCGGTTGGCGTTTCTGTGCGGAGTTTGCATGTTCTTTCCGTGTCCACGTGGGTTTCCCATGTCCAACTAATATTTCCAACTAAACCAGGTTTCCCTGGTTTACTCCCATCGTTTAAAGACATGTGTTATACGTAATGCCGACTAAGCCAAATGAGCACCATAGTCTAGCTCCCAGCATCAATATTTTTTCTTCTTAAAGCAGTTCACCTTTACCCACATTAGCAGTTTTGGAGATCTACCTGAGCTCAATCTCCCCTCTCGCCCTGCAAACGGGAGAGAGCCCTGGGCTCAAGGATCCCTTGAGCTCAGGGCTCTCTCCCGGGACAGCATGCCAAACAAGCTTATTATAAATCATCAGCTAAATGTGAACTCTTGAAAGGATCACGTGATATCAACAACTTAAATAAAGTCATCACAAGAAAAATATTGCAATGTAAATATATGAAAATAGATTCGTTATTCTAAATTGAAAGAAACTTTCTACTAATACTAATTTAATATATGTTTTAATTAAATTAATGTAATATTTGGTGAGGTTGAGAAACATCTTTCATAACAACAAGAAAAAAGTTAAAAGTGAATTAATGTTGAAAAATAATGATTATTATTCAAACATATTGTGAGAAAGCAGATCTGCTGTTTCTGTTTAGGTTGAAGGAGATGTTACTAAAAGAGCGTTCGGATCGGGCAGGACTGCAGACTCGTTTGCAGGAGTTGGAGGAGAGGTACAGGTCTGCCGTAGAGCAGCTGGAGCAGGTGCGGAACCGGGAAGAGCAACACAAGAGGGCGCTGTGCAGTCTGGAAGACCGCTTGAGTCAAGCAGAAGCTCTCAGAGTTCAGCAACGTGCAGAAGAGGTAGAGAAACAGTCCAGTCCAGTAGTGAAACACATCCATAACTTCAACTGAGCACCAATGCAGTGTATAACCTGGCACTGGTTTATCTCTTCACTATACGTTCAATCTCTAAAACAGAGATTTGTCATGTTGAGAGCAATTTTGTGAGATGGTTCCAGAAGCAGCTCTCAGATAAATATAGCAGTGTTTGGCTGAATTGCAAAAACATTTCAATTTCTTTTGACATTTCAAACCCTTTGAATTGAGAGGTACGTTTTATTCCTGACCTTTTTATATATGTATATTTGAAAGGCTACCTTGAGAAGGCTGCTTGAAGCACCACTTGAGCAGACGTCTACTTATGAAACCACTTTTCAGAATGAAATAATTCCATATAAACGGTATTAAAAGCAGCTGGCCTGCTATATTCTTTCAGATGAAGAGGACTCAGGGGTTGGAGAATAAAGCGTCTGCTTTTAAAAGGGAAAATGAAATACTGCGAGCGTCTTCTCGACAGCACAAAGAGAAGCTGCAGCAGTTGCATGAACTACTGGCCTCCAGAGAGGAGATGCACAGGTACATGAGTTTCTTAGTCATAATAAAGGTGCCATAGAGTGCATTGATTCAATATCTTAAATTGTTCTCCGATATCTACATAGTAGGTATGTGGCTAAATTGCTCATTTATAATTATAAGAATTACGCCTATAATAAAAATATCATATTTGGAACAATCATGAATAATAATTTTCATGAGTTCAGCTCTGAAAATGTAATTAAACAAAAATTATATACTATGTAAAAAGGGACAGACAGATATGTATTTAGAATTGTATTTTGAAGCTTTACAATATAAAAACGCAGGACAGAATTAATATTAACCTCTGCATAAACAAATGGGTTGTATAAAGTTCATTGCCATCCTTTCACTTAGGAAAAATCACAGTTAGAGCCGAGTAAAATGACATGATTCACACTTAAATGTGCATTAAACACAAACTCAGCAGTCTACATGTGTTTGTGGCCTCATTACAAACATGTGCAGCAAATTTCATAATTTACATGCCTCTTTGGGGTGGAGCTGAGTAAATTTATAATCTGTATATCCTGCATTTTGGGTTATGACAAGCTGTGAACATTTTGTGGCTTGGCTGCTTGTTTAACAAACCTGCTTCTTTTTAGTCTCCCTGCTCCCTTCAAAATAAGAGTCCCACATACAACACAAGCCTAGATAAACTTAAAGTGGAACTATAAGTGGAAAATGATAATTGTGGTAATCTCATTAGAAAGTTTTCTGGCCAATCAAATGCAACCTGGAGCCATGCATATTATTGATTTTGTGTGGACCGTCTGTGTTTTCTTTGGATTGGCCTGTTCTTCACTGTGATTCTACACTGACAGGATTTAGAATGAGGAAACAATGGTGTTTGTGTGGCTCATGGTATGTCTTTCCATGTACTGAATGTATTATTCTGCTATGCCTAGGTATACCCAGATTTTCATTCTATGGCACCTTTTAGAGTGAAAATGGCTCAAATTACAAAAGAAGAAATGTGCTCATTTGCACCTGTTTAACTGTTACAGGAAAGAGCTTGCAGCACGATTGCTTCCTGGTGGAACTGAGTTTAAAGAGGCTGTAGCCAAAGAGGTTGCTGCAACAGAGCAGAGATTTGCCCAAAAACAGGCTGATCTTGAAGAAAAAATCACGTATGCTAGAAGACAGTATGCTGCTTTGGAGGAGGAGTTTCGCATGGCTCTCACTATTGAAGCAAAGCGTTTCACAGAGGTAACATTTAAACTATGAGGAAACATAGTCTGAACAGTCTTATTTATGATTTTGTGACAGTAAGTTTTAGTTTTTCTAATGGAATCCTCAGAGCAGAAAAATAAAAGCAAATACATCAGTATTATTTATATAACAATTTGAATTTGCTTTTCACTTTTTTTTTTCAATTGACTCTCCAAAAAAAAAACAGGTTAAATTTTTAGTAATTTTCTTATGTGGTTTTATGTGGTTCATATTTTTAAAAAACTTTCTTTAAACAAAGAAAATTTCTAACGTTTTTCATCTAATATTTGTATTTTATTTCTTATTTAAAATGTCCTAGGATTTCTTTAAAGACAATTTAAAAATGTAAAAATAAATAAAATAACCAATAAACAATTTATACAATTATAAACTGATATTATAATAAATAATAAATCATTTAATTATGATAAACACATTAGTATAAAAGAAAGAAACAAGCAAACAATTAAATAAAAACTGAATTAAAATCATTTAATAGTAACAAAATTATGCAAATAAAAGTTAAATTAAAACAAATATAAACACAAGTGGGGCGACGCGGTGGCGCAGTGGGTAGCACGTTCGCCTCACAGCAAGAAGGTTGCTGGTTTGAGCTGTGTGGGGTTTGCATGGTTGCTGGTTTGAGCTGTGTGGGGTTTGCATGTTCTCCCCGTGTTTGCAGGTGCTCCGGTTTTCCCCACAAGTCCAAAGACATGTGGTACAGGTGAATTGGGTATGCTAAAATTGACCGACATGTATGAGTGTGTATGGATGTTTCCCAGGGATGGGTTGCGGCTGGAAGGGCATCCGCTGCGTAAAACATATGCTGGATAAGTTGGCAGTTCATTCCGCTGTGGTGACCCCAGATTAATAAAGGGACAAAGCCGAAAAGAAAATGAATGAATGAATGAATAAACACAAGTTAAATTAAAATACCACAAATAAAAAATAATAATACACATTTGGTAAAAATAAATAAGTTAATGTGTGAATAAATGCATGAAGTACTCTAATGAGTAGGAGAAAAAGTATTCACCCATTTATTTGTAACCAGATATTTTACAAATAATATGTTAGACCTATTTATATTTTAAGGAAACCTATTTTTCCTTTTTACAAGGAGCTATAGATGGGCAGGGATGCCTTAATGTTAACCTTAATGTGTTTTGCATGTTTACTGTATGTGTTTTGCAGGTAAAGGAGGGCTTTGATCAGGTGTCTGCTGAACTCCTGGAGGTGAAGTTGAGTCTCAACCAGTCTCAGCAGAAAGAGAAACAATCGGCCTCTCTGGTGCAGGAGCTCACAGCTATGGTGAAAGAGCAGAAAACAAGACTTGCTGAGCTTCTCAAAACCAAACGAGAAGCTGCCAATGAGTTCAAGGTAAAATCAAAGCATTTTACCTCAATTATACAGCATATAGAGTTTCCTAATTTCTTTGTCATTTGGGGTTTTGTATCAAATTACACTATCATAGAAATGGACAGCACTATTATTGCACAAATGAATCTAGCCCAGTGCTATTTTTCAGGGTTTTTTACTGAGTCTTAAAAAGTCTAAAATTTCACAATCAAATATTTAGGCCTTAAAAAGTCTTAAAGGATGCAGGATGCAGACTTCAAAGGTGAGTCCTTCGAAGTCCACACAGGCTGAACCGAGCATTTTGAAATGAGACGATCTAGTCGACAGTGGACGGATCTCATCACCAGGCAACCGTAACAGCTGCTGTTAATAAGCACTGATAAAATTTGTAATGACTTTTTTTCAGAGTGATTTCAAAACTTATTTTAAGCGATCTGAATGCAAAACAGGGTATGCAGAAGCTGGAAATATACTTCCTTTGATCCATACATGTACACATAAAAATGTAAACTGTCTATAAAATCACTCTTTAGTAAGACATGTCATACTCTTTTTGTTTTTTAACAAGTTTTTATATATTTAAGTAAAATAAACTTAATTCATACATTTGATCCAAAGTTTTCTTTTAAAAACGTCCTGCCGTTATCAGCGCACAATGAATCTTGGGATGTTTGAGACCGCGAAGGATCCACCGGCTGTGTCCTTCATTACCTGGAAAACGAAGGATGCATTTTAAGGCTGCGTTTGAAGGAGACTTCGAATTTTTTTGAAATGAGACAGCCTTCGTTGCGCCGCAATGACGCAGCGCACTTCGAATGCATCCTTCGGAGACTGCAGCTTCTAAACTGAGACACAGCTTATCTAAGTCGATGGGTGCCAGAATCCAGCATTCTTCAAAATATCTTTTTCTGTGTTCAACAGAAGAAAGAAACTCATAAAAGTTTAAAACCACACATGAAGGAGAACAAATGATTTTCGGATGAATTATCCCTTTAAAAGTGCTGAAGTATTGTGTTCTAGGTTTTAAATATTTAAATATTCAATCAAACAAGTCTCAGTTGTTCTCTTCCCATGTTAAGCTAACTATAGTACTCATTAAAATGCTCCTACATCACTTCAGAATGTACTTTTGTTTTGTTTTTTTACTCTATTGTTTTGTAGTTCTCTCTTTTGCTAGTCAAATTATAATACTGTATAACACAAATATAATATAATGCTGTATCATGACATTGAGACCATGATGCTCTTATTGAGACCAAAATCATGATATAGGTCTTAAATATTATTCATAACGGTCTAAAAAAAGGGGCTAGAAAGTTTTAAATTTGACTTAGTGACTCAACCCTGCTTTATTATCATATCATCTTTTTGTTATTATATGGTTGTGATTTCAATCACTTCCTAGATATTGCTTTATTATGCTCTGTTTTTGCTTTCTAGACTCGTGTGCAGTCACTGGAATCCAGGTTAGAGGATGATAAACGACTGAACCTGCAGGTAGAGCTACTGAGAAAAGACAAGTCCAAGCTGATCTCCCAGCTCACCGCTCACGAGTCTGTCATAGATGGACTGCGGGCAGAGAGGAGGATCTGGGGCCAGGAGCTCGCACAGCAAGGTGCATCAGTAAATAAAGATACAGCCTTGGGAAAACAGACAGATATTGTTAGCTGTATTTTAACTAGGTTTTGTGGTCATCCTTTTGTTCAGGTGCATCTCTAGCACAGGACCGTGGTCGACTGGAGGCCAGGATTGAGGTTTTGTTATCCGAACTGGAATCGCAGAAGAAGCAGAGTGAAAGAGACAACGATTCGCTCAGGATTAAAGCTAAGATTGTTGATGACCAGACAGAGACGATAAGGAAACTTAAAGAGGTAAAGCCCTCACTCACTAAACTGTATACATAGATATCGTATGCAGAGTATATAGATATTAGGTATTAGTATCTACTGTATAGCAAATATAAATATTAGTTCTGTAAAGTAAATATTTATTTGATATAGAATTAATTATATGGACTGCTTATAAGTTAATTATATTAATCTGCTTTCATAAATATGCTTTCAGTCCTTTGTTTATAATACAGCATTTTAAGATAAGCAGGACAGCGTTTAGAAATATTTCTTTATAAATCTTCAATTGCTCCTGTAGTAAGAATTTTACTTTAAAATCTACAATACCGTTTAAAGTCAGTAAGATTTTTACATGTTTTTGAAAGGATTCTCTAATGCAGGGGTGACCAATCCTGTTCCTGGAGATCTACCTTCCTGGACAGTTCAGCTCCAACCCTGATCAACATCAACTAAACCAACCAAGTAGGATCTGAAGGAGCTCTTAGTAGTTAAAGACAGGTGTGTTTGATCAAGGTTGCAGCAGAACTCTGCAGGAAGGTAGATCTCCAGGAACAGGATTGGGCACCCCTGCTCTAAAGTTATGCTCTATAAGCATTTTGATATGAAGATTTGGTGCTCAATGAACATTTATAATCAGGAAATTTAAAAAAAAATTGATCTATAACTATTAGTTTAAAGAACATTTATATTTCAGAATAACTTGTTGAATAGAAAGTTTAGCAGAATGTTATTTTAAAATATGAGTATTTTATAATGCTATAAATAGTGATGCACGATATTGGAAAAATCTAACATTGCCATATTTTTTTTATTCCTCAATATATATTGCGATGTTAATACAATTTCACTAGATAAGTTGAATAACTATTTGGAAAGAATTTATCATTTTAGATTAATTGGGATGATTCTGTAGGGGAGAGTGCATAAAATATAATAAACAATTTACAAGCATTGATAAATTAAATAAAGAACAGGATACAGATAAAATAAACAGGGTTTAATTGTTTTCCAAGGAGTCGAAATGTATTTATTGTTATTCATTTTAAACAGTAAAACAGTAAGTTACAAACAGTAAAATTTCTTATGCGGCAATGTGTTTAAAACCCTCGCACAGTCACAGGCTTCACTTGCAAAAACACTTGCAAAATGGAAAATTATTATCTAGACTCAACATTGAGTATACTCGGGATGTGACTATTGCGACTGATCACATTGCTGAAATTATATATTGTGCAGCCTTAGCTATAAATATCTTGGGCGTTATTTTTGATAAATTTAATGCATCCTTGATAAATAAAAACGCTAATTTCTCTCGTTCGTAATATAAAAATAAATCGTACTCAGAAACGTTCAATGGTGGTTAGTATTATATCAGTATTTTGTAATGCTATAAATATCTCTACAGTCATATTTTAATTAATTTCATTCATTCATTCATTTTCTTTTTGGCTTAGTCCCTTTATTAATCCGGGGTTGCCACAGCGGTATGAACCGCCAACTTATCCAGCATGTTTTTACGCAGCGGATGCCCTTCCAGCCGCAACCCATCTCTGGGAATTAATTAATTTAATGCATTTTAATTGAAAAAACATTTAATACAAAAATAAATAAAAACAAGTCGTAGCCAAAACTTTTCAGTGACAGTTTAATTACATGTGTTAAATTCATTCATTAAATATTAAACAAAACCTTCAAAGAGCAAAAACTGTTTGTGCAACAGTGTCAGATGTCATTGCCTGGTTCGTTTCGTGCAAATTGTTTCCAGGCATTGCTGGAGCGAGATGAGCAGATGCGTAAAGCTGGTGATGAGAGCGTGCAGGAGCAGAGAAAGCTGAAGCAGCAGCTGGAGGAGGAAAGGGCGTCTGCAGTGGAGCTCAGAGACTCAGTAGAGCAGCTCAGTCTCAGGAAGGAGGAGCTGAAACAACAGCTGTTTGATAAGGAGGCAGAGCTTGATGAGGTTAAAGAGACATACAGGTATGGAATAACACTGGTTGAATAGAGCATAGTGGTTGGGTTACAAATATATGAACTCTGATCATTTTCTCTATAGACAAATAGATTTTTTTAACATAACTGATAAACCCTATAAAGACAAACTGCTGTTGGTAATGTTGTTAATCGATTGTATACTTATTTTTAAAACAATCGTTTCATAGCAGAGCTTGTCTGGAAAACAACTTACCCATGAAGCTGTATAGAAAATTTCAGCACTTTACAGAAAAATTTGCAAGCAAAGTTCACAAAGAGAGGCAACATAATAAAAAATAGCGTTCATTTTACAGTTTGTAGAAAACTTAATGATTTTTATGTCTTAAACTTACATCTTTTAACAGTTTATTGCCCTTTATTTTGATCTGATTGTGTCACAATGCTTCATGGAATTGTAGTTTTTCCCTTTATTAAAGGGAAAGTTCACCCCAAACTGAAATTTTGTCATCATTTACTTAACCTTCACTTATCAGAAATCTGTGTCCTTTTTTTTTATTCTGTTGAACACAAAGAAGTTATTTAGAAAAAAATGTTGGAAATCAGTAACCACTGACTTACACAGTATTTGTCTTCCGTACCAAGTCTGTGGTTACTGATTTCTAACATTTTTTTCTAAATAACTTTTGTGTTCAACGGAAACAGGAAACTCATAAAGATACTGGAGGGAGAGTAAATTGTGAGTAAATTAATTTTTGGGGGGTTGAACCATCCCTTAAAAGCTGTTAAATACACAGTCTTGGGTTTGTCTTGTCTTTTTGTCCAATTTTAATGTACTTTGTTTCAAAGTTGCAGATGTTATGATTCCCTTAAAAGCTGGTTGATTTGGTTCATAGATTACACCTCTCGGGGTCCCCATGCTTCTTGAAAGTACTTGAATTTCAGACATATGGATTCAAGGTCTGGAAAGTACTTGAAAACAAACACGGGTCCTTAAAAGTGCTTGAATTAAATTTGAAATTAGTTTTTGGTGTTCCATCAACAATTGTCATGCTGACGAAAATAAAAATTCTTCATTTAAAAATCTTAAATTAAAGTCTTGTACAAGAACTGTGACAAATAATACACATTTTATAAAAACTTCATAATATATTTTGAATTCTGTAACTTTTATTAAAGTCTTCTAATAATAAATGTTTAAAACTGTCAGAATTTTTTGAAAAATGACACGTTCTAAAATCATCACCCCGGCATTTTTAATGTGACTGAAGTGCAAGTGAAATGTTACGATATTCTATCTTTAAACAGCTCACATTAGCAGATAATCTGCATCGAGAATCTGATCCAATTGAAGTCCTCTAGAGGATTTCATCTCCGATTCTCAGGAGGTGAAAATCAGACATAAATTGGGCTAAAACTTCTGTAGTCTGAGCCCGGCTTTAATTACAGTTAGAAATTTCATGGCACTACATATGCTGGGGGTGTGAATTACAATGGTGTTTGATTTAAATTTAACAGCACTTCAAAAAGTCCTTGAATCAGCTGTTGTCGAAAGAATGGAAACTCTCTTAATGAATACTTTAAAAAATCCCTATCAGGAAAAATGCTTTTAGAAACATCCTTGCTATAAATGGGCAGGCACTGATATACTCTAATGGAATCACCAACTAATAGCTAGGTCCGCACACGGAATCTGCGCATGCAGAAATCCACAGATTTTTAGCCTATCGAGTCTATTAATTTCGTTGTGTAAATGTGACTAAATTTATATTAATTCAATTTTTTAATTGATTTCAGTACTATTATTGACAAATGATTTATTTACAATACAGTTTGTTAAGTAATATTTTCTGTCTTTGTTCACCAATTAAGTAGATCCAATTGGATTTGTATTGTAAACATTAACTAAAAGTTAAAAAGGTATTATGTTTTATTTCATATATTAGGTTTTTAGTTACGATACTCCCAAAATCATTCTACATAAATCCACAGATTTTTTTTTACAAAATTCTGCACATTAATGGCAAAAAATGTCAGCAGATTTTGTCTGGCCCTACTAATAACTCATTACGTTTACTTATTGATTATGGAACAATACATACTCATCACACAATTGTAACCTGTTAAATTCAAACTCAACTTGTGCTTTTGCAGGGCCTCAAGTAAAAAATGGCAGGAAAAGGCAGAGGTGTTGAACAGGCTGGAGAGTCAGGTGAAGCGAACGAAGGAGGCTTTTGATTGCAAGGAGAAAACCTTGATCGAGGAAAGAGACAAGGCTTCACAAGCACACAGGTACTGTATGAGATGGGCTGCTGGTTTTAATATGACCAATGGAGAACAGATTTTTAGACATTTAAACCGGTTTATTGTTTTATTAGAGCGGCAGTGGAGAAGCTTCACTGTGTGGACGATGCCTTTCGTAGACAACTGGAGTCTCTGCAAGCGTCACATCAGGCGGAACTACTGAGACTTGCAAATGACAAACAGAAACAGATAGAAAAAGCCAATCAGAAGGTATCACTGCCAAATATAGTATATATTTATTATATTTTTGTTCATATTGCTACATTTGTGTAAACTGTGAGTATGTGCCATTATTATATTTTTAATATTACATTTTATCATTTATTTATTTAGGATTTATAATTTTTAATGTATGCTAATAAAATGTTATAACTTAAAAACATTATACAAATGAAAGTTTATTAAAGAAATGTCACTATAAAACTATTGAACTAAAGTATTTTAATGAACATTTTTAATTTCTAAAATTAAAGGAAACCTTTAATGTGCAAATTGCTTCAACTATCCACTAATTGAGTCTCCTGATGAAGAGTAAACTAGTGCTTTTTTTAAGACTGTATATTTTTTTTTAACCACAGGTTCTACAGGTGGAGGAGGAAATGCGCCAGCTGCTTGAGGAAACTGAGAGTAATAAAAGGGTAATGGAAGAGAAAATGAGACGCCTCACACAATTGCTAAAAGACTTTTAACACTCTATCCGTTACAAACCTGAAGACAAAAATACTTGGAAGAAAAAAGACTTTTGTCACCTGTACTGTGCAAACAGGAACATAGCCTGAAATGAGACTGTGCTTCTGAGTGTTCAGCCTTTTGTGTTTAGCTGTTTTAATGGCTTTTTACTTCCATTTTCTTTCAAAGAAAACTGGTGTAGCTGTGAAATGTCTGTCTTTTAATGACAAAATACAAAACATTAGTAAGCTATTTTTGTAGAACTGTACATTGAGCATACAGTATCATATAATGCACGTTTTTTACATACATGCCTTTTTGTTTATTTTTTATTAAATTATAAATAATTTGTTATTCATTGTACAGTGTGTTCTTTTTAATTCATTAGTTAACTAATTATTTATTTAATTTTATTTTTCAAACATACAACTCTCAAAGTGCTGAAGTGGGTCAAATCTCTGTACCAGGGTTTGCAAGAGAATGCACAGAATTTGGTCTGAAAATTTGGAGAAAATAAAAATGTAAATAAATTAAAATATTAAAAATAATTTATTTAAAAAAAAACAAATAAATAATAACATTGAAATAAATAATAATGAATAATTAACTTTTTGATTGAAACTTTTTACGAAAAATATATAAATGCACATTGGCAGAAAAATAAGCAAATTTTGTGATGTCAGTAATTTGATTAAATAAAACAAATATATATTAGATTAAAAGAAATAATAGATTATATTCAAATAAATAATAAAATGTTATTATTATCATTATTATTATTATTAATATTATTAATTGTGTCCTTGTGAATTGGATAGCATTTTTAAATAAAAAGAATTAATAAAATTTCAAAACATTTGGCACAAAAGTCTGAACCAGGGGTCTTCAACCTGGGCACTGCAAGGGAGTTTCATTTTAAAAAAGAAAAATTTAAATGTGAATGAATAAAACATGATTAAAATAAACTAGTAAATAATCAAACTTTTTTATTGTTAGAATTTTTATGATAAACACATTCACATAAAAGAAACAATTAAAAACTGGATTTAACTAGATTTATACTAAAAATAAATACACATATAATTAAATAAGATTCATATAATCCCAATTCATATTAAAATAAAATTATACAATACATTAAGAGACATATGACTAAAAATAAGCACAAAGTTTTATTAAAATTAGTAAAATAAAAAATGTAAAGAAATAATATGTAAACTAATAATACATAAACTACAATAATCTGCAGGAAAAAATGTAATAATGTGACATTACAAAATTGCAGGTAATATTTTTGACCAAATTATAATAGAAAACGTGTTAATTGAATGAACGTTACCGGTATATTTAGGACTTGTGGATCTTATTTGGGTTTTCGTGTCTTATAAAAAAATGCTCTGGCCAAACGCTCAAGCGAAGACGTTGTCATAGTAACTGTAATCCAACGTCATTTCCTTTGATTTAAAAAGCCTCGAGCCATCAGCAGTAGAAGTGTAGCCTGAGGTAAAGAAGTGTTAGAAATGAATTCTGCTCCCCCTCACCGCCACCAGCCGAACTGAGGTCCACCTCCACACGGGACAAAGAGGCCGTTTTTTGTCTCACCTCAGTAACACCGGGCGTTTGGATGTTATGGCCGAGTCGAACAGCGCGAGTTTCCCTCACTCGACACCGAACGGGTCCAGTCGCCACGAGAAGAGTTTGGGTCTCCTCACAGTCAAGTTCGTCACCCTGCTCCAGGAGGCCAAAGACGGGGTGCTCGACCTCAAAGTGGTGGGTTAAAAACACATTTACGAGCCGAATGAATGAATGAGTGACGAGAATGAATGAAAGTCGGCAGGTTGTTGAGTTCAGTCAGGACGTACACAAAGAAACTCTTTCACCTGAGTGAACTTTCGCCGTCAACTGAGGCGTTTACTAATAGAGATATGCAGAAACATTAAAGCTCTGGTTCGAGGTTGATTAAAAGTGTTAAATGAAAGATCGAAATGGCGTGTCATTGTGTCAGGGGGTTTTGTACAGAAACCCATTTTTCTCACACAGCAGGTGTTTGTTACCTGACGCTTGAGGCAGCAGAGGCGCAACATGTAAATACATTAGAGAAAATGCTACTAAGTTTAACACCTGTTACTTTCCTCCAAAATGTACTAAATAAGGCACCTAAAAAAAGAGTTTTTTTTATTTTGCAAGTCTGTTTGTATGTACAAATGGGAGGTGCTTGACTGCGAATTATACATTGACAATAAGAGGGGTCAGCTGTTTGGGTTAGTTTGTGCAATACATACTTCAGTCATTTGTGTATTTATTTTTAATTACATCTAGTTTGTTAATAAAACGTATTTCAGTTTTCAGTGTTTTAAGGGATATTTAGTGTATTCTGACCTACAGTATTCCCTGATTTGCTATTTCAAATGTTACTGTAGGTTAAACTACAAACTATGCATCTAATTTTATTTTATTTTCAGGCTAAATATAGATACAAACACCTATTTTACGAGAATACAAAGTTTTGTGAACATGATGTCTATTGGTGCTCTAGATCTGCCGCTTTCACACTTTTTCTCAAATAGACTGATTGGAGCAATTATGCATTAACAATGGTTTGAACCATTAAAGGGGTGGTCAAGTGTATATTTAGATTATCTATTATTCTCATTATTAACATTAGTATTTAAAATACAGATCAGAGTGAAATATTTCTCAGTATTAAAGAACTTGCATCTTGTTTGACCTCCTTGATCAATCGTTAATTAGGGGGGCCAAACCCCTCTATAAAAAAATACTGGGCACCAGCAGGTTTGGGATCTGTTGTTTTGGTGTAGTTATTCATAGACTTGTGATTTTCGTACGTTAAAAATTAAAAAGATTCAAATTTTATTACATTAACTTGAGTTGCTGTGCTTCCATAATGAAAAATTACAATTTAGAAAAACTGGAAAGATAAATGTTTTTCGTGCAGAACTGAGGTACAAATTATACTTTTTTGTGTGTGTTGTTTGCATGAGAAAATACATTAATTATCATCTGGTCATTTAATACAGTTAGTTAACTTTAGTTTACAATTAGTTTTTTCTTATTAAATTATTATTTTTAATTTTAAACGGTTATTTTTAAAACATTAGTGTTTGTACTTATGCTGTTACACCGATATACAATATTTGATTTTTTCATTTACTAACTTGAGTAATAGTACTGCCTAAAAATGCAAATTAATTAAAAATGCACAAATTAAACATTTTCATGCAGAAATGCTGTAGAAATGTGCGTATACTTTCATATATTACAGTGTTCAAGTGGTTTCTTTACTTGAGGAAGAGTACTGCCTAAATGCAGAAGATAATAGAAACATGAGCATTTCATAATGTGGGGTCAGTGCGATCACCTACACATGCGTATCCTGACAAACACTTATTCATGATATCAGTTTAGAAATGAGTTGGTATATATCAGCACAAGCCATTTTGGGTCCCGCAAATAACCAGTTCTTGTTTACGAATGCTAATAATGACATTGTGATTTATTTCCATAGGCTGCAGACAGTTTGGCTGTCAAACAAAAGAGGAGAATCTATGACATCACCAATGTCCTGGAAGGCATTGGACTCATTGAAAAAAAGACCAAAAACACCATTCAGTGGAAGTGAGTTCAAAGATTAAGATGTGCCACAAAGTGCTGATGGTACTGACATTGTATTTACGTAAACATAATATTTCTCTAATAATTATGTGCGTTTTTGTAACGTGTGCTTAATTTGCACCATGCATGCTCCTTTGCATCCATCTCCAAAACAGTTGCTTTATCTTGTTTAGGGGCGAGAGTTCAGGCTGCCAACCTCAGGAGGTTCTGGAGCAGGTGGAACTTCTCAAGGCGAATATTGCTGATCTGGAGCTTCAGGAAAGAGAGCTGGACGTGCAAAAAGCATGTCTGCAACAAAGCATCAAACACCTAAATGAAGACCCCTACAGCTGCAGATATCCTTACTATCATTAGGTGTTTCCATTAAGCTTTAAATTATGCAAATTGAAAATACATCTAATGGAAATGTGTCCATTTAGCAAAACTCCAATGTATCGCATAAAAAGCTTTCACGCTTGCAGGCGGTGGGTTTACAGACAAATCATAAAATGAATCTTTTACAAAACTAAAACTTTTTTTTTTTATTACAGGTAACATGGACTACGTAAAAATATTATTTCTTTTTAGTGCGGTAGGCATATGGTCATCCAGAATTTGTTTAAATGTAATTTAAGCTTTTTTTTATGCACAGGTTAGCAATGCAGTAAATATTAACATTTACACCACCATCATACTGTTCGTTTAGATTGCATGACTGTAACAGTAGGATATCATTCTAAACTGAAAAAATGTCTATAAATCCAAAGCAATGTGCCTCTGAAAATAAAAACATTATATATACACAGACATATACACACATACTTGTGCTCAAAATTAATTCAAAACTCAATTATTCAAAAGTCGAAACTTTTATTTCTTTTTTTTTTACTCATACAAACAACTTTGGTGTCATTTTCATTGTATTCACTATTTATTAGTTTTTCATAGATCCTTATGTGCGTTGGCTAAATCTACATATAATCTATCATAGTTTTCATATAAATAAATAAGGCCAAAATATAATGGGAAGTTTCTTATTTGTGTCTGTTCAAAATTAATCATACCCTTTTCACAATCTCAGAAAATGTAAGAAAAAGTCAGTCATGATCTATTGTCAATGCCTGGCAAGAGTTACAAACCCATTTTAAAACAATTGGACATCCATCCCTGTATCAACAGACAAGAATAAATTGCAGATCTTTAGACACATGGATGTTGCTTATATTTGGTCTAATAAAGGGGAAGCATTCCGTCTTAAGAATACCACCCCATCGTTCAAGCACAGCGATGGTTACTTCATGATCTGTGGATGATTCTCTGCCAGTGATACAGGTCACTTACCTAAGATAGATGGTATCCTGAGAAAGGACTACATCAACATACTGCATGAAAAACTGGTGGTGCTGGTACAGATGGCATCCAAATGTACCAACATTGGGAGATGACTAAAAGAGTACTGCACAAGAGGACAAGTAATGGTTCAGGGACAACAACATAATGTTCTGGAGTGGCCTAGTCTAAGCCTTGACCTGAACCTGATTGACAATATGTAGAGAGAGTTCAAGACCAGAGGCCTGTACCATAAAGGTTGATTAGCCTGCTTGTCAGTTAATTTACAGTTTAGTTTGCACCAATCTTGGGTAACAACTTTAATCACTCTTTGTTGCCATAGTATTATAGAGATGCTGAGCTGAGCTACCTTCATGGTACCTAAAGCTCAGAATTGGTGCAAAGTAATCTGAAAATGAACTGGCCAGCCAGCTAATCTGGCTTCATGGTACAGGCCCCTGGGTTTATTCTCAAAATTAAGCCATTAGGCCATTCTAATAGTCAACAAATAGAGGTTTTCACTAAGAGAAGCAGACACACTTACAAAATATCTATAAAGATGTGTGCAAATGTGTAATGGAGACATGCCTAGTGTATGAGCCAGAAGCACTAGTCAATTTTCCCCCCCTTATTCCTGTCGGATATTCCTCCATTTTGGGGTGGGTCTTTAAATGATTGTCAGTCCCAGAAAAATGTCATTGTCAGAGAAGTGCACCTAATTACATGTTGAATGCAGTGCTGGTCCCTGTTTGAATGTGTGTTGTTTATTGCTGGGTATTTGAGTGGCCCTAATCCAGTTTTACCAGTCTCTAATCCAATGTGGCTGATTCTAGAGTTTCATAACCCTCACCCCACCAGTTATTCCTCTCTGGATTTAACTGGTTTAATCATAACTTTAGGCTTTTATCTCAAAACGGAAAATGTTATTGTACTTAACCTAAGACAGCAGTGTGCAAACCTGTTCCTGCAGGCCACTTTACTGTACAGTTTAGCTCCTACTCTAATTCTACACATCTGAACTAGCTAAACTAATGTGTGCACATTTACTTGCCGTTTCTTTTGACCGCAAGTGAACTTCAAAGTACACTTGATGGGGTGTTGATGATAATGATTGTGTCATGACCAACTTCACATCGATTAGAAACTTTGGGATGTTTAAAAATGGATTTGATAACCCTGACCTAAAGGCACATGATGATGAAAAATATACATATATTCATTTACATTCACAAATTAATTCTCCCAAGATTTAAAGCATTGAAATAGTTGTTTATCCTACCCCGTTATGTTAATAACCAAGAATGCATTTTTGCAAGCAATTGCAAATGTTTTTTATTTATTTATTATTATTATTTTATTTATTTATTTATTTTTTTAGTTTTTCCATCACTGTGTCCCTTTTGGGGCTCTGTATCAAGTAGACTTTTCTGACATGAAAATGTGCAAGATGGTTGAAATTTTATTAGCCATTGGTTCAGGTTCCTTAGTCTTGTATACATACAGCTATGTGATGCATGAGGACATCTGTGATGCATTCAGCGGAGACACTCTTCTAGCTGTCATGGCACCATCAGGAACTCAACTAGAGGTCCCAGTGCCTGAAATGGTACGTTACACCAACACCAATGCATGATTTGTTTTTGGAGCAATTTAAAGGTTTAAACTGAAACAAAAAATGAGGTAAATTATTGTGTTTTTTTTCTACATATTTTGTAATGTGATTCTGAAGTATCTTTTTTTTTTTTTGGTCTACAATTTTGACAGGGCCACAATGGTCAAAAGAAGTACCAGGTGAACCTGCGAAGTCACTCAGCTCCCATCCAGGTGATGCTGATAAACAGAGAGACAAGCTGCTCCAAGCCTGTTGTCGTCTCGGTTCCTCCTATAGACGACATTTCCTCCATGCCGACTCCTCCTAGCACTCCAGCGGGGCTGCAGAGGTTCCCCATCTCCTCCATTGATCTCTGTGATCAGAAGCATGGCCCGCTTAAAAGTCCCGCTGCAGATCACCAGCTCACACCATCTTCCACGTCCCCTGATATGCACATGGGTAATGTCTTTGTATCGGCCCTATTACTTACTGTGTGACTGATGTCTGCAATACCAGTCATTGTTCTTTTTGCATGTAAAGATTTGACGAGGAAATATTTCTATTATACTTTTAATATTTATGAATATATACTACTGTTGAGGGTTTGGGATCAGTGTGATGTGTTTTGGAAGTCTCTTGTTTATTTAATAAGTATTTATGAGGATAGCTAGTCTATAGCTGTGAGAGACTGCACTGTATGTAGTTTAAATTAATGACTTTTCTGTCCATATGATATGCAGACCTTACTGTACTGAATAGCACTTTCTGCTTGATCCTGATCTTTAAAAGCAGTTGTTTCATGTGTCATAAAAGGCAATAAAAGGGTGAATGACACATGACAGTTATTACTATTAGAGCAAGTCTTTTTCTATTTTAATATATTATTTTAACATGTAATTTTGTTTCTGTGACGGCAAAGTTAATCTTCTCCTTGTTTTTGTTCTTCTTGTTATTGAAGATATCATCAATAACATATTGCATTATAACACAAGTTCAGAGCAGCAGCATTTGAAACTTAATGTTTCTGTAAGATTATAAATGTTGTGCTGTTTTTTTTCTTTCTTATAAAAAAAAACATCACAGATCCACAATCTTTTAAATGAAAATAATAATATTTTTTTTTCCAAGAATGCAACCCAGAGTCTCCTGCCAGTCAGTGTTTGTTGATGCAGGGCTCTTTAGGAGGTCCTGAAGAACAGCAGAGGGAATTGGGAGGTCAGGATCTGCAGTCTATGCTGGAAGAAATGAGGGATGAGAGAGAAGGTGATCAAGCTAATAAAAGATTATTCCAGAGCATTTATTTATTACATAGCATATAAAATATTAAACTGCTTTTTCTTCTTCCTCTAGGAGTTTCTAACCTTATTGATGAATTGATGTCCTCAGATGGTAAGTTTAAAAAAAAATGTTCTTTATCTGCATTGTTGGCCTTCTGAACGGCCTCTTTGGTCACAAGGAGCTCACTGTTGTGTGCTGTCCTTATCAGTTAATCATATAGCTAGCAGAGTAGATAAATCGTTTTAATATCTCCTAACCAAAGGAGGATGAATTCCCACAGCTGATGGATGGATCCTCTCAAGGCCTTCCTTCTGTGCATGACTTTTTTTATGAGCTCATTTTAGCTGTGAGATGTATAGAAATCGAATCTAAAATCAACTCCTTTTGAGAACTTTAAAAATTTTTTTACTTTCCACTGAAATTCGAGCCAACAACAGCAAAATTATTAATATGATTAAAGTCTTAACTTGCCATTTTTTGTTTTTCACTTTATTATTGTATGTAGGTATGTGTCTATGGATCATATAAGAGACTTCCCATTTTGGTGTCTGCATTAAGTAAAATTAATAAATGTGACTATACACATAGAAAGCAAATTAAATGCAAGTGTATTGTTTACTTTAATATGTCAATGTGAAACATATTTAAGGTAAAAAATTAACAAAATGCTTATTTTAAACCTTTACTTGATAAGAAATAATATCAAATTTTTAACTGATTGTGATAAATTATTATATTTCAAAAGATTAAAAACTTCTTGCTGAAAAATAAGTGGCAAGTTATAGAGATTTAAACTAAAATGCATTTGGTATTTTGAGAAATTTTGATTCTTTAAATGTGTCATTAAATTAATATTGTTCTAAATGTATCTAACAAGATACATTATAAATATTATTTAAACTTGCACTGAATGACGTTTTGGGCGACACGCTGGTGCAGTGGGTAGCACGTTCGCCTCACAGCAAGAAGGTCGCTGATTCGAGCCTTGGCTGGGTCAGTTGGCATTCCTGTGTGGAGTTTGCATGTTCTTCCCGTGTTTGCATGGGTTTCCTCCAGGTGCTCTGGTTTCCCCCACAACTCCAAAGACATGTGGTACAGGTGAATTGGGTATGCTAAAATTGACCGTAATGTATGAGTGTGTGTGTGTGTGTGAATAAATTAGTGTATATGGATGTTTCCCAGTGATGGGTTGCGGCTTGAAGGGCATCTGCTGCATAAAACATATGCTGGATAAGTTGGCGGTTCATTCCGCTGTAGCAACCCCAGATTAATAAAGGGAATAAACCGAAAAGAAAATGAATGAATGAAGTTTTAGTGAGTGTCTTCTGTAACTCATGGTAGAAAAAAAATATAGGATGTTTTTATTTTTGTTTAGGGACAAACATCTTTATTAATATGAAACCAGAACCATTCTAATATTCACCTTATTCTCCGCATACGATCAGGCGCAGTTATTTGAATCTCTTTGACTCGAGACTTCTGAATTCATTTACTTCCATTCATTTTTAGATGTTAAAAACAGCTTGTTATGCAGCTTGATGTGGCGACGCGGTGGAGTAGTAGGTAGTGCTGTCGCCTCACAGCAAGAAGGTCGCTGGTTCGAGCCTTGGCTGGGTCAGTTGGCATTTCTGTGTGGAGTTTGCATGTTCTCCCCCTGTTCGCATGGGTTTTCTCAGAGTGCTCCGGTTTCCCCCACAAGTCCAAAGACATGCGGTACAGGTGAATTGTTTAAGCTAAAATTGTCTGTATTGTGTGAATGAGTGTGTATGAGTGTTCCCCAGTGATAGGTTGCAGCTGGAAGGGCATCCGCTGCGTAAAACATATGCTGGATAAGTTGGCGGTTCATTCCACTGTGGCGACCCTGATTATTAAAGGGACCAAGCTGAAAAGAAAATGAATGAATGAATGCTGCTTGATGTTGCAAACTGATATTTTCTTATTATATTATTCTGCTTTATCTGTTTAGTCATGGACACACTTGTTTGTAGAGCGAGTAGTTTGACCGTTTTCTGCCATTTATTATTCCTAGTCATTTCTCACATAGGCAACTGAATCGGAAGTTCTAAAACAGTCGCAATGACGAGCGCACTTCCACATCGCAGAATAAGGTCAATAGAATAATAATGATTAAAAAAAAAAACTATATTACAGTTATCGTGCTGATGCTTGAAACCGCCTTTTTTGGTCTTTGGACCTATGTGTACTCTATCTATGTCAGGGTTTTCCTGCATAGAAAATTATAGGGCAGCTACCTCCATCAACTTTTGTACCACCTCCACATTTTGAGAAAAATAAGACCAGAGTTCATGGCTACGACAACCCCCAAGTGATGCTCAAGCACTGGTTATGATTAAATTACATTTAATGTTAATCTAGTCTTTTTAAATAAAATTATGTTTTACTTAATAAAATAAGTAAAACATTAAATAATTTTAAATAGTTACAAGAATAATGCAAAATGTGTTTGTTTCAAGTACCAAAAATTTCAGGATTGGGATACCAACTCCCTGTATAATACTGTACACAAGTTTAGAAATTTAGTAATGTATTCTTTTAATAAATGAACTTTTCAGTCAAATCTGTCTTTTTACGTCATAAAGAATCTTTTAAATGCTGATCTTTTAAGCTCTTTAAAAGTAGATTTTCATCTTAAAAAACAAATCCTGGAAAATGTTGTATATTTATCACAAAAAATAAACAGCAGCACAACTATTTGCATTATTGATAATACAAAATGTTTTTAATACGTTAAAAAATTAAATTTATTTCTGCTATGGCAAAGCTGTTTAAAATAATAATATTAGTTCACAGTATTGCCATTTTTACTGTGTTAAAAAATAAATCAAATCAAATCACTTTTATTGTCACATCAGCAGCAGCACGTGTACTATGATGAGTGAAAAGCTTAGCCATGCTCAGCCATGCAGCCTTGATGAGACCCCAAAAAAAAAAAAAAAAAAAAAAAAAAAAACAACCAATCTGTCCTTTGAACAGGAGGACATTATATTTGTATTTCCTGTTTGTTTTTGTACATGTAAATTGGACAAACCGAATAATTTATTTTTTTTTACTCCTGCAGTTTTCCCATTGTTAAGACTGTCACCCAACCCTGGTGTGGACTACAGTTTTAACCTGGATGACAACGAGGGAGTCTGTGACTTGTTTGATGTACAGATTCTTAACTACTAGAACATGATTCGTGCCACACTGATCCACACTTCATTCCCAAAGGACAAACGTAGAGGTAACGAGTTTCTTTCCCCCACTGCCAACGGCTGCATTCCTGCCACACTTGCTGAACCTTGAACTTTGGCTTGCACTCAGTTTCACGTTCATTTACACTTCATCCTTAGCAAGTCTTTAACAGTGTTGTCCTGTCTGCTTTCAACCATGACTAATGTTTCAGAGAAAGAGACAGGAAAGATTGAACCCTCCCACCCAAACTGTAGACTCTATTGTTATTTTGTTTGATACAGTCGTTAGTTTGGTTTCGTTTTTTTTGCATTTTTTTTACCTCACCCATTGTTCCCGATGAGTGATGGTGCATTTCATAGAGGTGAATGGAGGGGAAGTCTGAATGTAATCTGAGGAATTAAAACCACCCAAACATGATACACTTTAAGATTTGGCTGTTCACTTGTTGGAACGTGCCTTAAAACAATCTGTTTTTTCTTATTCATGATACTAAAGTTCTAACCTTTATATTTTTTACCACATATTGCAAGCAGGAGACATGAAAATGAATAATATTATTTAACAGCACACACAACGATTTGAACAGTTTGATTTGTTTCTTAACTATTTAATCAACACTCCACTGTGTATATTTATATTGCGTTTTTGTTTGTCTTTGTTACTGACTGCCATGTTGGAATATCACTGTTGTTCACCTTGTTGTGAAAAGCTGATTTTTGTTTGTTTGTGTAGAGGCAATCCTAACTATTTAAAAAGGGAAATGATTATAAGTGTTTTGTACTATATTGTTCTTTAGAGGACATAAAGCTGCCTTGGATAATCTTTGTTTCTACATTGCATTCCAAGATTGTGCCTTACAGTTTGTAAGTAACTATTTTCTTTGTATAGTTTTCTAATCAAAAGAGCAATGTTTCTTTTTTGTTCTGTTGCACTTTTTTTAACCAAAGTTTTTTATATATATATGTATATATGAAACGCTTGATATTGCTCAAGTATTGTGATCCACTATGTTTGGTGTTGAAAGGTTTGTTTGTAGCACTAAAATATAACACTCATGAAGCATTGTTTTGAGTTGTCTCACCGTCTCTCCATGTATTTATCTGCTTTGAGATTTGTTTTTTCACATACAGCAGATTTAAAATTTGAAGAGGGTTTCATCTGAGTCATTTTTAAACAAAGTTATGACATTACAGACCAGAAGGTGGTAGCAAAAACATAGATGTTTTGGATCAGCAACTTTTCTTTTTTTATGGTGCTTTATGTAAGTGTTTGATTCTTATAAAGCATAAACATACCATAATATGTTTGCAGATATTTAAGAAACATGAAAAGTGAACATACTCGTTTATCTGAAAAACAATGCTGAAGTCAGATATTCTGCTTTGAAAATGCGAGTTACATGCCGGATTGTCTGTCTTTGTTTTGATCATTTAACCCTCTCAATGCTAGTTTAGCCAATTATATTTCACTACACCTGGTTGCCTTGTTGGAAAACCACATATTTTATTCATTCAGTCAGAATGGCTCTCAAAGCATGCGTCTGTGACCGAAATGTGACCTCCCATGGACAGTAGCAGAATCCGAAATGAGACGTGGATTCAGAGTTCCACATGAGATTATTATTCATTCATTCATTTTCTTTTCGGCTTAGTCCGTTTATTAATCAGAGGTTGCCGCAGCGGAATGAACCGCCAACTAATCCAGCATATGTTTTACGCAGCGGATGCCCTTCCAGCTGTAACCCAACACTAGGAAATTCACCTATAGCACATGTCTTTTAAATGTGGGGGAAACCGAAGCACCCGGAGGTAAGCCACGCAAACAAACAAGCGTCATTGAATTATATTGATGTAAGTTTACCTGTTTATTCATATAAACAAAATTAGATTAAATTGTTTCACATCTAGTTTGGTTTGCCTCAGCTCCCCCAAACAATAAAACAACGGAGCTCATAAAAACTGAATAATAAATACAAAAAAAAAATTAAATTAAAAAATTAAATTGAAAATTAAAATATCATCTTGCTAAGACATGTTATTAACTGATAGTGATATTTTATGTTTATAATCATTCTGTTTTAAATCATATCAGCACCAAATTGAATATTTTTGCTCCGCTTAGATTTCTAAATAAATTTATTTCCTCAAGTGTGATTATGGGACAGAAAAGCCTATATGTCTTATTTTTTTAGGATTTAAACTGTTTATCTCCAGTTCTATATGCTTTTCTTTGTTGGAGTATCTTTTGAGAATCAGTTTTACATAGTGAAAGATTTGTTTTGTAAAGATTTGTTTTGATTGTGCAGCTGGAGTTGATACAAAAGAGATTTCACCCTTGTGACCTATTGAAGTGAGCCAAGATTTTTACTGAATGCTAGTCTGCTTCTCCTGAAATTCCTTCAAACATCTTTGATCATTGTGAAACTAGATATTGCAGAACTGTGCCAAAACATTTCAAACTGAAATGGTGCAGATGTGCAAAACAACTAATCAGGCACTATGCTGTTATTACTGCCAAATGAAAAACACCCTATGATTTGAAACACTGAAAGAACACAACCGCGAACATGAGGAGCTTATGTAAACAAGAACATTCTTTTATAATGATGATAGGGTCATAATGCACTTTAATATTTATTTATTATTTTTATTTAGAAGTCTTATCATACAAATGCTTTTTTTGGGTGAATACCTGTTTTCTGTTGTTATTTAGATTATTCAAAGAGAGCTTGATTCCGATTACTCAGTTGTGGTATTAAGTGCTTTGATATTTATTCATATTATCTGCTCTCTATAGAAGTAGTGATTTGGTTTAGGCAAGTCATGCCAGAAATATTGTACAAGTCCAAATTACATGAACGTGCTCATTAGCCTGTAAGTGGGAAAACTTTTCTTTATTCATAATTTTGCGGATGTTTATGTAGAAAAAAAAATACATCGCACACAGTTTTGTAATCATCTTCTCTACTCATAAATTCAAACTTATTGTCAGTCTATCATATTACTTCTCATTCATACTGTACATATACAACTGGTGTGGAAGGCAATCAGGGCCAAAAGTTTTTAAGTTTCATTGTCGACAGAGCTTGATCATGTTAAGGCAGAGCTTTGAACATGTTTTTTTTTTAAATATGTGTGTCCTAACAAACATAGTTAATATGATGTTTGCATATGTACTGTACCATGATGGCACAACTTTTTAAAGGGTTTGTTCACCCAAAACTAAAAGTTATGTTATTATTTACTCATCTTTGTAATGTGTATTTATGTAGCACATTAATCATGTACGGCCATACACCCAAGGCACTTGACAATTATGAGGGGGGGTCTCTCCACACCACCACCACCAGTGTGCAGCATCCACTTGGATAATGCGACGGCAGCCACAGGACAACGGCAATACTGCGCTCGCCACACACCAGCTATACGGGGGTGGAGAGACGGTGGTAGAGCCAATTCGTTGGATGAGGATGATTTGGGGGCCATAATGGTGGAAATGTGGCCAGGACACCGGGGTTACACCCCTACTCTTTACGAAAAGTGCCATGGGATTTTTAATGACCACAGATAGTCAGGACATCGGTTTAACGTCAAATCAAAGTCTGTGCTTACTGACAATATAGTGTTCCCTTCACTATACAGGGGCATTAAGACTCACACAGACCACATGTTGAGTGCCCCCTGCTGGCCTCGCTAACACCCCTTCCAACAGCAACCTAGTTTTCCCTTGTAGTCTCCCATCCAGATACTGACCAGACTCAGCCCTACTTCGCTTCAGTGAGTAACCGGTCTTGGGCTGTAGGGTGATCTGGCTGTGGCATCTTTCTTGTCCCAAACCTGTTTGACTTTCTTTTTTTCTGTTGAACACAAAGAAGATTTGGGAAGAAAAAAAAAAACTAGAAACCTGTAACCTTTGATTTCCTTAATATTGGTTTTTCCCACTATATGGACCTCAGTGATTTCAGGTTTTCAGCTTTTTTTTTTTTCATAATATCATCTTTAATGTTCAGCAGAAGAAAGAAACGTACAGGTTTTGAACCACTTGTGGGTAATTAATATGTGAGGTCATTTTTCATTATTGGGTGAACTATACCTTTTGAAGGTGTCTAATTTCAGTGCATTCCTAAAGTGTGTAAACATGCACAGTTTTACTATGTTGTACCACAATGTGTACCACTTGGATATCCTTTGTGCTTGCATTACCAAATATCATAGTCTTCTGTAACTATGACCAAAGTGACTTAAAAGCACCAAATGCCATGGGTAAATCTTCCCAACTCATAAATTCAAGTCTTTTGAAGAAGTTTGCAACCATCAGACCAATACTAGGTAGAGCTTGTTCTTTCTTTCTTGTGAATTTATTACAAACATACAGAGCTTAACTATGCAGAGGCAGCATTTTGTTTTGTTTCTTTTAGTGTGTCTAACAAAGCACAGACTGATCATGTTAAGGTGGCAATGTTGAGTATCTCTAGTTTATGCCTAAATGCAATTTGACCATGTCGAGGTTGCAATTTATATGGAAGTCGATACAGTATAACGTCTGACATTTTCTTGTTGTGCTTGCTGACAACTGTGCATGTTGAAAAATCCAATTTCATGCATTTCATTAAAAGATTTATGGCCCTGATTGCCTTTCGTATCTTATCAATTTTCTCGAAAGACAAAAAATCTGACATTTGCGTATGTCCATGCCAATGTACCATTATGGTATGCTCTCCAAATAAACATGGTGTCTTGTACTGTGTGTCTGTCCCAGCGTGCTATGACTTGAATGAACCATCAATCCACACAAGTCCATGTCTCTCATATCACTCCGCAGAGCTTGATCTTTGTTGTTCTTTCGATACCAACTCAGCTGTTGACATCTTGCGTCTCAGCAGTTACTTAAGAATTTACTCTTCTAGTCAAAATGCACCAAAACAAAGCCCCATTCTGTCACTTGTGTACACATTTCCAAAGCTGCAGATGGTGCAAATCCTCCATAGTCTGGTAAACATCTACAACTCTTCATTCCTAATGCTCAAATGGAGAAAGTGCTGGTGTCTCGGGAGTGCGAATGAGAATTCAATGAAATATTCACTTCCTGTTGCTCCCTCGCATGTGCCAACCTCCTTCCTCTGTCTCCAAAGTCTTTGGCACACTTCAAAACATGCTGTCTGAAGGAGGAACCAGCGAAAGTATACACAATAGGATTTAGACAGCAATGCGTTAGTGCCAAGCTCTCTGTGATCTGAGTAGCCCAATCCAGCTTTTTACTAACCCCACAGTGAGTGACAAATGTATACATGATATCTAAAGCCCGACAGAACTTGACCACATTGTAGGGCAACTGTGTGACCAGGAAAACTCCCACCATCGCCAGCAAAACACGAATGTACCGCCACTTTCTTCCACTTTCTATCCTCTGGGAGCTTCAGCAGGGTTTGGCCCACACGGATGTAGCAGAACAACATCACTAATAAAGGTAGCAGAAAGCTAATCACTACCTCCACCACTTCCAAACTAGCTTTAGCCCTGAGCGCCATGTCTGATGGATACATCGCAAGGCAGCTTTTTTTATGAGGGAGTTCTCTGACGGTTGAAAACACCAAATCAGGGATGCCGAGAAGAAACGCAGCCATCCAAACCACCACACAGAGTTTTCCACAATGCTTCTTTTGAAAAACACGTCCAAGGCCTTGGTTTCTGGAACCCACTGATAATGCCAAGTACCGATCCATGCTGATGTAGGCCAAAAGCATCATGCTACAGGTGAAGTTGATGGTGTACAGACCAGATACAAGTTTACAGATTGTTATTCCGAGCTGCCATCCATGGACGGCATCGGCTGCCCAAAAGGGTAACGTTAGGAGCAAGAGAAGGTCTGCGACTGCCAGGTGGAGTATAAATGTGTCAGTCATTGTTTTCAGTTGCTTGCAGTATGCATAGACTGCCACAATCAGAGCGTTGCCTGCTAAACCAATCACTAGAGATAAGCCAAAAAACAGCTGGGAGGAAGATTCTTGCAAAGGAGCGAACGTCGCCTTTCTCGCAGATGGTCTGATAGTCATCATAGCTGAAGTTAGAGCTGCTGTTTTCATACTCCGGGTAATCGTAGTAATGCTCCTCAGAGTTCTCCATTCTCTGAAAATGAAAGCAAAGATTAATGGAGTGTTTAAACATTCAAAAAATGCAAGTTCTTGATCTGTCTTCGACTAATCATTTTACCTCATGGATGTACAGAAAGACCTTAGAGCAGGGGTGTCCAAACTTGGTCCTGGAGGGCCGGTGTCCTGGAGAGTTTAGGTCCAACCCTAATTAAACGCGCCTGAATCAGCTAATCAAGCTCTTACTAGATATACTAGAAACTTCCTGGCAGGTGTGTTGAAGCAAGTTGGAGCTAAACTCAGCAGGACACCGGCCCTCCAGGACCGAGTTTGGACACCCCTGCCTTAGAGGCTAAAGCAAAGCATTTAGCTATACAGTGCAGTTGGGAAACTGACTGTCAACTAGAAGAGGGTGTCACAGACTGGGAAAGAGTATGGCAGAACATTTTTTCATTAATTTTTTTTTTCTTTTCGGCTTAGTCCCTTTATTAATCTGGGGTCGCCACAGCAAAATGAACCGCCAACTTATCCAGCATATATCCAGCGTATGCCCTTCCAGCTGCAACCCAGCACTAGGAAACACCCATACACTCTTGCATTCACACATGTCCACTACTGACAATTTAGCTTACCCAATTCACCTGTACTGCATGTCTTTGGACTGTGGGGGAAACTGAAGCACCCGGACGAAAACCCACGTGAACACGGGGAGAACATGCAAACTCCACACAGAAATGCCAACTGACCCAGCCAGGGGTCGAACCAGCGACCTTCTTGCTGTGAGCCGATTGTGCTACCCACTGCGCCATCGGGATGCCCTCAGAACATTTTTACTTCATCTAAAAACCCCAATCACCAATTGATTCACTATATCTTTTGTCACGGAACGTACTGGACCCCACTCAATAGACATCGTATCAATGCCTCCTTTAGTCCTCTCTGTGATAAATGTCCGGAACTTGGATCTTTTTTTCATATGATGTGGGAATGTGGAAAATATTTGGATACAAAAATTTTGGAATGAGGTCTGTGTTTCTTATCTAAAATTATTGAATATCTTGTACCGGTGAATCCATCCATTCTATTAGTGAGCGATTGATTCTACGTTGAATCTAACCAAGCTACAAAAAGCTGTTTGGCTGGCTGGCTTAACTTCTGCAAAAAACTACTAACCAACATTGGCTACCTCCACATAATTTGGACAGGTAGAAGTGGTTGGTATAACTTCAGGACATTATAATGTTGAAATTATCCACAGCTCGAGTGAACTTGGTATAAGTGAGTACATTTAAAGATCTGGACTTCAGCTGCTGACAAAATTTCCATGTTTATTGCACAAAGCAATTATCAGGATCCAGAATGATTGCCTTTTTTTGTGTAATTGATACTTGACACTGTACTTTGTTTTTGTTTTTTGTTTTTTATTCGTTGGATACTCCAGTTTAAAGAGACTGCAGCTTAAAGGTGTGGAGTAGTTGAATTGATATATTTCATTATATTGTTTTTCAGATGTATGTTTTGTGAACAATAATAAAATAAATAAAAATACAATAAAAATGGTGAGAATTAAAAAAAAAAAAGCAAGTACTGATACAGTTGAAAAACATATGGTTGCCAGACGGGATGTTTTACTGCCTCAGGCATGTAACAGTCATTCCAAACATTCCCAATCTTTATTATCAAATGCCCTTTTTATGCATGCTTCAAATCACAGATAAACTGAAAGAAGAGATGCATATCAGTTAAATGTTGTAAACACTCCCAAGGTTTCCTGTGCAAGCCTATTTGCTAGAAGTTACATGTTTTCTTATTAAAACCACCTTTCATGTTTATTTTCGCTATTTGTCTCAATGCATTGCCAATGATTCTTAACATTTTCAATTACTTTCCAAATCAGTTTAATGTAACGTGACTTATTTAAAGACTATAAATGTGTTTTATTTCACACTCATCTACGAAATTAAAAACCAAGAGGTATTTTCAAATAGCAGATATGCACGTTTTAACGGTTCATTATTGTTTATCCTAATGTTCACACAATTGCTTTCTTTTGTTTAAGACTTATCTGCCAAACTGCATGCTATTTCACCAGCTAACATCTGGATCCTATTAAACTTCTACTTAAAAACAAAATAATCTTCTAAAATTGAAAATGCCATGCCTTTCTTACCTGCGAAAAGTTTGAAGCTTTGCCTGAAGGCAGAGTGGGAATCGTTTCTGTCTGCTCTTCCTGTAAAACAGTCTGTTTACTGTGACTCATACATGGGTTTGACTCCCACACCTCACCATACACTCAGCCTATCTCTGATTTTAAGTACGTTTGCAACAAACATGCACCGCAAACATGCCCTCTAAGAAGTCCTACAGACTGGTTGCACACTATTAGACTGCACATGAGATAAAAACTGTAATGCATAGCAGGTTCAACTGAAACAGGCGGTCATTTTATAATCAAAATTGAATGTGTATGCACTTATTTCATGCACATTTTTTTATTTCTTTAAAGGGCACTATTATATTATAAGGGGTTACTATTTACCCCATTTTTCAAGATTTAGTTAAGTCTTTTGTGTCTGCAGAATGTCTCCATAAAGTTTCAGCTCAAAACACCCATCAGATTATTTATTATACCTTTCAGAATATTGGATTTTTCTGCTCTGAACACAATGTAGCTGTTTTGTTGCCTGTGCCTTTAATGCTAGTTTTCTCTGCCCACCGTTCCCACGTGCCTGTCAGAGTGTGCCCTAATCTCCGCCTCGGCTGTGTCAGATAAACAGCACAGTGACAGACATGAAGGAAGCAGATCTCACTTAACGTTTTTGAAAAATACTACAGTAAGAACTTTCCCAATGATTATTTGATGTATTTGTTGTGGAGGTAATTTAAGCCTTTCTGCAACATTGAGTCACACACAAATGTCATCACAAAGTGATTGAGGTGTCTTGACATACGGCTGTGGTGATAAAGTAAAGACAGTAAAATCGCTGTTATTCATTACAAACATGCACTGTTTTAAATACATTTTAAACTTGTAAAACTCATTCTTGATCACATTTGATGATGATTGATGATCACAGAGAGCTGAACAGATCTTTAAATCCCATTTGCTTTGCACACGTCCTGTTTTGTTGATATGATTATACATGTTACTACAGAGACATGTTAATATGGGGCTGTCAGTCTATTCGGTGGGCGGGGAAAACCACACTCTTACGTCACGTTCAGAGCTTAAATTGTGAATTGTCAGGTCCCGGAACAGATCGGCGTAACGGATCCGGCAATGTTAAAACCAATCACTAGAGATAAGAGCGGTTGAAGGGTGTCGTGGACGAAAGTGAGTGGGGCGGAGGTGGGTGGGGGAGTTGCGGAAAAAAGCGAAAGTGAACACCGGACGGGGGAGAAGGGCGATTGAGGAGGAGGATCGGTAAAATGAGGTGCCGGATCAGATTCAGAGGTTCCGGATCCGGCGTGTTCCGGCACAAATTAAGCCCTGGTCACGTTGCGGTGGGCCTCAAAATGGGAGGGATTTGGATCCTATTTTAACATCAGGAAAATTTTTAAAAAGAGGCTAATTGTGTTTCTATCACTCCAGTATGGACTGTGGACACACTGTACCTACACACAGTTTTATCATAGGTGCCCTTTAAAGTTTATAATAATAATAATGATGATGTTTTTTATTCACGTTTAACTTATGCACATTTTTTTTCTTAAATTTATTTTATAATGTAAAAATGTAAATTATTCCTACTTGTGTAAAATTATGCTTCAATTTTACTGAAAAATACGATCTTGAATTGTTGTAGTCTAAGAACTGCACAATTTGATTTTTTCTTTGCTTTGGTCAGGAAAATTGAAAATCAATTAATTAATTTTTCTCCCCAACTTAACAATATTGGTTTGTCTAATAAATGAACGTGTGTTTTATATTTTACAGAAATCTTCTAAATTATATTTCAATCTATCTTCTTCCTGATTTTGAGCTTCAGGTTGTTGATTTCATTTCGACATTTACATTTAATCATTTAGCAGTTGTTTTTTTCTAAAGTGACTTACAAATTAGGATAAAAAGAAACCTTTCAAATCATCAGATTATAATTAATGATATACTCTATAATTGCCATTAGAAGACCTAGTTAGTTTAGATTATTTATTTATTTTATGTATGTATTTGTATTATTTGGGGGAAAGCCTTTATAAGTAGTCTAAAATCTGCACTGCTTCCATAGATATCTGTGTGGGTGCACTTGTTTGTTTTGCATGGTCGCTTGTGGTTGATATTTGTTGCTCAGTGTGAATGCAGTGGTTCTGCACAAAGGCCAAGCGTGATTTCAAAACGTTTACCAGCTCATTTTAGATGCTTGAATAACCACCAAGTTCAATGGCAAGGAAATAGTTTCGAGTTATTATGAAGGATTATGCTGGTAGGAAAGAAAGGGTGTTGCTTTGCTTTCGACCGCCAATGTGTTTTGACAAGTTGGCAAGAAACATATTATTTCCTACGCCTTATTAAAACTAACAACTTCTCTGGCACATTTAAACTGGCAGAACTACTCAAACACAAAAGAGGAGTAATAGTTATGTCGTTTTTGTCAACAGTGTCATTCTTTCACGCAGTAGAACTGTCAAACCTCTACAGAAAGCCGTTCTTTGTCTACAGTTTCCACTCGCTCCACACAATAAAAGAGTGATATTTAAGAAATGCTTTATTGTTAATATAAGATAAAAATCAACAGGCATCAATTAACATCGTGTTACAAAAAAAAGAAAAAGAAAAAGCCAAGCCAGGGCTCGAGTGCTCCTCTCGAAGATAAATGCTGCCGCCTAGTGTCCACTTCTAGCTTTACAGAATCCAGCAAATGCATTTGCTTAGAAAAGATGGCTATAGAAAGATAAATCAATACTTTCAAAAGCATAACCTGCGGCTTACACACTATTTTTGATATATGGTGTTGTGTCTTTGTACAGTTTCTTATTCAGGGAACCTGTAATGAGAGAGCAGAAACTGTTATACCTAGTAGCTTTTTCTTATTTTGTAAATGTGTTGCAATATGTTTCACCTGTGAAAAGCACTGGATGCATTTCATGCTTGAACCTTTTGGTCAGGGTCTTTTCCCTCCAGCAGTCTCCTCTCTTTTGGCACGGACAGTCTGCTGCAGATTTAAAGTAGGAGTTCAGTGTTAAGCAATTTAATGTTTGTTTGTTTATTTGACCCAAAATTGCCATTATTGTGTTTAAATCAATGGTTTAAATGGCATGTTGATGGAGATCAGTGAATTGGATTTACCTTGTCTGGTCTACTGCTTCCTAAAAGGCTGAATTGTCCAGGACGTGGTTTTTTCCGTTTGTTAATTTTGGTGTTCTCCTGCCTCTTGACGCGGAGGTTGATGTCTGACTGAGATTTTAGAGTAAAGCAAGTTAGTACTTTTAGAATATGAAATCATTTTACTGGAGAAGTGTGTCTTGATAATGGTTTATAACTGTACATTTTGCATTAAGATTATTTCTCGCAGTGAGGCTACATTGAAAAAAAAAAAATAAAAAATATTATGAAATGTTATTTCAATTTCAAATATCTGTTATGGGTTTCAAAATGTAATTTATTCTTGTGACACAAAGCTGAATTTTTTGCATCATTACCCCAGTGTTTAGTGTCACATCCTTCAGAAATCACTATAATATGCTGATTTGGTGCTCTGTTATTGGCACTCTATCATTAATAACGGTATTTATAGAATTGTTGATAACATTTTTCAGGGTTTTTGAGTAATATAAAGTTAACAATTTATTTGAAAAGCTTTTGTAATGTTATAAATCTATATACTTTCACTTTTGATCAGTTTAGTGTGTCCTTAATAAATATTTTTAGAATAACTTTTTTAAGAGTAATATATAATAGTTTCCTCAAATATGAGCTTAATATAGGAATGCATCAAATTTTAATCTAATATAATACAGATTCAAATTCATAATCATATACAGTTGAGGTCATAATTATTAGTCCTCCTGTGAATTGTTTTTCTTTTTCAAACATTTCCCAAAGGATGTACACCGAACACAGAATTTTTCCTATAATATATTTTCTTCTGGAGAAAGTCTTTGTTTTATTACGGCTAGAATAAAAGCAGTTTTTCCTTTTTTTAAAACCATTTTAAGGTCAATATTATTAGCTCTCTTAAGCAATAATTTATTGTCGATAGTCTACAGAACAAACCATCGTTATACAATGACTTGGCTAATTAACTTAGTTAAGCCTTTAAATTGCACTTTAAGCTGAATACTATTATCTTGAAAAATATCTAGTAAAATATTATGTACTGACATGTATCATGTCAGATATATATCAAATATAAAATAAATCAGTTATTAGAAATTGGTTATTAAGACTATGATGTTTTAGAAATGTGTTGAAAAAGAAATCTTATTTCTGTTAAACAGAAATGGGGGGGGGATATACAATAATTCAGGAGGGCTAATAATTCTGACTTTAACTGTATGTATGATCTAAAGCATATATAACAAAATTGCTGTTTTTACTTGTTAAATATTTTAATGTATCATTTATTTTTACCTTGGGCCTCCATTGTCTCGTAAAATGGAATATTTTCCTGAATGTGGACGTTTTCGCTTCACAGGTTTGCCATTTTCCTTTAGATCATAAAAATAAAAAAATGTAACTTTTTTTTCTGGTGACACATTTCTCTGCTTGATTGATCTCTGCTTTGGGTAACAATTATGATCACAGATAGAGCTGCCTGCAAGCTGCAGATTATATATTTTGACAGATCTTTAAAAAGGATATTTTCTTAAGTAATACTGACATTTAAGTAGTAACCTAGGAAAGACTATCATCATCCAAAGCCCTGTAATCTTTATTAGATTATGAAACAGCAGCAGCTAGAAAAAAATCATCTCATAAGATTTTGCTAAAGTGACAGGACACTTACAGTCTTTGACGCAACAACTGACTTTTTTTCATTTTTCTCCTCAGTCTGTCGTCGCACTCTGTACATCTTAAAGAAAACATTGTTAAAAGACTTATTAAAAAATATCTAATAACACAGGCAGAAAAAACTGTGTCTGTTCAAGCAGAGCTTCCAAATATCTGCAGAATAGATGCGTGGACATAATGTTCATACAACTGAGCTAAAGTCATAGTTATGAGAGGACATGTAGCTCTTTTCAGAGCGCTCAGTATGGTTTTGTTTATCAATACCTCCATCAAAAATGCTCAGTTGCTAATTAATGATAGTATTTAAAACATAATTTCTACTAAAATTATCTTAATTTCAAATATGATATCAAATAAGCAATTGGTGCTATCAGTCACTTTGCATAAAAACAAAAAGAAAAATACTCATAAATGTCCTTCTCCTCCAGTATGACTGAGCTCAGTTGAAGCACTGCCAGTTGAATTCACCCCTCACCTGAAGCTGAGGAATATCCTCCTCATCAAACGCTATTGGCGGGTCCATGCTTATTCCACCATCGATTTCTTCTCCATGAAGACTGGAGATGAGCAGGCTGAGACACAGCAGCCCTAGTTGCACACACACCTTCATCCTGTTGCTTTTCTGCAGACCAGACGCACTTCATCTCCTCTTTATACTCGCATTTAATCACTACCAGATGTCCTAAAAAGGGGCAGTAACACATTTGCCCTGATGAAAACATTTTGAAACAGCATTCAACAAATAACTTTGCTTAGGTATGCAATGAGTTTCTGTCTACTGGCAGATTTATCATCCGTGTGTGATTTGTTTGGCCAAGGGGCAAAGAGAGGGGTCAATGTATCTCATAAGGCTCTTATTATCGCGGTTTATCATCCAGCTTTCAGTTGTGCTATTGATTTATAACTTTGTTTGCAGTCGATGATATCCATTTCATGAAATGTATAAATTTGATAATAAAAAGTGATTGAAAAGAAGAGGGTCTTTCTCTGTGGACCGAGAAAGAGTGAGGTAGGGAAAGTTTGTTACTCTTTCCAAACCAGCTGACTGGATTTATGCATGTGATAAAGCTTAAGTCTGAAAAAGTTGAAGCATTTGCTTTCCTCACAGCCTTAATATGCGGATCAGTTGACAGAACTAGAAGGAAATTAAGAAATATCTAAAAATTCATAGCATATAAAATAATGAAGCAAGAGAACATTATTGTTTGCAGGATCAGCATCAGCAAAAAAATTTTTGGGGTGGGGGCTCTGTTTTACTGTTAGGCGGCTTTTGGATGATCGAATCACAGGTACAGTAGATGGAGACACATTCCCATTTACACAATTCAAACTCAACTTGTGCTTTTTGCAGGGCCTCAAGTAAAAAATGGCAGGAAAAGGCAGAGGTGTTGAACAGGCTGGAGAGTCAGGTGAAGCGAACGAAGGAGGCTTTTGATTGCAAGGAGAAAACCTTGATCGAGGAAAGAGACAAGGCTTCACAAGCACACAGGTACTGTATGAGATGGGCTGCTGGTTTTAATATACCAATGGAGAACAGATTTTTAGACATTTAAACCGGTTTTTTGTTTTATTAGAGTGGCAGTGGAGAAGCTTCACTGTGTGGACGATGCCTTTCGTAGACAACTGGAGTCTCTGCAAGCGTCACATCAGGCGGAACTACTGAGACTTGCAAATGACAAACAGAAACAGATAGAAAAAGCCAATCAGAAGGTATCACTGCCAAATATAGTATATATTTATTATATTTTTGTTTATATTGCTACATTTGTGTAAACTGTGTATGTGCCATTATTATATTTTTAATATTACATTTTATCATTTATTTATTTAGGATTTATAATTTTTAATGTATGCTAATAAAATGTTATAATTAAAAACATTATACAAATGAAAGTTTATTAAAGAAATGTCACTATAAAACTATTGAACTAAAGTATTTTAATAACATTTTTCATTTCTAAAATTAAAGGAAACCTTTAAGTGCAAATTGCTTCAACTATCCACTAATTGAGTCTCCTGATGAAGAGTAAACTAGTGCTTTTTTTAAGTATATTTTTTAACCACAGGTTCTGCAGGTGGAGGAGGAAATGCGCCAGCTGCTTGAGGAAACTGAGAGTAATAAAAGGGTAATGGAAGAGAAATGAGACGCCTCACACAATTGCTAAAAGACTTTTAACACTATCCGTTACAAACCTAAGACAAAAATGCTTGGAAGAAAAAAGACTTTTGTCACCTGTACTGTGCAAACAGGAACATAGCCTGAAATGAGACTGTGCTTCTGAGTGTTCAGCCTTTTGTGTTTAGCTGTTTTAATGGCTTTTTACTTCCATTTTCTTTCAAAGAAAACTGGTGTAGCTGTGAAATGTCTGTCTTTTAATGACAAAATACAAAACATTAGTAAGCTATTTTTGTAGAACTGTACATTGAGCATACAGTATCATATAATGCACGTTTTTTACATACATGCCTTTTTGTTTATTTTTTATTAAATTATAAATAATTTGTTATTCATTGTACTGTGTGTTCTTTTTAATTCATTAGTTAACTAATTATTTATTTAATTTTATTTTTCAAACATACAACTCTCAAAGTGCTGAAGTGGGTCAAATCTCTGTACCAGGGTTTGCAAGAGAATGCACAGAATTTGGTCTGAAAATTTGGAGAAAATAAAAATGTAAATAAATTAAAATATTAAAAATAATTAATTAAAAAAAAAACAAATAAATAATAACATTGAAATAAATAATAATGAATAATTAACTTTTTATTGAAACTTTTTACGAAAAATATATAAATGCACATTGGCAGAAAAATAAGCAAATTTTGTGATGTCAGTAATTTGATTAAATAAAACAAATATATTAGATTAAAAGAAATAATAGATTATATTCAAATAAATAATAAAATTTATTATTATCATTATTATTATTAAATATTATTAATTGTGTCCTTGTGAATTGGATAGCATTTTTAAATAAAAAGAATTAATAAAATTTCAAAACATTTGGACAAAAGTCTGAACCAGGGGTCTTCAACCTGAGCACTGCAAGGGAGTTTCATTTTAAAAAAGAAAAATTTAAATGTGAATGAATAAAACATGATTAATATAAACTACTAAATAATCAAACTTTTTTATTGTTAGAATTTTTATGATAAACACATTCACATAAAAGTGTTAAAAACTGGATTTAACTAGATTTATTCTAAAAATAAATACACATATAATTAAATAAGATTCATATAATCCCAATTCATATTAAAATAAAATTATACAATACATTAAGAGACATATGACTAAAAATAAGCACAAATTTTATTAAAATTAGTAAAATAAAAAATGTAAAGAAATAATATGTAAACTAATAATACATAAACTACAATAATCTGCAGGAAAAAATGTAATAATGTGACATTACAAAATTGCAGGTAATATTTTTGACCAAATTATAATAGAAAACGTGTTAATTGAATGAACGTTACCGGTATATTTAGGACTTGTGGATCTTATTTGGGTTTTCGTGTCTTATAAAAAAATGCTCTGGCCAAACGCTCAAGCGAAGACGTTGTCATAGTAACTGTAATCCAACGTCATTTCCTTTGATTTAAAAAGCCTCGAGCCATCAGCAGTAGAAGTGTAGCCTGAGGTAAAGAAGTGTTAGAAATGAATTCTGCTCCCCCTCACCGCCACCAGCCGAACTGAGGTCCACCTCCACACGGGACAAAGAGGCCGTTTTTTGTCTCACCTCAGTAACACCGGGCGTTTGGATGTTATGGCCGAGTCGAACAGCGCGAGTTTCCCTCACTCGACACCGAACGGGTCCAGTCGCCACGAGAAGAGTTTGGGTCTCCTCACAGTCAAGTTCGTCACCCTGCTCCAGGAGGCCAAAGACGGGGTGCTCGACCTCAAAGTGGTGGGTTACAAACACATTTACGAGCCGAATGAATGAATGAGTGACGAGAATGAATGAAAGTCGGCAGGTTGTTGAGTTCAGTCAGGACGTACACAAAGAAACTCTTTCACCTGAGTGAACTTTCGCCGTCAACTGAGGCGTTTACTAATAGAGATATGCAGAAACATTAAAGCTCTGGTTCGAGGTTGATTAAAAGTGTTAAATGAAAGATCGAAATGGCGTGTCATTGTGTCAGGGGGTTTTGTACAGAAACCCATGTTTCTCACACAGCAGGTGTTTGTTACCTGACGCTTGAGGCAGCAGAGGCGCAACATGTAAATACATTAGAGAAAATGCTACTAAGTTTAACACCTGTTACTTTCCTCCAAAATGTACTAAATAAGGCACCTAAAAAAAGAGTTTTTTTTTTTTGCAAGTCTGTTTGTATGTACAAATGGGAGGTGCTTGACTGCGAATTATACATTGACAATAAGAGGGGTCAGCTGTTTGGGTTAGTTTGTGCAATACATACTTCAGTCATTTGTGTATTTATTTTTAATTACATCTAGTTTGTTAATAAAACGTATTTCAGTTTTCAGTGTTTTAAGGGATATTTAGTGTATTCTGACCTACAGTATTCCCTGATTTGCTATTTCAAATGTTACTGTAGGTTAAACTACAAACTGCATCTAATTTTATTTTATTTTCAGGCTAAATATAGATACAAACACCTATTTTACGAGAATACAAAGTTTTGTGAACATGATGTCTATTGGTGCTCTAGATCTGCCGCTTTCACACTTTTTCTCAAATAGACTGATTGGAGCAATTATGCATTAACAATGGTTTGAACCATTAAAGGGGTGGTCAAGTGTATATTTAGATTATCTATTATTCTCATTATTAACATTAGTATTTAAAATACAGATCAGAGTGAAATATTTCTCAGTATTAAAGAACTTGCATCTTGTTTGACCTCCTTGATCAATCGTTAATTAGGGGGGCCAAACCCCTCTATAAAAAAATACTGGGCACCAGCAGGTTTGGGATCTGTTGTTTTGGTGTAGTTATTCATAGACTTGTGATTTTGTACATTAAAATTAAAAAGATTCAAATTTATTACATTAACTTGAGTTGCTGTGCTTCCATAATGAAAAATTACAATTTAGAAAACTGAAAGATAAAGGTTTTTCGTGCAGACTGAGGTACAAATTATACTTTTTTGTTGTGTGTTGTTGCATGAGAAAATACATTAATTATCAGTCTGGTCCATTTAATACAGTTAGTTAACTTTAGTTTACAATGTTTTTTCTCTATTAAATTATTATTTTTAATTTTAAAACGGTTATTTTAAAACATTAGTGTTTGTAACTTATGCTGTGACCCGATATACAATATTTGATTTCTTCATTACTAACTTGAGTATAGTATCTGCCTAAAAATGCAATTAATTAAAATATGCACAAATTAAACATTTTCATGCAGAAATGCTGTAGAAATGTTGCGTATACTTTCATATATTACAGTGTTCAAGTGTTTCTTTACTTGAGGAAGAGTACTGCCTAAAATGCAGAAGGATAATAGAACATGAGCATTTCATAATGTGGGGGTCAGTGCGATCACCTACACATGCGTATCCTGACAATACACTTATTCATGATATCTAGTTTAGAAATGATGTTGTATATATCAGCACAAGCCATTTGGGTCCCGCAAATAACCAGTTTCTTGTTTACGAATGCTAATAATGACATTGTGATTTATTTCCATAGCTGCAGGACAGTTTGGCTGTCAAACAAAGAGGAGAATCTATGACCTCACCAATGTCCAGGGAAGGCAGTGGACTCATTGAAAAAAAGACCAAAAACACCATTCATGTGGAGTGAGTTCAAAGATTAAGATGTGCACAAATTGCTGATGGTACTGACATTGTATTTACGTAAACATAATATTCTCTAATAATTATGTGCGTTTTTGTAACGTGTGCTTAATTTGCACCATGCATGCTCCTTTGCATCCATCTCCAAAACATTTGCTTAATCTTGTTTAGGGCGAGTAGTTCAGGGCTGCCAGCCTCAGGAGGTTCTGGAGCAGTGGATACTTCTCAAGGCGAATATTGCTGAGCTGGAGCTTCAGGAAAGAGAGCTGGACGTGCAAAAAGCATGTCTGCAACAAAGCATCAAACACCTAAATGAAGACCCCTACAGCTGCAGATATCCTTACAGTCATTAGGTGTTTCCATTTAGGCTTTTAAATTATGCAATTGAAAAATACATCTAATGGAAATGTGTCCATTTAGCAAAACTCCAATATATCGCATAAAAAGCTTTTTCACGCTTGCAGGCGGTGGGTTTTCAGACAAATCATAAAATAATCTTTTACAAACTGAAACTTTTTTAATTACAGTTAACATGGACTACGTAAAATTATTAATCCTTTATAGTGTGGTAGGCATATGCGTCATCCGGAATTTGTTTAAATGTAATTTAAACAACAAGTTCATACAGGGTTTTTTTTATGCACAGGTTAGCAATGCAATAAATATTCACATTTACGCCACCATCGTACTGTTCGTTTAGATTGCACAACTGTAACAGTAGGAAATTCCATTCTAAACTGAAAAAATGTCTATAATCCAAAGCAATGTGCCTCTGAAAATAAAAACATTATATATACACAAACATATAAACACATACTTGTGCTCAAAATTCTTCAAATTCAATTATTCAAATGTCAACTTTTATTTAATTTTTTTACTCATCCGAACAACTTTGGTGTCATTTCATTGTATTCACTATTTATTAGTTTTACAAAGATCCTTATGTGCGTTGGCCTAAATCTACATATAATCTATCATAGTTTTCATATAAATAAATAAGGCCAAAAATAATGGGAAGTTTCTATTTGTGTCTGTTCAAAATAATCATACCCTATTCACAATCTCAGGAAATATAAGAAAAGTCATTCATCATGATCTATTGTCAATGCCTGGCAAGAGTTACAAACCCATTTTTAAAACAATTGGACATCCCTGTATCAACAGACAAGAATAAATTGCAGATCTTTAGACACATGGATGTTGCTTATATTTGGTCTAATAAAGGGGAAGCATTCCGCTCTTAAGAATACCACCCCATCGTTCAAGCACAGCGATGGTTACTTCATGATCTGTGGATGATTCTCTGCCAGTGAACAGGTCACTTACCTAAGATAGATGGTATCCTGAGAAAGGACTACATCAACATACTGCATGAAAAAACTGGTGGTGCTGGTACAGATGCATCCAAATGTACCAACAGTGGGAGATGACTAAAAGAGTACTGCACAAGAGGATAAGTAATGGTTCAGGGACAACAACATTAATGTTCTGGAGTGGCCTAGTCTAAGCCTTGACCTGAACCTGATTGACAATATGTAGAGAGAGTTCAAGACCAGAGGCCTGTACCATAAAGGTTGATTAGCTGCTTGTCAGTTAATTTACAGTTTAGTTTGCACCAATCTTGGGGAACAACTTTAATCACTCTTTGTTGCCATAGTATTATGGAGATGCTGAGGTGAGCTACCTTCATGGTACCTAAAGCTCAGAATTGGTGCAAAGTAATCTGAAAATGAACTGGCCAGCCAGCTAATCTGGCTTCATGGTACAGGCCCCTGGGTTTATTCTCAAAATTAAGCCATTAGGCCATTCTAATAGTCAACAAATAGAGGTTTTCACTAAGAGAAGCAGACACTTGCACTTACAAAATATCTATAAAGATGTGTGCAAATGTGTAATGGAGACATGCCTAGTGTATGAGCCAAAGCACTAGTCAATTTTCCCCCCTTATTCCTGTCTGATATTCCTCCATTTTAGGGTGGGTCTTCAAATGATTGTCAGTCCCAGAAAATGTCATTGTCAGAGAAGTGCACCTAATTACATGTTGAATGCAGTGCTGGTCCCTGTTTGAATGTGTGTTGTTTATTGCTGGGTATTTGAGTGGCCCTAATCCAGTTTTACCAGTCTCTAATCCAATGTGGTTGATTCTAGAGTTTCATAACCCTCACCCCACCAGTTATTCCTCTCTGGATTTAACTGGTTTAATCATAACTTTAGGCTTTTATCTCAAAACGGAAAATGTTATTGTACTTGACCTAAGACAGCAGTGTGCAAACCTGTTCCTGCAGGCCACTGTACTGTACAGTTTAGCTCCTACTCTAATTCTACACATCTGAACTAGCTAAACTAATGTGTGCACATTTACTTGCCGTTTCTTTTGACCGCAAGTGAACTTCAAAGTACACTTGATGGGGTGTTGATGATAATGATTGTGTCATGACCAACTTCACATCGATTAGAAACTTTGGATGTTTAAAAATGGATTTGATAACCCTGACCTAAAGGCACATGATGATGAAAAATATACATATATTCATTTACATTCACAAATTATTCTCCCAAGATTTAAAGCATTGAAATAGTTGTTTATCCTACCCCGTTATGTTAATAACCAAGAATGCATTTTTGCAAGCAATTGCAAATGTTTTTTATTTATTTATTATTATTATTATTATTTATTTATTTATTTATTTTTTTTAATTTTTCCATCACTGTGTCCCTTTTGGGGCTCTGTATCAAGTAGACTTTTCTGACATGAAAATGTGCAAGATGGTTGAAATTTTATTAGCCATTGGTTCAGGTTCCTTAGTCTTGTATACATACAGCTATGTGATGCATGAGGACATCTGTGATGCATTCAGCGGAGACACTCTTCTAGCTGTCATGGCACCATCAGGAACTCAACTAGAGGTCCCAGTGCCTGAAATGGTACGTTACACCAACACCAATGCATGATTTGTTTTTGGAGCAATTTAAAGGTTTAAACTGAAACAAAAAAATGAGGTAAATTATTGTATTTTTTTTTTCTACATATTTTGTAATGTGATTCTGAAGTATCTTTTTTTTTTTTTTGGTCTACAATTTTGACAGGGCCACAATGGTCAAAAGAAGTACCAGGTGAACCTGCGAAGTCACTCAGCTCCCATCCAGGTGATGCTGATAAACAGAGAGACAAGCTGCTCCAAGCCTGTTGTCGTCTCGGTTCCTCCTATAGACGACATTTCCTCCATGCCGACTCCTCCTAGCACTCCAGCGGGGCTGCAGAGGTTCCCCATCTCCTCCATTGATCTCTGTGATCAAAAGCATGGCCCGCTTAAAAGTCCCGCTGCAGATCACCAACTCACACCATCTTCCACGTCCCCTGATATGCACATGGGTAATGTCTTTGTATCGGCCCTATTACTTACTGTGTGACTGATGTCTGCAATACCAGTCATTGTTCTTTTTGCATGTAAAGATTTGACGAGGAAATATTTCTATTATACTTTTAATATTTATGAATATATACTACTGTTGAGCGTTTGGGATCAGTGTGATGTGTTTTGGAAGTCTCTTGTTATTTAATAAGTATTTATGAGGATAGTAGTCTATGGCTGTGAGAGACTGCACTGTATGTAGTTTAAATTAATGACTTTTCTGTCCATATGATATGCAGACCTTACTGTACTGAATAGCACTTTCTGCTTGATCCTGATCTTTAAAGCAGTTGTTTTCATGTGTCATAAAAGGCAATAAAATGGTGAATGACACATGACCAATTATTACTATTAGAGCAAGTCTTTTTCTATTTTAATATATTATTTTAACATGTAATTTTGTTTCTGTGACGGCAAAGTTAATCTTCTCCTTGTTTTTGTTCTTCTTGTTATTGAAGATATCATCAATAACATATGCATTATAACACAAGTTCAGAGCAGCAGCATTTGAAACTTAGTGTTTCTGTAGATTATAAATGTTGTGCTGTTTTTTTTCTTTCTTATAAAAAAAACATTACAGATCCCCAATCTTTTAAATGAAAATAATAATATTTTTTTTTTTCCAAGAATGCAACCCAGAGTCTCCTGCCAGTCAGTGTTTGTTGATGCAGGGCTCTTTAGGAGGTCCTGAAGAACAGCAGAGGGAATTGGGAGGTCAGGATCTGCAGTCTATGCTGGAAGAAATGAGGGATGAGAGAGAAGGTGATCAAGCTAATAAAAGATTATTCCAGAGCATTTATTTATTACATAGCATATAAAATATTAAACTGCTTTTTCTTCTTCCTCTAGGAGTTTCTAACCTTATTGATGAATTGATGTCCTCAGATGGTAAGTTTAAAAAAAAATGTTCTTTATCTGCATTGTTGGCCTTCTGAACGGCCTCTTGGTCACAAGGAGCTCACTGTTGTGTGCTTGTCCTTATCAGTTAATCATATAGCTAGCAGAGTAGATAAATCGTTTTAATATCTCCTAACCAAAGGAGGATGAATTCCCACAGCTGATGGATGGTTCCTCTCAAGGCCTTCCTTCTGTGCATGACTTTTTTTATGAGCTCATTTTAGCTGTGAGATGTATAGAAATCGAATCTAAAATCAACTCCTTTTGAGAACTTTAAATTTTTTTTACTTTCCACTGAAATTCGAGCCAACAACAGCAAAATTATTAATATGATTAAAGTCTTAACTGCCATTTTTTGTTTTTCACTTTATTATTGTATGTAGGTATGTGTCTATGGATAAGAGACTTCCCATTTTGGTGTCTGCATTAAGTAAAATTAATAAATGTGACTATACACATAGAAAGCAAATTAAATGCAAGTGTATTGTTTACTTTATTGTGTCAATGTGAAACATATTTAAGGTAAAAAATTAACAAAATGCTTATTTTAAACCTTTACTTGATAAGAAATAATATCAAATTTTTAACTGATTGTGATAAATTATTATATTTCAAAAGATTAAAAACTTCTTGCTGAAAAATAAGTGGCAAGTTATAGAGATTTAAACTAAAATGCAATTTGGTATTTTGAGAAATTTTGATTCTTTAAATGTGTCACTAAATTAATATTGTTCTAAATGTATCTAACAAGATACATTATAAATATTATTTAAACTTGCACTGAATGACGTTTTGGGCGACACGCTGGTGCAGTGGGTAGCACGTTCGCCTCACAGCAAGAAGGTCGCTGATTCGAGCCTTGGCTGGGTCAGTTGGCATTCCTGTGTGGAGTTTGCATGTTCTTCCCGTGTTTGCATGGGTTTCCTCCAGGTGCTCTGGTTTCCCCCACAACTCCAAAGACATGTGGTACAGGTGAATTGGGTATGCTAAAATTGACCGTAATGTATGAGTGTGTGTGTGTGTGTGTGAATAAATTAGTGTATATGGATGTTTCCCAGTGATGGGTTGCGGCTTGAAGGGCATCTGCTGCATAAAACATATGCTGGATAAGTTGGCGGTTCATTCCGCTGTAGCAACCCCAGATCAATAAAGGGAATAAGCCGAAAAGAAAATGAATGAATGAAGTTTTAGTGAGTGTCTTCTGTAACTCATGGTAGAAAAAAAAATATAGGATGTTTTTATTTTTGTTTAGGGACAAACATCTTCATTAATATGAAACCAGACCCATTCTAATATTCACCTTATTCTCCGCATACGATCAGGCGCAGTTATTTGAATCTCTTTGACTCGAGACTTCTGAATTCATTACTTCCATTCATTTTTAGATGTTAAAAACAGCTTGTTATGCTGCTTGATGTGGCGACGCGGTGGAGTAGTAGGTAGTGCTGTCGCCTCACAGCAAGAAGGTCGCTGGTTCAAGCCTTGGCTGGGTCAGTTGGCATTTCTGTGTGGAGTTTGCATGTTCTCCCCCTGTTCGCATGGGTTTTCTCAGAGTGCTCCGGTTTCCCCCCACAAGTCCAAAGACATGCGGTACAGGTGAATTGTTTAAGCTAAAATTGTCTGTATTGTGTGAATGAGTGTGTATGAGTGTTCCCCAGTGATAGGTTGCAGCTGGAAGGGCATCCGCTGCTGAACAAATGCTGGATAAGTTGGCGGTTCATTCCACTGTGGCGACCCCTGATTATTAAAGGGACCAAGCTGAAAAGAAAATGAATGAATGAATGCTGCTTGATGTTGCAAACTGATATTTTCTTATTATATTATTCTGCTTTATCTGTTTAGTCATGGACACACTTGTTTGTAGAGCGAGTAGTTTGACCGTTTTCTGCCATTTATTATTCCTAGTCATTTCTCACATAGGCAACTGAATCGGAAGTTCTAAAACAGTCGCAATGACGAGCGCACTTCCGCATCGCAGAATAAGGTCAATGAGAATAATAATGATTAAAAAAAAAACTATATTACAGTTTATCGTGCTGATGCTTGAAACCGCTTTTTTTGGTCTTTGGACCTATGTGTACTCTATCTATGTCAGGGTTTTCCTGCATAGAAATTATAGGGCAGCTACCTCCATCAACTTTTGTACCACCTCCACATTTTGAGAAAAATAAGACCAGAGTTCATGGCTACGACAACCCCCAAGTGATGCTCAAGCGCTAGTTATGTATTAAATTACATTTAATGTTAATCTAGTCTTTTAAATAAAAATTATGTTTACTTAATAAAATAAGTAAAACATTAAATAATTTTAAATAGTTACAAGAATAATGCAAAATGTGTTTGTTTCAAGTACCAAAAATTTCAGGATTGGGATACCAACTCCCTGATAATACTGTACACAAGTTTAGAAATTTAGTAATATATTCTTTAATAAATGAACTTTTCAGTCAATCTGTCTTTTTACGTCATAAAGAATCTTTTAAATGCTGATCTTTTAAGCTCTTTAAAAGTAGATTTTTCATCTTAAAAAACAAATCCTGGAAAATGTTGTATATTATCACAAAAAATAAACAGCAGCACAACTATTTGCATTATTGATAATACAAAATGTTTTTTAATACGTTAAAAAATTAAATTTATTTCTGCTATGGCAAAGCTGTTTAAAATAATAATATTAGTTCACAGTATTGCCATTTTTACTGTGTTAAAAAAATAAATCAAATCAAATCACTTTTATTGTCACATCAGCAGCAGCACGTGTACTATGATGAGTGAAAAGCTTAGCCATGCTCAGCCATGCAGCCTTGATGAGACCCCCCCCCCAAAAAAAAAAAACAAAAAAAAAAAAAACTAATCTGCCCTTTGAACAGGAGGACATTATATTTGTATTTCCTGTTTGTTTTTGTACATGTAAATTGGACAAACCGAATAATTTATTTTTTTTACTCCTGCAGTTTTCCCATTGTTAAGACTGTCACCCAACCCTGGTGTGGACTACAGTTTTAACCTGGATGACAACGAGGGAGTCTGTGACTTGTTTGATGTACAGATTCTTAACTACTAGAACATGATTCGTGCCACACTGATCCACACTTCATTCCCAAAGGACAAACGTAGAGGTAACGAGTTTCTTTCCCCCACTGCCAACGGCTGCATTCCTGCCACACTTGCTGAACCTTGAACTTTGGCTTGCACTCAGTTTCACGTTCATTTACACTTCATCCTTAGCAAGTCTTTAACAGTGTTGTCCTGTCTGCTTTCAACCATGACTAATGTTTCAGAGAAAGAGACAGGAAAGATTGAACCCTCCCACCCAAACTGTAGACTCTATTGTTATTTTGTTGATACAGTCGTTAGTTGGTTTCGTTTTTTTTGCATTTTTTTTTTACCTCACCCATTGTTCCCGATGAGTGATGGTGCATTTCATAGAGGTGAATAAAGGGGAAGTCTGAATGTAATCTGAGGAATTAAAACCACCCAAACATGATACACTTTAAGATTTGGCTGTTCACTTGTTGGAACGTGCCTTAAAACAATCTGTTTTTTCTTATTCATGATACTAAAGTTCTAACCTTTATATTTTTACCACATATTGCAAGCAGGAGACATGAAAATGAATAATATTATTTAACAGCACACACAACGATTTGAACAGTTTGATTTGTTTCTTAACTATTTAATCAACACTCCACTGTGTATATTTATATTGCGTTTTTGTTTGTCTTTGTTACTGACTGCCATGTTGGAATATCACTGTTGTTCACCTTGTTGTGAAAAGCTGATTTTTGTTTGTTTGTGTAAAGGCAAACCTAACTATTTAAAAAGGGAAATGAGTATAAGTGTTTTGTACTATATTGTTCTTTAGAGGACATAAAGCTGCCTTGGATAATCTTTGTTTCTACATTGCATTCCAAGATTGTGCCTTACAGTTTGTAAGTAACTATTTTCTTTGTATAGTTTTCTAATCAAAAGAGCAATGTTTTTTTTTTTGTTCTGTTGCACTTTTTTTAACCAAAGTTTTTTTTATATATATATATATATATGTATATATGAAACACTTGATATTGCTCAAGTATTGTGATCCACTATGTTTGGTGTTGAAAGGTTTGTTTGTAGCACTAAAATATAACACTCATGAAGCATTGTTTTGAGTTGTCTCACCGTCTCTCCGTGTATTTATCTGCTTTGAGATTTGTTTTTTCACATACAGCAGATTTAAAATTTGAAGAGGGTTTCATCTGAGTTATTTTTAAACAAAGTTATGACATTAACAGACCACAAGGTGGTAGCAAAAACATAGATTAAATTGCTTTTGCTGTCTTTTCTTTTGGATCAGCAACTTTTCTTTTTTTTAAGGTGCTGTATGTAAGTTTTTGATTCTTATAAAGCATAAAAATACCTTAATATGTTTGCAGATATTTAAGAAACATGAAAAGTGAACATACTCGTTTATCTGAAAAACAATGCTGAAGTCAGATATTCTGCTTTGAAAATGCGAGTTACATGCCGGATTGTCTGTCTTTGTTTTGATCATTAACCCTCTCAATGCTAGTTTAGCCAATTATATTTCAGCACACCTGGTTGCCTTGTTGGAAAACCACATATTTCATTCATTCAGTCAGAATGGCTCTCAAAGCATGCGTCTGTGATCGAAATGTGACCTCCCATGGACAGTAGCAGAATCCGAAATGAGACGTGGATTCAGAGTTCCACATGAGATTATTATTCATTCATTCATTTTCTTTTCGGCTTAGTCCGTTTATTAATTAGAGGTTGCTGCAGCGGAATGAACCGCCAACTAATCCAGCATATGTTTTACGCAGCGGATGCCCTTCCAGCTGTAACCCAACACTAGGAAATTCACCTATAGCACATGTCTTTTAAATGTGGGGGAAACCGAAGCACCCGGAGGAAAGCCACGCAAACAAACAAACGTCATTGAATTATATTGATGTAAGTTTACCTGTTTATTCATATAAACAAAATTAGATTAAATTGTTTCACATCTAGTTTGGTTTGCCTCAGCTCCCCCAAACAATAAAACAACAGAGCTCATAAAAACTGAATAATAAATACAAAAACAAAAATTAAATAAAAAATTAAATTGAAAATTAAAATATCATCTTGCTAAGACATGTTATTAACTGATAGTGATATTTTATGTTTATAATCATTCTGTTTTAAATCATATCAGCACCAAATTGAATATTTTTGCTCCGCTTAGATTTCTAAATAAATTTATTTCCTCAAGTGTGATTATGGGACAGAAAAGCCTATATGTCTTATTTTTTTAGGATTTAAACTGTTTATCTCCAGTTCTATATGCTTTTCTTTGTTGGAGTATCTTTTGAGAATCAGTTTTACATAGCTGAAAGATTTGTTTTGTAAAGATTTGTTTTGATTGTGCAGCTGGAGTTGATACAAAAGAGATTTCACCCTTGTGACCCTATTGAAGTGAGCCAAGATTTTTACTGAATGCTAGTCTGCTTCTCCTGAAATTCCTTCAAACATCTTTGATCATTGTGAAACTAGATATTGCAGAACTGTGCCAAAACATTTCAAACTGAAATGGTGCAGATGTGCAAAACAACTAATCAGGCACTATGCTGTTATTACTGCCAAATGAAAAACACCCTATGATTTGAAACACTGAAAGAACACAACCGCGAACATGATCAGCTTATGTAAACAAGAACATTCTTTTATAATGATGATAGGGTCATAATGCACTTTAATATTTATTTATTATTTTTATTTAGAAGTCTTATCATACAAATGCTTTTTTTGGGTGAATACCTGTTTTCTGTTGTTATTTAGATTATTCAAAGAGAGCTTGATTCCGATTACTCAGTTGTGGTATTAAGTGCTTTGATATTTATTCATATTATCTGCTCTCTATAGAAGTAGTGATTTGGTTTAGGCAAGTCATGCCAGAAATATTGTACAAGTCCAAATTACATGAAAGTGCTCATTAGCCTGTAAGTGGGAAAACTTTTCTTTATTCATAATTTTGCGCATGTTTATGTAGAAAAAAAAATACATCGCACACAGTTTTTTAATCATCTTCTCTACTCATAAATTCAAACTTATTGTCAGTCTATCATATTACTTCTCATTCATACTGTACATATACAACTGGTGTGGAAGGCAATCAGGGCCAAAAGTTTTTAAGTTTCATTGTCGACAGAGCTTGATCATGTTAAGGCAGAGCTTTGAACATGTTTTTTTTTAAATATGTGTGTGCTAACAAACATAGTTAATATGATGTTTGCATATGTACTGTACCATGATGGCACAAAATTTTTTAAAGGGTTTGTTCACCCAAAACTAAAAGTTATGTTATTATTTACTCATCTTTGTAATGTGTATTTATGTAGCACATTAATCATGTACGGCCATACACCCAAGGCACTTGACAATTATGAGCGGGGGTCTCTCCACACCACAACCACCAGTGTGCAGCATCCACTTGGATAATGCGACGGCAGCCACAGGACAACGGCAATACTGCGCTCGCCACACACCAGCTATACGGGGGTGGAGAGACGGTGGTAGAGCCAATTCGTTGGATGAGGATGATTTGGGGGCCATAATGGTGGGAAATGTGGCCAGGACACCGGGGTTACACCCCTACTCTTTACGAAAAGTGCCATGGGATTTTTAATGACCACAGATAGTCAGGACATCGGTTTAACTTCAAATCCGAAGTCTGTGCTTACTGACAATATAGTGTTCCCTTCACTATACAGGGGCATTAAGACTCACACAGACCACATGTTGAGTGCCCCCTGCTGGCCTCGCTAACACCCCTTCCAACAGCAACCTAGTTTTCCCTTTGTAGTCTCCCATCCAGATACTGACCAGACTCAGCCCTACTTCGCTTCAGTGAGTAACCGGTCTTGGGCTGTAGGGTGATCTGGCTGTGGGATCTTTCTTGTTCCTAAACCTGTTTGGCTTTCTTTTTTTCTGTTGAACACAAAAGAAGATTTGGGAAGAAAAAAAAAACTAGAAACCTGTAACCTTTGATTTCCTTAATATTGGTTTTTCCCACTATATGGACCTCAGTGATTTCAGGTTTTCAGCTTTTTTTTTTTTTCATAATATCATCTTTAATGTTCAGCAGAAGAAAGAAACGTACAGGTTTTGAACCACTTGTGGGTAAGTAATATGTGAGGTCATTTTTCATTATTGGGTGAACTATACCTTTTGAAGGTGTCTAATTTCAAGTGCATTCCTAAAGTGTGTAAACATGCACAGTTTTACTATGTTGTACCACAATGTGTACCACTTGGATATCCTTTGTGCTTGCATTACCAAATATCATAGTCTTCTGTAACTATGACCAAAGTGACTTAAAAGCACCAAATGCCATGGGTAAATCTTCCCAACTCATAAATTCAAGTCTTTTGAAGAAGTTTGCAACCATCAGACCAATACTAGGTAGAGCTTGTTCTTTCTTTCTTGTGAATTTATTACAAACATACAGAGCTTAACTATGCAGAGGCAGCATTTTGTTTTGTTTCTTTTAGTGTGTCTAACAAAGCACAGACTGATCATGTTAAGGTGGCAATGTTGAGTATCTCTAGTTTATGCCTAAATGCAATTTGACCATGTCGAGGTTGCAATTTATATGGAAGTCGATACAGTATAACGTCTGACATTTTCTTGTTGTGCTTGCTGACAACTGTGCATGTTGAAAAATCCAATTTCATGCATTTCATTAAAAGATTTATGGCCCTGATTGCCTTTCGTATCTTATCAATTTTCTCGAAAGACAAAAAATCTGACATTTGCGTATGTCCATGCCAATGTACCATTATGGTATGCTCTCCAAATAAACATGGTGTCTTGTACTGTGTGTCTGTCCCAGCGTGCTATGACTTGAATGAACCATCAATCCACACAAGTCCATGTCTCTCATATCACTCCGCAGAGCTTGATCTTTGTTGTTCTTTTCGATACCAACTCAGCTGTTGACATCTTGCGTCTCAGCATTTACTTAAGAATTTACTCTTCTAGTCAAAATGCACCAAAACAAAGCCCCATTCTGTCACTTTGTGTACACATTTCCAAAGCTGCAGATGGTGCAAATCCTCCATAGTCTGGTAAACATCTACAACTCTTCATTCCTAATGCTCAAATGGAGAAAGTGCTGGTGTCTCGGGAGTGCGAATGAGAATTCAATGAAATATTCACTTCCTGTTGCTCCCTCGCATGTGCCAACCTCCTTCCTCTGTCTCCAAAGTCTTTGGCACACTTCAAAACATGCTGTCTGAAGGAGGAACCAGCGAAAGTATACACAATAGGATTTAGACAGCAATGCGTTAGTGCCAAGCTCTCTGTGATCTGAGTAGCCCAATCCAGCTTTTTACTAACCCCACAGTGAGTGACAAATGTATACATGATATCTAAAGCCCGACAGAACTTGACCACATTGTAGGGCAACTGTGTGACCAGGAAAACTCCCACCATCGCCAGCAAAACACGAATGTACCGCCACTTCTTCCACTTTCTATCCTCTGGGAGCTTCAGCAGGGTTTGGCCCACACGGATGTAGCAGAACAACATCACTAATAAAGGTAGCAGAAAGCTAATCACTACCTCCACCACTTCCAAACTAGCTTTAGCCCTGAGCGCCATGTCTGATGGATACATCGCAAGGCAGCTTTTTTTATGAGGGAGTTCTCTGACGGTTGAAAACACCAAATCAGGGATGCCGAGAAGAAACGCAGCCATCCAAACCACCACACAGAGTTTTCCACAATGCTTCTTTTGAAAAACACGTCCAAGGCCTTGGTTTCTGGAACCCACTGATAATGCCAAGTACCGATCCATGCTGATGTAGGCCAAAAGCATCATGCTACAGGTGAAGTTGATGGTGTACAGACCAGATACAATTTTACAGATTGTTATCCGAGCTGCCATCCATGGACGGCATCGGCTGCCCAAAAGGGTAACGTTAGGAGCAAGAGAAGGTCTGCGACTGCCAGGTGGAGTATAAATGTGTCAGTCATTGTTTTCAGTTGCTTGCAGTATGCATAGACTGCCACAATCAGAGCGTTGCCTGCTAAACCAATCACTAGAGATAAGCCAAAAACAGCTGGGAGGAAGATTCTTGCAAAGGAGCGAACGTCGCCTTTCTCGCAGATGGTCTGATAGTCATCATAGCTGAAGTTAGAGCTGCTGTTTTCATACTCCGGGTAATCGTAGTAATGCTCCTCAGAGTTCTCCATTCTCTGAAAATGAAAGCAAAGATTAATGGAGTGTTTAAACATTCAAAAAATGCAAGTTCTTGATCTGTCTTCGACTAATCATTTTACCTCATGGATGTACAGAAAGACCTTAGAGCAGGGGTGTCCAAACTTGGTCCTGGAGGGACCGGTGTCCTGGAGAGTTTAGGTCCAACCCTAATTAAACGCACCTGAATCAGCTAATCAAGCTCTTACTAGATATACTAGAAACTTCCTGGCAGGTGTGTTGAAGCAAGTTGGAGCTAAACTCAGCAGGACACCGGCCCTCCAGGACCGAGTTTGGACACCCCTGCCTTAGAGGCTAAAGCAAAGCATTTAGCTATACAGTGCAGTTGGGAAACTGACTGTCAACTAGAAGAGGGTGTCACAGACTGGGAAAGAGTATGACAGAACATTTTTTCATTAATTTATTTTTCTTTTCGGCTTAGTCCCTTTATTAATCATGGGGTCGCCACAGCAAAATGAACCGCCAACTTATCCAGCATATATCCAGCGTATGCCCTTCCAGCCGCAACCCAGCACTAGGAAACACCCATACACTCTTGCATTTACACATGTCCACTACTGACAATTTAGCTTACCCAATTCACCTGTACCACATGTCTTTAGACTGTGGGGGAAACTGAAGCACCCGGACGAAAACCCACGTGAACACGGGGAGAACATGCAAACTCCACACAGAAATGCCAACTGACCCAGCCAGGGGTCGAACCAGCGACCTTCTTGCTGTGAGCCGATTGTGCTACCCACTGCGCCATCGGGATGCCCTCAGAACATTTTTACTTCATCTAAAAACCCCAATCACCAATTGATTCACTATATCTTTTGTCACAGAACGTACTGGACCCCACTCAATAGACATTGTATCAATGCCTCCTTTAGTCCTCTCTGTGATAAATGTCCTGATCAGGAACTTGGATCTTTTTTTCATATGTTGTGGGAATGTGGAAAATATTTGGATACAAAAATTTTGGAATGAGGTCTGTGTTTCTTATCTAAAATTATTGAATATCTTGTACCGGTGAATCCTTCCATTCTATTAGTGAGCGATGGATTCTACGTTGAATCTAACCAAGCTACAAAAAGCTGTTTGACTGGCTGGCTTAACTTCTGCAAAAAACTACTAACCAACATTGGCTACCTCCACATAATTTGGACAGGTAGAAGTGGTTGGTATAACTTCAGGACATTATAATGTTGAAATTATCCACAGCTCGAGTGAACTTTGTATAAATGAGTGCATTTTAAAGATCTGGACTTCAGCTGCTGACAAAATTTCCATGTTTATTGCACAAAGCAATTATCAGGATCCAGAATGATTGCCTTTTTTTGTGTAATTGATACTTGACACTGTACTTTGTTTTTGTTTTTTGTTTTTTATTCGTTGGATACTCCAGTTTAAAGAGACTGCAGCTTAAAGGTGTGGAAGTAGTTGAATTGATATATTTCATTATATTGTTTTTCAGATGTATGTTTTGTGAACAATAATAAAATAAATAAAAATACAATAAAAATGGTGAGAATTAAAAAAAAAAAAGCAAGTACTGATACAGTTGAAAAACATATGGTTGCCAGACGGGATGTTTTACTGCCTCAGGCATGTAACAGTCATTCCAAACATTCCCAATCTTTATTATCAAATGCCCTTTTTATGCATGCTTCAAATCACAGATAAACTGAAAGAAGAGATGCATATCAGTTAAATGTTGTAAACACTCCCAAGGTTTCCTGTGCAAGCCTATTTGCTAGAAGTTACATGTTTCTTATTAAAACCACCTTTCATGTTTTATTTTTCGCTATTTGTCTCAATGCATTGCCAATGATTCTTAACATTTTCAATTACTTTCCAAATCAGTTTAATGTAACGTGACTTATTTAAAGACTATAAATGTGTTTTATTTCACACTCATTTACGAAATTAAAAACCAAGAGGTATTTTCAAATAGCAGATATGCACGTTTTAATGGTTCATTATTGTTTATCCTAATGTTCGCACAATTGCTTTCTTTTGTTTAAGACTTATCTGCCAAACTGCATGCTATTTCACCAGCTAACATCTGGATCCTATTAAACTTCTACTTAAAAACAAAATAATCTTCTAAAATTGAAAATGCCATGCCTTTCTTACCTCGAAAAGTTTGAAGCTTTGCCTGAAGGCAGAGTGGATCGTTTCTGTCTGCTCTTCCTGTAAAACAGTCTGTTTACTGTGACTCATACATGGGTTTGACTCCCACACCTCACCATACACTCAGCCTATCTCTGATTTTAAGTACGTTTGCAACAAACATGCACCGCAAACATGCCCTCTAAGTCCTACAGACTGGTTTGCACACTATTAGACTGCACATGAGATAAAAACTGTAATGCATAGCAGGTTCAACTGAAACAAGGCGGTCATTTTATAATCAAAATTGAATGTGTATGCACTTATTTCATGCACATTTTTTTATTTCTTTAAAGGGCACTATTATATTATAAGGGGTTACTATTTTACCCCATTTTTCAAGATTTAAGTTAAGTCTTTTGTGTCTGCAGAATGTCTCCATAAAGTTTCAGCTCAAAACACCCATCAGATTATTTATTATACCTTTCAGAATATTGGATTTTTCTGCTCTGAACACAATGTAGCTGTTTTTGTTGCCTGTGCCTTTAATGCTAGTTTTCTCTGCCCACCGTTCCCACGTGCCTGTCAGAGTGTGCCCTAATCTCCGCCTCGGCTGTGTCAGATAAACAGCACAGTGACAGACATGAAGGAAGCAGATCTCACTTAACGTTTTTGAAAAATACTACAGTAAGAACTTTCCCAATGATTATTTGATGTATTTGTTGTGGAGGTAATTTAAGCCTTTCTGCAACATTGAGTCACACACAAATGTCATCACAAAGTGATTGAGGTGTCTTGACATACGGCTGTGGTGATAAAGTAAAGACAGTAAAATCGCTGTTATTCATTACAAACATGCACTGTTTTAAATACATTTTAAACTTGTAAAACTCATTCTTGATCACATTTGATGATGATTGATGATCACAGAGAGCTGAACAGATCTTTTAATCCCAGTTGCTTTGCACACGTCCTGTTTTGTTGATATGATTATACATGTTACTACAGAGACATGTTAATATGGGGCTGTCAGTCTATTCGGTGGGCGGGGAAACCACACTCTTACGTCACGTTCAGAGCTTAAATTGTGAATTGTAAGGTCCCGGAACAGATCGGCGTAACGGATCCGGCATGTTAAACCAATCACTAGAGATAAGAGCGGTGAAGGGTGTCGTGGACGAAAGTGAGTGGGGCGGAGGTGGGTGGGGGAGTTGCGGAAAAAAGCGAAAGTGAACACCGGACGGGGGAGAAGGGCGATTGAGGAGGAGGATCGGTAAAATGAGGTGCCGGATCAGATTTCAGAGGTTCCGGATCCGGCGTGTTCCGGCACAAATTAAGCCCTGGTCACGTTGCGGTGGGCCTCAAAATGGGAGGGATTTGGATCCTATTTTAACATCAGGAAATTTTTAAAAAGAGGCTAATTGTGTTTCTATCACTCCAGTATGACTGTGGACACACTGTACCTACACACAGTTTTATCATAGGTGCCCTTTAAAGTTTATAATAATAATAATGATGATGTTTTTTATTCACGTTTAACTTATGCACATTTTTTTTCTTAAATTTATTTTATAATGTAAAAATGTAAATTATTCCTACTTGTGTAAAATTATGCTTCAATTTTACTGAAAAATACGATCTTGAATTGTTTGTAGTCTAAGAACTGCACAATTTGATTTTTTCTTTGCTTTGGTCAGGAAAATTGAAAATCAAATTAATTAATTTTTCTCCCAACTTAACAATATTGGTTTGTCTAATAAATGAACGTGTGTTTTATATTTTACAGAAATCTTCTAAATTATATTTCAATCTATCTTCTTCCTGATTTTTGAGCTTCAGGTTGTTTGATTTCATTTCGACATTTACATTTAATCATTTAGCAGTTGTTTTTTTCTAAAGTGACTTACAAATTAGGATAAAAGAAACCTTTCAAATCATCAGATTATAATTAATGATATACTCTATAATTGCCATTAGAAGACCTAGTTAGTTTAGATTATTTATTTATTTTATGTATGTATTTGTATTATTTGGGGGGAAAGCCTTTATAAGTAGTCTAAAATCTGCACTGCTTCCATAGATATCTGTGTGGGTGCACTTGTTTGTTTTGCATGGTCGCTTGTGGTTGATATTTGTTGCTCAGTGTGAATGCAGTGGTTCTGCACAAAGGCCAAGCGTGATTTCAAAACGTTTACCAGCTCATTTTAGATGCTTGAATAACCACCAAGTTCAATGGCAAGGAAATAGTTTCGAGTTATTATGAAGGATTATGCTGGTAGGAAAGAAAGGGTGTTGCTTTGCTTTCGACCGCCAATGTGTTTTGACAAGTTGGCAAGAAACATATTATTTCCTACGCCTTATTAAAACTAACAACTTCTCTGGCACATTTAAACTGGCAGAACTACTCAAACACAAAAGAGGAGTAATAGTTATGTCGTTTTTGTCAACAGTGTCATTCTTTCACACAGTAGAACTGTCAAACCTCTACAGAAAGCCGTTCTTTGTCTACAGTTTCCACTCGCTCCACACAATAAAAGAGTGATATTTAAGAAATGCTTTATTGTTAATATAAGATAAAAATCAACAGGCATCAATTAACATCGTGTTACAAAAAAAAAGAAAAAGAAAAAGCCAAGCCAGGGCTCGAGTGCTCCTCTCGAAGATAAATGCTGCCGCCTAGTGTCCACTTCTAGCTTTACAGAATCCAGCAAATGCATTTGCTTAGAAAAGATGGCTATAGAAAGATAAATCAATACTTTCAAAAGCATAACCTGCGGCTTACACACTATTTTTGATATATGCTGTTGTGTCTTTGTACAGTTTCTTATTCAGGGAACCTGTAATGAGAGAGCAGAAACTGTTATACCTAGTAGCTTTTTCTTATTTTGTAAATGTGTTGCAATATGTTTCACCTGTGAAAAGCACTGGATGCATTTCATGCTTGAACCTTTTGGTCAGGGTCTTTTCCCTCCAGCAGTCTCCTCTCTTTTGGCACGGACAGTCTGCTGCAGATTTAAAGTAGGAGTTCAGTGTTAAGCAATTTAATGTTTGTTTGTTTATTTGACCCAAAATTGCCATTATTGTGTTTAAATCAATGGTTTAAATGGCATGTTGATGGAGATCAGTGAATTGGATTTACCTTGTCTGGTCTACTGCTTCCTAAAAGGCTGAATTGTCCAGGACGTGGTTTTTTCCGTTTGTTAATTTTGGTGTTCTCCTGCCTCTTGACGCGGAGGTTGATGTCTGACTGAGATTTTAGAGTAAAGCAAGTCAGTACTTTTAGAATATGAAATCATTTTACTGGAGAAGTGTGTCTTGATAATGGTTTATAACTGTACATTTTGCATTAAGATTATTTCTCGCAGTGAGGCTACATTGAAAAAAAAAAAGAAATAAAAAATATTATGAAATGTTATTTCAATTTCAAATATCTGTTATGGCTTTCAAAATGTAATTTATTCTTGTGACACAAAGCTGAATTTTTTGCATCATTACCCCAGTGTTTAGTGTCACATCCTTCAGAAATCACTATAATATGCTGATTTGGTGCTCTGTTATTGGCACTCTATCATTAATAACGGTATTTATAGAATTGTTGATAACATTTTTCAGGGTTTTTGAGTAATATAAAGTTAACAATTTATTTGAAAAGCTTTTGTAATGTTATAAATCTATATACTTTCACTTTTGATCAGTTTAGTGTGTCCTTAATAAATATTTTTAGAATAACTTTTTTAAGAGTAATATATAATAGTTTCCTCAAATATGAGCTTAATATAGGAATGCATCAAATTTTAATCTAATATAATACAGATTCAAATTCATAATCATATACAGTTGAGGTCATAATTATTAGTCCTCCTGTGAATTGTTTTTCTTTTTCAAACATTTCCCAAAGGATGTACACCGAACACAGAATTTTTCCTATAATATATTTTCTTCTGGAGAAAGTCTTTGTTTTATTACAGGCTAGAATAAAAGCAGTTTTTCCTTTTTTTTAAAACCATTTTAAGGTCAATATTATTAGCTCTCTTAAGCAATAATTTATTGTCGATAGTCTACAGAACAAACCATCGTTATACAATGACTTGGCTAATTAACTTAGTTAAGCCTTTAAATTGCACTTTAAGCTGAATACTATTATCTTGAAAAATATCTAGTAAAATATTATGTACTGACATGTATCATGTCAGATATATATCAAATATAAAATAAATCAGTTATTAGAAATTGGTTATTAAGACTATGATGTTTTAGAAATGTGTTGAAAAAGAAATCTTATTTCTGTTAAACAGAAATGGGGGGGGGATATACAATAATTCAGGAGGGCTAATAATTCTGACTTTAACTGTATGTATGATCTAAAGCATATATAACAAAATTGCTGTTTTTACTTGTTAAATATTTTAATGTATCATTTATTTTTACCTTGGGCTCTCCATTGTCTCGTAAAATGGAATATTTTCCTGAATGTGGACGTTTTCGCTTCACAGGTTTGCCATTTTCCTTTAGATCATAAAAATAAAAAAATGTAACTTTTTTTTTCTGGTGACACATTTCTCTGCTTGATTGATCTCTGCTTTGGGTAACAATTATGATCACAGATAGAGCTGCCTGCAAGCTGCAGATTATATATTTTGACAGATCTTTAAAAAGGATATTTTCTTAAGTAATACTGACATTTAAGTAGTAACCTAGGAAAGACTATCATCATCCAAAGCCCTGTAATCTTTATTAGATTATGAAACAGCAGCAGCTGGAAAAAAATCATCTCATAAGATTTTGCTAAAGTGACAGGACACTTACAGTCTTTGACGCAACAACTGACTTTTTTTCATTTTTCTCCTCAGTCTGTCGTCGCACTCTGTACATCTTAAAGAAAACATTGTTAAAAGACTTATTAAAAAATATCTAATAACACAGGCAGAAAAAACTGTGTCTGTCCAAGCAGAGCTTCCAAAGATCTGCAGAATAGATGCGTGGACATAATGTTCATACAACTGAGCTAAAGTCATAGTTATGAGAGGACATGTGGCTCTATTCAGAGCACTCAGTATGGTTTTGTTTATCAATACCTCAGTCAAAAATGCTCAGTTGCTAATTAATGATAGTATTTAAAACATAATTTCTACTAAAATGATCTTAATTTCAAATATGATATCAAATAAGCAATTGGTGCTATCAGTCACTTTGCAAAAAAACAAAAAGAAAAATACTCATAAATGTCCTTCTCCTCCCAGTATGACTGAGCTCAGTTAAAGCACTGCCAGCTGAATTCACCCCTCACCTGAAGCTGAGGAATATCCTCCTCATCAAATGTTATTGGTTGTTGCATGCTCTCTCCACCATCGATTTCTTCTCCATGAAGACTGGAGATGAGCAGGCTGAGACACAGCAGCCCTAGTTGCACACACACCTTCATCCTGTTGCTTTTCTGCAGACCAGACGCACTTCATCTCCTCTTTATACTCGCATTTAATCACTACCAGATGTCCTAAAAAGGGGCAGTAACACATTTGCCCTGATGAAAACATTTTGAAACAGCATTCAACAAACAACTTTGCTTAGGTATGCAATGAGTTTCTGTCTACTGGCAGATTTATCATCCGTGTGTGATTTGTTTGGCCAAGGGGCAAAGAGAGGGGTCAATTTATCTCATAAGGCTCTTATTATCGCGGTTTATCATCTAGCTTTCATTTGTGCTATTGATTTATAACTTTGTTTGCAGTCGATGATATCCATTTCATGAAATGTATAAATTTGATAATAAAAAGTGATTGAAAAGAAGAGGGTCTTTCTCTGTGGACCGAGAAAGAGTGAGGTAGGGAAAGTTTGTTACTCTTTCCAAACCAGCTGACTGGATTTATGCATGTGATAAAGCTTAAGTCTGAAAAAGTTGAAGCATTTGCTTTCCTCACAGCCTTAATATGCGGATCAGTTGACAGAACTAGAAGGAAATTAAGAAATATCTAAAAATTCATAGCATATAAAATAATGAAGCAAGAGAACATTATTGTTTGCAGGATCAGCATCAGCAAAAAAAATTTTTGGGGTGGGGGCTCTGTTTTACTGTTAGGCGGCTTTTGGATGATCGAATCACAGGTACAGTAGATGGAGACACATTCCCATTTACACCTTCTGTTTAAACCAGACCTATGATCCTATGTGACTACAACACATCCCACAATGTTTAAGAATTATATGGCTGTAGGTGGAGATTAGGTCTTTTTTTGCATGTTCCAATTACTATGACCTTTTGAGCATTTATGCAGACCTGTTTGAATGTGCTCAAACTATCTTTAGAAGTATTCAAAAGTGGACAGGCTTTTAAACCCTCTTTATTTAGCATTGTCCATTTTTTCATTATTTAGACAAGACAGCATTTTAACAGGTGTAAACGGGCACTGGCTTTAGCTGGTCTTCCAACTGGACCACCTTACTAAATAAAACCAAGAACAAAAAATTGAATTTAGGCTTATCTACTACACCGCTTTAAACATTGATTTACTGCAAAGATTTTGTTAAACAAGTGCCATTATTTTTATAGGAGCCAAACTGTTTTGATATGTGTCAATGAGCCAAAAAACATGGTTGCTATACTATTATTATATTAACATTTGTGACTTTTTTTTTTTAAGGCAGTGCAAATTTGTCTCCTAATTGCTCCTTAGATTTGGTTATATTGGTTACCAATTAACATTGCAACATTGCATAATAACCTTTGGTTTCTTTATTAAATGACATAAGAAGAAAGCAAAAACAACAACAAAGCACAGTTGAGTAATATTAATCAAGCAAAATGATAATTTTCCAAAATGAAGAAAGTTCTGACTAACAGACGAATGCATGGATGAAAGGACAGACAGAAGATGGGTGGATGGACAAACATGAACAGACAGATGGATTGATAAATGAACAGACTAGAGCTAGCTAGGGACAAACAAAGAGATAGGTAAATGTTATTCTTTAACGCAATTCTTTTGGCTATTCTTTAACATTATTCTTTATTTTTATTTTAAATGCTAATTTAATTAATTAAAGTGAGAGTTTCTCTTTTAAATATATAGACTATACCAAGACGCCATTCTCAGTATGTTATGAGTGTTCACCACGTCCAAAAGTGGATTAGCAGCACTGCAGTGGTCGAGAACAGGAGGTTGGCAGATTTCAGGACTCGTGGTCATATCATAAATGGCTTGAGACCACACTAGGTGCAGGCGCGCTCCCTTTTCCCGCGCTTTCTCCTCATATTCTTGAGCTATTTGTCAAACTTGTCAAAATGTTCACTTCGAGCGTGCCCGAAAGACGCTGACCGTATTGATTTGACGCGGACATACATAATGAGTTTGACTTCAAATCTTGACAGCTTGGCAGCCGCTGGTCGAAGAGAGCTGACGTAAGCGACTGAGCTGGAGACGCGACGGTGAGTGCTGCATCCTAACTAGCTCCTTACAAAATAACAGTTGTTGTTGTTGTTTTAGATCCTTATAGACAAATCTTAATATAAATGAGCCAACGCGATGTGATTTATACGTATAACATTGTAATATTGAACTGTCATCATAGGAATAAATGCTTGGATAAAAGTGATTTAATATTTGACAATATAAGGGTGACTTTCTTTCTGAGACTTTGGCAAACACATAGTTTGGTTTAGAGGGACCGATTACTAAAACAATTCAAAACTACAAACAATTTTGTCGTCACTCACTTTTTTTGTGGAGCACAAACGATTATGTTAAGCAAAATGAAATGTTCAGTCTCCATTTGCTTCAATGGATGCTAGGGATGCCTCTAAAGTGAATGAGAACTAAATGGTGAGGTGTGACAGTTGTGAACTTTAGAAAAGGCATGACCTGAGTTTTCAAGCCAGTAGGCTATAGATTTCTTTCTTCTGTTGAACTTTTAATAATTTGAGAAGTTCTTGTAACAAAGCAGTCGCTGACTTCTTTTGACAACTTTGGAGGTCAAAGAAAGGACTGGAATTGTTTAAGCCACATCCTTCAAAATATATTTTATGCTAAGCAGAAGAATAAATTCACAAATGTCTGGAAAAGAATTGAGGGTGAGTGATGACAGCATTTTCATTGTGGGAGAAGCATTCTTTTAGGTGCTGCAGCCGTCTGACAGATAAATTGTAGTTATACCTCATGGGCAAAAAGCTCTGTGTTTGCTTTTACTGTCTACTCGACAGATGGATTTGAGGTTGCTGAGAAAGATCTGTTAGTTTTGCTTTGTGTTTAATGAAAGCTCATGGGTTTGTTTTTTAAACTGTTGTGGATACCTGCATTGTTGTAGCTTTGTTTATTATTTATTCATTTGAAATTATTATGTTTTTTATTTTATTTTAGTTTTAAGTAATTTAGAAAAGGTAATTGTGATGTGTTTTTAATCATAGTTTAATAATATAATTTATTTTAGAATTCTTTCTGTTTTCTATTTAACTTAATATAATTATTATAGGGGTTCAACCTAAACAAGGTAACTTTAAATATATATACACATGTAAAGCATAGTCAAACCCTTAGGGGTATGGTACAATGAAAAACTGCCCATTTTCATGATATTTCAGGACTACCACAGATTTAAAAGACACCTAATTTTACCCCTTTTTCAAGATTTAAGTTAAGTCTTTTGTGTCTCCAGAATGTGTCTGTAAAGTTTCAGCTCAAAACACCCATCAGATTATTTATTATACCTTTCAGAATATTCAGTGTAGCTGTTTGTGTTGCCTGTGCCTTTAATGTTAGTTCTCCCCGCCCACCGTTCCCTTGTGCCTGTCAGAGTGTGCCTCAATCTCGCATTGGCTGTCAGATAAACAGCACAGTGACAGACATGAGAGAAGCAGATCTCACATAACGTTTGTGAGAATGCACTGTTTTAAAAACGTTTTAAAACGTGTTCTGTCTTGTTGATATCAGTGTTTCCCCTATCATTTGAAAGGAGGGGGGGGGGGCGCCCCGACCTCCCAACGGCTTTCCCCACCCCCCTTGAATTCAAGTTAATTGTATTATATAAATATAGCGCCAGATCACAACTTCTTTTAATAAACAAAGCTAAATAGGCTCATGTACTATCTTATTTACACAACGTCATGTCTGTCTCTACATGGTCGTGCGATTACAATTTTCTGTGCATGGTGAAGTTTTACACAGCCAGTCTTTGCTATATGGGAATGAGAGTGCGCGTGCCACGTCATCTGACAGGACAGAAGACGCACGTGCGCTACAGCAGCCACAACACAGGTAAATGATGCGTGGGGGCGATCAATGTGCTCGCGTCAGTGACAGCAGCTAAAATATATACAGTTGCGATGGGACCTCCATTTAGTTTATTGGTGCAACTCGTGCGAGAAATGCTCTCTTTGATGCAACTGCAGCCATTGTATTTCCACTGTTTTGAGCTGATGATGTAACGCGTTCGCCCCTATCTAGCGTCTCATCCAACGCGTACTGACCTCTCCCGGAAGCTCAGCGAGTCTTCCGCAAATTATACCGGCCCCGTGATCCCCAAAAATGAGTTAAAATACCCGGAAATCATGGAGACGAGAGTGAATGAGCAGGAGAACAGATGGCGAGAGGCACGGTGGTGTTCTAAGCATTACATTTCTTCGGTTAAATAAATAGAGCAGTAAAGTTATCGCGAGTGCAAATCCACCCCTCTCTCTGTCATTGAGTGATCTGCTGTCAATAGTTGTAGATGAGCAAAATATTTGAATAGTCCTGCATGTATTTTGGCCTTTTTACCTGTATAACAACTGGAAGTTCGGTTTTGACAATATTGCAAGTTCACTAAAAGTTGGCTGGAATTATTAGATAAATAAAACTTTATTTTTTAACATGAATATTAAATAATATAAATTCTTGTAATACACACATTGCTATAAACAGTAGTTTATAGGCCTGTTTCCTTTTAGTAAAGAAGTATTAGATTTATAGGTGTGCATTTTAACTTCTTTCTTGATTAAGACATGTTGAATTCTTCTTTCATCATTTGCAGTGTTTCCAAATTGCATTGTAATTTTTCATAACAATTTTTATATCTGTGTTATTATTTTTGGTGGCGGTTCATTCCGCTGTGGCAACCCCCTGATAAATAAGGGACTAAGCCAGAGTAAAATGAATGGATGAATTATTTTCTGTAAAGCTGCTTCTGGCCATGACACGTTCACACCTAAATGGTTATAAGAGACGTGTTTAAGGGATTATATGCAGCATCCTTGATTTATTCTCTTAGGTAAGGCAAGATCTGCTCTTAAGGTTCATACTTACAGGGAAAATGTGCTCAGTGCATTATAAAGTTTGAAGCATTAAAATTGGTGCTCAGTATCAGCCCATCACCATGACAAGGAATCAGTACTCGTATCGGCTGCAAAAATCCTAATCGCAGCATCCCTAGCTTTGACCCAACTTGGCTGTCAGAGTGGCAATATTCTCCCTGGCTGTACAAGACTGATTTTCGTAAGTAAGTCAGTAAATACACCCTTAGGAAAAAAAAGTATACTTAAGTAAAGGTCAAGTATAAAAGTATTTTTTTTTTAGTAAGTATACTAATATCAATGTACTAGTACAGTACTTGTAATGTTCTTCCAGAAGCCCATTAAGAAACACTGCAGTGACAAAAAGCTGCACACTTTGTGGATAAAAAAAGATATAAAAATAAACGTTAATTTTTAGTTTAACGCTTGTAAAGTTCAAATAATTGTTTAGTTTTTTTTTACTGCTGTCATTAAAAGAAACAAACATGACTCTCTGTGTTGGTGTCAGTCTGAACAGCCGCGCCACGCCACGCCACACCCCCAACCCAACCCAACCCCCCCCCCCCCCCCCAATACTGTAAACCATGGGGAAACACTGGATATGATTATATACGATACTACGCAGGCATGTTAATACACGGCTCTCAATCAAATCGGTGCACGGAAAACCGCACTGCTACGTCACGTTGCGGGGAGCCTCAAAATGGGAGGGATTTGGATCCTATTTTAACATCAGGAAATTTAAAAAAAGAGACTTATTGTCTTTATATCACTCCAATATGACTGTGGACACAGTATACCTACACACAGTTCTGGATAAACAGCTTCCAAATGATGATTTTCATCATAGGTGCCCTTTAATAAAAGAAGAACACATCCACAGCAGTTAACCCCAGAGTCTTAACCAAATCTGGGCCTTATTTAGTCTACAGCCTGATTTAACAAGCTTATGCAAGGGGGTTTACTTCTGAGTTTTGCAATGCAGTGTATTATGTTGATTTCATAATGGGGAGAAAAATGTATAATTACAAGAGGGTTTTTGTCTTCAGATTTACCTCTCAGCCACAATACAGCTGAAAGACAAAGCAATAAATTATTCATGTTATAGTATAAAAATACCTAATAAAATACAACAATATGACACCTCTAATTCTAAGACCTTATAAAGCCAGTGGCGCAGCTGGTGCCAAGCTTTTGGTGTTATTAAATGACTCTCTTCTGCTGCCCTCAGCTAACCGTCCACACAGACCAGGTATCTTATTAGCTCTGTAGAGGTGAAGGATGGGCCGTAAACTGGATCTCTCTGGCCTGACGGATGTGGAGGCTGAACATGTGATGCAGGTGGTGCAACGGGACATGCAGCTGCGCAAGACGGAGGAGACGCGGCTTTTGTGAGTCTTTTGTAAAATCACTTTTATTATTACTCCTGCTCATAACACATTCACAAAGTGACAGTTCATTTAAAAAATAAGTCTGTTCTTTTGAGTTAAAAGTATAATACTATAAAAGTATATTTAGCAGCTTCTATATTTTCAACAATAATTAAAAAATGGGCTTGAGAAACAATTAAGAATTAAAATCATGTAACAGTGAAGACTTGAATGAAGTTGTTAAAAATTCAGGTTTATCAACGCATTACATTTTAAAATATATTCAAATTGTACTAATATTTTACAATATTACTGTTGATCAAATGCATGCAATCTTGGTGACCAATAGATACTTTTCACAGAAACAAAATCTAACTCACACGTCAGTGTTTATCAATTTTAAAACAATAATGTTAAATATATATATTTTTTTCAAATAAAAAATATTGATTATTAAACTACATCAACATTTTCTCACAGCTGATGTCACTCGAATGGCATTCCAGTCATTGCTGGAGAGCATGAGGGAGTTCCCATCATTCTTTGCATAAAAATGAACAAAATGACCGGAAAGACCCTCCCTTTCCTCTTCATCTGTGACTCGCTTCCCTGAGCTCACTGTGAATGTAGTTTCAGCATTGAGGGAATCTAATTCTGGCCTACAGCTATATAAAGATGTTTAATGAACATGAAATAAACTGTATATCTCACATTATGATAATGTTTACATTCACAGACATTTTAAAATGAAAAGACTCTTATTTTTCATAGATAAAATATTTAGACATTTATTTTTGCTGCATGAGAACATAATTGTAAGAAATGTGCAGTATCCTTAACTAATGGTCTTACCTAACCTAGTTCTTTTATTTATGCATGTTCTTTTATAGTACTATCTATAAAAAATGTTTTAAAAGTTGTAACATAGCCCACCCTCTTCATGTGTTAATGTTTTCGTGTATTTAGTCTGTAATCTCTTTTGACTTTCCTCTATTATTGTTTTTTCCTTTTAAAAAGTATGATATTGGCACAAAGGAGCACATTACTCATCACACTACTTTGGGGTGATAAGAAACACTTTGGGTAATGGCTTTGTTTGGCACCAGGGTTTTATCAGACTGACAGACACACACTCTGGTAATCTCTCACTCTGTTGTTGGAAATGCTAGCTTGCTGGATTAGGAAGTTGGAATAATGGCACAAACATTAATTAGGGAAAAATCTAAAACAAACAAGCCTTCAGAATAAACAATTTCATGTTTGTAGAAACACATTTTATATAGTCACACAAAGAGACTCTTCTAATCACAAGTACTCACAAATGCGATTTGTGGATAAAGCGAATTAACTTTGCATATATGGACTGTTATTCAAAGATGAGGACTTTTTTTCATCTATCCCAGCTTATGTGGACAAACTTACAACTTTTTATTTTATTACAACAGACTTTATCCACATTGTGAAAAACTTTTAAGACCTCTCCTGGTCCACATGTGTCTGTCAATGTGCAAGATATAACCCATGTAACCAAATAACCAAGTTATTTGTATGATAAGTCAATTTTTTTGTTTATGCTCAATAGTAAAAGGGGAGTTACAAAAATGTAAAAATTTAATTAATAAACAAATTCAAATGTGGAATAGCAAAGTCACAGTTACTAAAATCCAGTGGTGGATCCGGGGTGTACAGTATGACCATACTATTCTACTGATGTAAGTATTCTCTGGCTAGAATTAATACTATAAAACAGATGCCATCATTACGTTTTTTTATTACTGTGTTTACAGTATACAGTAGACCTATCACACCAGACCAGCTTGGGCCATCTGACCAGTCAGAGCAAAGCAGATGCTCAGAAAGGAGGAGTTTAGAGAGACAGGATCCTCGATCAAAGTGTTATGAAAACTGAGAAAGCAGCTGACTCTATAATATACAACATGTTGTGAGAAACAGAAAGTATATTTTGATCTTGGATTGATGTAAACCTACAGTAGGAGACCTCCAAAACAAAACCAGGAATTTTCAAAATAGCATAATAGGGGTCATTTAAGTATTTTGGAAATTCAAATGAATTAAACATGGCTTTATTTAAAGGGGTGGTCCATTACGATATCATGTTTTAAACTTCATGTGTAATGTAGCTGTGTGAACATAAACAACATCTCTGAATGCAATATGCTCAAAGTTCAATGCAAATTGAGACATTGGCTTTTACAGAGTTAGCTTAGCAAAGCCTACAGCGAACAAAGTTTTAGGACTACAAAAAAATGCATCTGGGTTAATGATGTCATAAACCCTTCAGGTTACGTGCATGCACCACACGTATTGAAGGGGTGTGGCCAGAAGCGCTGTAATTTTATAGCAGAGAAAGCTAAAATGCTGTGTAAACGCTGCTATTTTTTATCACGGAGCTTCTTCTGTTTCTGTATTTGGACTTCTAAAGGAAGATAACCATAATGATATTCTTTCACGTCGCTACAAAATCTTAAACTGCCTCATTTAATGCAGACAGCATTTTTTTCTTCCCCCAAATGTGTTCTGCCTGCATGCATCAAGCTATTCAATATCCGCGCTGACACCTGGGGAGCATCTCTGAATTTCAAACAGGGCAGAGTGACTTGTATGAGAATGGAAGAGCACAAAAATAAGATTATTAGAAAAGACCCTTGGAGTAAGGAGATGAAAATTCACAAAGAGAGGCTTAAAATGATTTCCACATCATAGAAAAGTGTTAGATTAGTTTTAAAGAAAACCTGCAATGCAATCAAGGCATCATCATATACAGTATATGTTCTTAGAGGTCCTTGATTTGTGTCTTAATTGGTTTACATCAATCTGAACACATACATTTGTTTTGGATAATCTGCATTGAAGCACCGCATCTTTTCTCTCAGTGTCTGATATGGTTAGTTTAAGGATTCAGATTCTCCAAACCCCTTATTTCTGAGAGTTTGCTCTGCTCTGATTGACCCGGTCTCTTGTGATTGTGGCTACAGCATGTGGCAGAAACCAAATGTTCATTACCACATTTGTAGTCTGTTGTAAATAGGCAGCCACTTACAACCATAGGCTGACATTGCGCAAACTTGTTGCAAACCTACATAAGTTATGCTGGAATTAAAATTGCAATTACTGAGGTTGTTCATTTTTGAGAGACAATAGCTCAGTTTTTTTAAGCACTTTGATATATTAAGGCTGACACACACCAAGCCAATGGCCGTTAGGCGTCGTTGATCCAGCTAGTTACATATTTGCGGACATATTTTTCGGACATATTTGCTGGAGCAATACTGTACCAAATACTGTGATAATGGTATTAAACGCTGCTTTGTTTACATTTTGCACGCACACGTTAGAAGTTACGATTTCCCCTTGTGAACAAGAAAACAAAGTAGTGCAACCCACAGGTGCGGAAAGACCTGTCATCCCATGCAGATGCAGAACACACGCTTTCATTTCAGTCGGCTTTTGTCTGTTCATGGAAAGCTTTTTGGTATAGACAGTGCTAGTTGTTTGCCGTCAGCTTGGTGTGTTCTGGCCTTAACATTAACAAGTCTGTCATTTTGACCTTTTTTAATTTTGTCATTTAATTACTTTGTTCAAATAACCATAACAACATATTCAGTGCTGCTAGTAAACTTGTTCTCCAGCTTGTGAAGTGAAACTGAGGTTCACAGCTTCACGGATGGACTACTGTAGTAACTCATACAAATTTATTGGCTATATTACCAAAAAAAATGCATCTTTATGGTAGTGACTTCTTAAATTATGATGACATGATATGCATTAAAAGCTTAATTTGAATATTTCAATAGAAGCTTTGAATGTAAATATAAGGTGACAATATGACGTCTTACATGAATTGGTCAGTATGACTCCTATGACCATTCTAGTAGGCTATAGAATTCTGGTAGGTCCAGCTAATATTTACCACAAAAAAACATAATAGGGGCACTTTAAAATATTTAACCTATAGTTTGACCTGAACAATTGTTTATTTTTATTTTGTGTTAAAAACTAAGAAAAGTAACTGCAGATGGAAACAACTGAGCTAGGAATGCAGCTAAAAAAGTGTGCAGCACCAATTTAGGTAAACACAAAGACCCATTAGGGAACTACTAATCTAAATCAGCATTTGGAAACCATCTAGAATGAGACCCTAGAGTCCTCCATCACTCATCCATGATTTTCCATTTTATTAAATCAAAGATTTCAAACAGATGGCAGAGTCTGACATTTTTTGTGAGGGCACTGATAATCCATTGCACGAAGAGGAAATATGTTGCTACCACACACAAAACATAATGATTCTGGGAAAGCATTTTATCTTGTAGGACAGACTTCAATTGGCTGGTTATTTTGGCTCTAGACTTTACAAATGATGATATTTTGTTTAGTCACATGCTCACCCATTCAATATATACAGTATTAATGTTATATGGACATTAGTGTGGCATTATGTTTTAAACTGATCCACATTAAAGAACTGGATTTGTCTCAGTTTTGTCTGTACTGAAAGACTAGAATCCATGCATTTGACATATTGACAAGTCCTGTCATATGAGATTAATGCATGTTTCCTTGCATTGCTCATAGTGAGGCATTCCCATTGAAGCACATCTTGTTTGACTAACTATTATGTGTTATTGTGGTGAATTACAGCTGCTGATTTGAGCTGACAAGATGTTCCAGGAATAGGGCATGTTATTGCTTCATTGCGGGAGTATTTGCGCTGCAAAACACACCAGCAGATTTGGCTCTTTAAGATTGATCTCTATCTTGTTTGTGCAGAGAAGCTCTAAATCTTTATGCAACATATTTTATGAGATTTAATAAAAAACTTAAATAAAGAAAATGCTTTTTTGTTTACTCTTTATGTTAATCAAATACCATTGCCTCTTAAATAAATAAGCAAGCAAGCAGATGCCTAATATTTTTGTGGAAAAATATGGTTGTTTATTCAGCATTCTTTGATGATTTAAATGTTTAAATAAACTTTAACAATATAAATGTCTCTTTAAACTTAATGATCCTTGCTTAATGTGATTATTTTAAAAAGAAATAAAAAGCTAAATATTTAATGTCAGCTATGATATATCCAATATCAAAAAATGATAAAGCATTTTTCTCAACCTTCTATGTTAATGTTCAGTTTTTTCACTTTACAGGCTATGGAAACTTTGGAGAAAGTTTTT